>CM042387.1:18005455-18450455 GCA_023634145.1 Thymallus thymallus
CTTTCTTCATTATCCCTACTTTATCTACCCTAGTCAGTTACGTCAAACGTTTTTACTGTAGGTTGCATATTTCATCATAATGGGCACTCTCTTTTCCCAACCCTCAACACCGATTATCCTAAAGGTTGGAGATAAATGAAGATAAATCACTGTCTCAACATGACCAGATAATGTGACGATACTGTAAAAGAGTTAACAGAACAGACACGCATGCAAACACATCAACGCCCCCTCTTTCTCTCACACACACACACACACACACACACACACACACACACACACACACACACACACACACACACACACACACACACACACACACACACACACACACACACACACACACACACACACACACTCCAACCCAACACACCAGTATACCCACAATAGCCAGTCTCTGTTCCAGTGCAGTACTAAAGCTATCCCAGTCCAGTTCCTCTGGTTCAGGATCCACCTGCAGCCCGTTGGTCTCTTCCGAGTCATCAGAGAGGGAGTGGCCATGTCCCTGGCCCCGCCCTACAGACATCCCCTTAACCTGACGCCTGTCAATTACCCTGTCAATTGACCTGTCAACCTTCTCTACCTACCGCACCTCAACAGTAACCTAAGACCCTCACACAGTCCCTATTCTTCACTTGTATTAACTGCACCTCAACAGTAACCTAAGACCCTCACACAGTCCCTATTCTTCACTTGTATTAACTGCACCTCAACAGTAACCTAAGACCCTCACACAGTCCCTATTTCCCTACCTGTATTAACTGCACCTCAACAGTAACCTAAGACCCTCACACAGTCCCTATTCTGCACCTGTATTAACTGCACCTCAACAGTAACCTAAGACCCTCACACAGTCCCTATTCTTCTCCTGTATTAACTGCACCTCCTCAACAGGCCAGGTAGACTTATATGTACTACGAGTCGAGAGATTTCTTCAACACTTCAATACTTCTGCTCTCGTAAATAAAGTTCCATGTAACACCTCTACCCTTTGCTTTTCTCTCTCTGTGATTGGTTAGCGGAGATTCCAGTTGGGTTCAGGAGGGTTCACTGTAGAAGAGAAGGTACTAATTCACGGTTTGGTCACCACGGTAACTCCACTCAGCACGCTGCGAATAGTCATTCTCCGTTCTCTCTCCCCATAGCGCCTTCACTGTTTGATCTAGCGCTGCACACCTGCAGCGGTATGACCTTAATCTCTCTCTCTCTCTCTCTCTCTCTCTCTCTCTCTCTCTCTCTCTCTCTCTCTCTCTCTGTCTCTCTCTCTCTCTGTCTCTCTCTCTCTCTCTCTCTCTCTCTCTGTTTCTCTCTCTCTTTCTCTCTCTCTGTCTCTCTTGTTTTCCTGCTCAATCAAATATTTTTCTCCCCTTAAATTTCAGTCTGTTGGTACTTGCTACTGTAATCCACACATTCCTCCTCTGCTCTCCTTAGTTCGTCCTTCGCTTACAATCCCCCAGTGTAGAAAACAGAAGCCCACTTCTCTGTGTCCAGTCCTCCACTACTGTACTGCTCTCACACCGCAACAACAGCCTCTCCTCCTTTCCTCCCCCTCCTCTCCCTCTATTTTCCCTTGCTCCCTTCGCCTCACCCCTCCTGAAACAGGTGTCTCTCTCTCTCTCTCTCCCCAGTGGCAGAGGATCCAAAGGATTCCTGGAGTGACCGTAGGATGGTGTAGGATGTCAGGTCATGTGAATGGCTCTAAGTTATCCTCTTCAGTCCCTTGGTAACACAACCCTTACACTATCAAAGCAGTCAACTAAACACAGAGACAAAAACAAGGGCAGTATTCCAGAGTCAAATATGACTTTTATCTCTCTCTTCTCTCTCTCTGTTAAAATTAACAGCATACAGATTTTATGTGCCACCACGCCCACATAGTTTCAACAATGCCCGGGCATTCATCTAGACATGACACAAAGGCCATATTGTGCCTTAGGTTCAAGTGCAGCTGATTTTCTTGAATGAACCAGTAGATGAAGCATAGAGACTAGGCTAGACGAAGCATACGTCAATTCAACGTCTAGTCCACGCTGGTTTAACGTAATATAATTGAAATGATGTGAAAACCTAGTTGATTACACCAGTGGGTACTCTCTATATGTAATGCTGTACGTAAGATAACATCAGTGGTTTTCCATTAGTGCTTCATTAACCAGTTAGTATTGAGGGTTATCGTAAAACAAACTAACCAGGTGAAACTAAAAGTGTGCTTGTTGTGGTTTTGAATTAACATCTCTTCTGAACTAGACAGAAGCTTTTAAAGTAGAAGCTGATACTTGACCACCACCTGAGCATAAGTTATGGACACTATATGATAGTACCAGACCAAGGCCAACTCAGTTTACTGCATCTATCATTCTGAACAAAGTGTTTTGAATGTTACTATAAAAGAAACGTGTGGCACCAATAGCAAACCTCATAAATAACCCTTCTGAATTTCTCAAAAACTAAAGCCTGCAGGGAATCTTAAAAACTTGACTACTGACTGAGCATAAACAATGTTAGGGAGGGCAAGTATGCTACAAATGCCCCATCCAACCATGGCAAGCTTCCATTCATCTTCAGAAAAAACACTGAAACAAAACATCTTCTCAAAACATTGCTGAATTTTCAACATTGTGGAGTTCTGCTGTGGACAGGACAGAGGAATCCGTTCATGTCTGCATAAAAGCCTGCAGTAACACCCACATGAACTACACAGACCAGAGACACTCAGCATGCCCAGACAGTGTTCAAGCACCACTCACATCCAACGCTAACACTGATCTTTTAAAGCAGATAACATGTGTGCCAAGTATGAATATGTATTCAGATGGATTTGGGTTGATTCTTTTCTAACAGGGGAAGAAATGTTTGAGTCATCAACGACTGTCATTTCATTGTTCTGACCAACCAACACTCCATTTCACATCATGGTTCCGTAGTTAGTTGTTAAAAAGTTGTAGTACAGTTTGTACGAACTGAAACAAATGTAGTATTATGTGGTTTGAGTGATAGTCTTATCTTCCATAAAGACAAGGCTGGGGTATAAGACTAAGCTACAGTAAGGAACTCACAGGTGCAGAAGTATACTAAGGACATAGAAGCCATTATGAAGGCTTTCTGGAAACCCCCAGTGGATGTGGAAGATTATGAAGGTAAAGTTTAAGACCCTAGACAAGATAATATCCAGCTACTTCAAACTGCTTCAAAGCCAAACTGCATCCTTATTCCCCCTCCAGAGAGAGAGAGAAGACTAGAGAGATCTATGTCTATTGGATTACAGGAGAATCTGAATCTAACCACATTAGATTGTGAGCGGCTGCTGCCTTCCAGGGTTTCTATGGCAGATTTGAGAGTTGAAATAGAAGAGGTGGAAGGTTCAACCAACAGCCTCTGGTTGTTTTCACGATCAAATCAAAGACTGCTGACATGAAATGGTATTATTCAAAAAGGATAAGAAAGCATATCCAAACCCTCACAGATCTGATCCCCTGGGCACCACCTTGGATGGATACCTTCGAAGAAAACCCTGTGTTACTCACTCCTCTCTCCCTTTTTCAACCTCTCCTCTGCCTCTCTCCCCCTACTTCACTTTCACTCTCCACACAGTTGAAACCAGTCCAGAACCTCTTTACCCTCTTCATCACACTCCTTCTCTTTCTCTACCCCACACATTTGCAGTCCTTTCCTTGGGGCCCCAGTACCCCTAAAACCATTCCAGACCCTCTGTACCCTCTCCTTCACACACACACACACACACACACACACACACACACACACACACACACACACACACACACACACACACACACACACACACACACACACACACACACACACACACACACACACACACATACAGTACATCTAAACCAGTCCAGACAGTCAGGAGTTTTTCCACATGCTAACTACTGTAACTAGGGCATCTGAATAGCTCTGGGAAACTACTCGTTTATTTACCATTAGCCGTAATTGAAGGGTAAACTGATTATGTATATTTGTCCTGACAAAGCT
Source organism: Thymallus thymallus (assembly GCA_023634145.1). Taxonomy (NCBI): domain Eukaryota; kingdom Metazoa; phylum Chordata; class Actinopteri; order Salmoniformes; family Salmonidae; genus Thymallus; species Thymallus thymallus. The sequence goes on from CM042387.1 coordinate 18,009,452, forward strand.
TTAAACGCTACCATTTCATTAGGCTAACTTTTACTTTTTACAGTTATGGAAATGTATGGGAACATTAGAGTAGAAACAGAGACGCTATGTTAACCTGAGAGTGTAAACCAATTAGAAAGATGATGCACAATGTAAAAATAACACACACAAACACACGTGCATGTAAACACACACACACACGCATGCACACGCACACACACACACACAAAGAAGAAGGAATACATATTTCCTTGATGACAGAGAAAGCTGGGAGGTGGTGTCACTCCGCCCCCAGAACGCTGACCAGCTCCGGCATCAGAAAACTATGGGATAATGAAGAGAGGGACAGACTTCCCTGGAAAACTGGAAAGTGCTCCTTAGGCAGGAGTTGTCAATGCTTTTAAAGGGAAATCTAAAATAACCTGTATGTGAACGGTCAGCCATGAGGCAACAGTTACGACTTCAAGATTCCAAATTACACTTCAATATTTCAAATTCAGACAGCGATAACATGTGCGTGAAGAGAGCTGCGGTAGTACTTTTTAACTCCACGATGTGTTCCATTGGAGCTGAAGGACGGCCTGACGGGTCTGCTAAGGAAATCAGCACCAGTAATGGCCAAATCCCCTGGGCTGGACTGGAGCTTTCTCTGAAACCACTGGCAATACCACCAAATACACTATTTCCCTCTCTCTCTTTTCCACTCAGACTAAATAATTTGCCCTGGTGTGTGTTGTCTTCTATACTTCTTCCCTAGCCTGGTCCCAGATCAGTATATGCTTTAGCCAACATCTCTAACTGTTGTTATAATGAAATATCTGTACTTATCTGGGACTAGGCTACTACTCCTCCTCTGCAAGTCAGAACCACAACAGCCATAATAGCCTAATAAGTGTAATGCTTAGTAAATGCCAAACTGTTTGTCTGCTGCCAGATCTGTCTTGATGAACAGCTTTTTAATCTCATCGGGATCACCTGGATGTATAAAGGATGAATAACTAAAAAAAGTGGTAACTCATCCTACCCTTCTGCCACCCTCCTTATGAATGGAAGGGGGTGTGTCTATTAAAGAGTTCTCCTAGCAGTTAACCAATCAATCACTGTCCTGCCTGAGGCCACAGAGCTGTATAATGCCTGTTATTGGCTCTGAGAGAATCCCAATAAAACCACACAACTTCTTTATCTCCTCTCTACAGTAAAATGATCTGCTGGAAATCAGTCAGCGTTGTCATAAAACCGACACAGAGTGAAAGTATCATTAAAACAAGCTGGTACTGACTGGCTCTTTCTTTCTTTCTTTCTTTCTTTCTTTCTTTCTTTCTTTCTTTCTTTCTTTCTTTCTTTCTTTCTTTCTTTCTTTCTTTCTTTCTTTCTTTCTTTCTTTTTCTCTCTCTCTCTCTCTCTCTCTCTCTCTCTCTTGCTCTCTCTCGCTCTCTCTCTCTCCAGAGACATATCATTATCTAGGACAATTCGCTGGCGGTTGAATTAATAACTACGTTCAGAATCCCTTATCATGCACAAATTTGCCCTAGCAAACACATCCCATCCATGCCATTTGTCACGTGACAAAACTCAATGCAAACCAGATCGACTAACAACACAATGAACGACGGACGTCAGAAAAAAGTGTGTGTCAACAACACATGGCTAAGAATGAGAAACAGAGGGAAGGGGAGAGAGAGAGAGAGAGAGAGAGAGAGAGAGAGAGAGAGAGAGAGAGAGAGAGAGAGAGAGAGAGAGAGAGAGAGAGAGGAGAGAGAGAAACAGATGGGCAGAGACACAGACAGAGAATCGGGTTAAGGTAAGGGGGACTTACAGCTCTGTGTTTAGCGGCCACCTCATTCTTGTCCTTGCTGAGTTGTGTGTTCTGTTCCTCCAGCTCTCGGACCCTGGCTAGCAGACGGTCGCTCTGCTCTATAGCCCTCCTCAGCTCCTCTCTCTCCCTCATCCCTGCCTCCTGGGTCTGAGTCTGAGCTTGTGTACACTGCTGCAGCGACAGAGACCCGACCTGCATTAATACACACACACACACACAGGCCACGCTCCTTTAGCTGGCTGGCTCTCGCTGCTGTCTGGAGTCTGGCATTCTCTCCCCATCCCGCCTTACACACACACACACACACACACACACACACACACACACACACACACACACACACACACACACACACGCAAACTGCCTCCCCTGTACCTCAGCACTCTCCTACACACACGCGCACACACACACACACACACACACACCGGCATGCGCACACGCACACACACACACCCACACACACACAGACGCACACACGCACCTCTCTCTCTCTCTCCAGATGGGGCCTTCTCCTGGCCCACTCTCTTTAAAACAATCTAAAACGTCCTCCTGTGGGCTGCGGCTGTTGCTCCCCTGCTGAACTAAAGACCTCTGGACACAGAAAGGAAAGCAAATACCTCTGTACTGCTGCTGCTGCTGTCGCAGCGTCCTGACAGGTGAGAAAGAGGAGAGAGCTGGGCTTATGGAAACGCACACAGCGCTATAGTGTGTGGAGAGAGACAACATCTGTTCATGTTATCATACTTAACACGTACGTGCAGGAGAATCCATCAGAAATACAGCATAGATCAGTCAGACATTTACACGAACACCTGATTCTATTGTCTGTCAATCAATCAATTGATTTTACTGTAATTCTCTGGAAACCATTCCAGACCATTCCTTATATTGTCCTATACATTATCTCCAGCTGTTCCTGTCATTGTAGGAGTTTCACCCTCACGTACAGTACAGTGCGTTCCAGGAAGCGAGCTAGCTGTACCTGGCACGCAAGGGTCAGAGGTTAGAGGTTAGACAGCTGGTGAGCTGCTTGGTGGAGACAGATGGAGATTACACGTTTACCAAGTACCAGCCCTTGTCTCTCTCATCAGCACCATATAGCCTCTGACCGTAACACATCACTCACCCCAGCCCATAGGTTTTCTTTAGCTAAACAGTCCTCTATCAAAGGCTGAGCCCCCTGACAAGTTATCACAAACATACAATAACACTCTCAGTGGAATGCAGCCTGCCATGAGGAAATTGGGTCTGCTTCTCTAAATCAAATGTGTGTTCTTTCAAATACTTTAGGTGCACTTGATTGAGCTCGGCAGCTTGCCCAGAACAACAGAGACAATGGAATTGTCCCAAAAGTGCACATCCAGCCCACCTGGCACACCAGACAACCAAGCTAAATCAAGTAAATGAAAGAAAACAAATAGTATTTTGACCCTGCAGGTCTGGGTCCCAGGAACGTTCCTAAGGGATTTGAGGTGAATCAGAGAGAACAACAAAGGCTTAGGAACCAGCTCTCTCAGTCCAGTATATAGTCAGATCAAGTGACCTCTCTCTTGCAGGCAACTAACATACAGTGGTAGAGAATGTGTAGTGCGGTCACCATGTTTGCAGTCTCATTTATTTGCACTGCTCAGGGAAGGGAAAACGTCACTCCTGGAGGACGGTAATAAGATTACATTAGATTACAGTCATTTAGAAGACAGTAGTGAGTGCATACATTTTCATACTTTTTTTGTCCTAATGCATGCAGGCTTTTGTTCTAACACAACACTAATACATCTGATTCAAATACTCTGATATACTGTAAAACTAAAGGCTAATTAGATTATTTGTATCAGATGTGCTGGGTGCACACACTGCAGCCCACTGTTTAAAGTGCATGTATTACTGGTGGCTGAACCAGCCTAAATCTGTGCCCCAAATGCCACTATATTCCCTACATAGGCTTGGTCAAATAGTGCACTAGGGATAGGGTGCCATTTGGGACGTGCATCATGCCTGATATTGTATTTGTGTGACAAACTAAGCCAGACTATCAGTGCCTTCTTGTGCATACTTGATCTCTGGAACAGCACTTCATACGAAGGCCATAAACGTCCATATTTGGATGTATTCTACATTGCACTGAAGTGCACTTGGCATGTAACCTTGGCCTACATGCTGTCCAGAACAGCCATCATTTATACTTTTACTGAGCACCAGGGCAAATCAATCTGCTCTTAGTTTCTTTCTTTACCTAACAAGATTCTACAAGCAATTCTGGCTCGCCTACAAAAGCATCAATTTGTAGTTTCCTTGTGTGGAAAAACAGATGTGAACAAATTTTCCACAGCTCGATCTAAAGACGTTTGAAAAGGAAAGCTGTGTAAAATACGCACACACACAAACAAACACACACACACACACACACACACACACACACACACACACACACACACACACACACACACACACACACACACACACACACACACACACACACACACACACACACACACACACACACACACACACACACCAACAGCAATAGAAAAACCTGTCGCAGCTTGAGCCAAGGTATCTGTGTCACTGGAAAAGAGCTGTCATTAGACCAACTCTATAACTCTAACCTCAACAAAGGGTTTACCTCTTCAAACTCATGTTTACCTAGTGGTTAGGGCGTTGGGCCAGTAACCGAAAGGTTGCTGGATCAAATCCCTGAGCTGACAAGGTAAAAATCTGTCAATTTGCCCCTGAACAAGGCAGTTAACCCACTGTTCAATGTTAGGCTATCATTGTAAATAAGAATTTGTTCATAACTGACTTGCCTAGTTAAATAAAGGTTAAATATTTATTTTTTATACTAACAATGACAGGGAAACATTGAGTCAAGTGTCTGTGGGTAATCGCCTTGTTGTCCAAATATGACTCAAGATGTGTGTTTTGACCATAATTGAGGATGCACACTGAGACACTGAACTTCCCTCGAATACAGTCAGCTGAATAGACAGTATTTTACTGGAGGCTGGATTTATCGACATCATTCTGCACATTAGCTCCATAGCCCTCAGTATATTAATGGTTCACCTTTCACATAATCACAGTGCTAAGCTTTATAAGCATTGGGTATTGTCTGTGTGAATAAGGCAGCTAACCCTAATGAACCTCTGTCTTTGTTAATGTACATCCCCCTTCTGCTTGATGAATGGGACTTATTGTGGAGCAAAGTGTTCGTGTTAAGACTTGAGGTGGGAGGATGTTTGTCCAATCAGAAAATGCCAAAACACACATACACAGGAGCATGCATGCATGCACGTATGTATGCATGCACATACACACACACACACACACACACACACACACACACACACACACACACACACACACACACACACACACACACACACACACACACACACACATACATTTATGCGATTCATGCACATTGTTACTTTCCAGTGAACTGATCTTTCCATTGTATCTAGGTCTGTAGACAGGCCAAAGAAAGAGAAAGGGAGAATCCAGATGATACCTTTAATTTCTCTCTCTCTCTGTACTCGCTTTTTCCAATGACAGAGTGGCAGATCCCCAAATAAAGTCCCTCTCATTAATACCATTTCTGTACTGTTAGCCATTTTGGTAATTTTATCAGTAACTTATTGTATGTGTTTGGCCAGTAACCGAAAGGTCGCTGGTTCGAATCCCAGAGCTGGCAAGGTGGAAAAATCCGCTGTTCTGCCCTTGAGCAAGGCAGTTAACCCCCAACAACAACTGCTCCCCGGACGTCGATTAAGGCAGTCTGATGCACCTCTCTGATTCAGAGGGGTTAAATGCGGAAGACACATTTCAGTTGAATGCATTGTTGTCCAACTGTAGGAACAATTCTAGTATTGGGAAACCAATGAAATCTCAACTCCAAGATACTGCAAAGCCCTTAAATGCCTGGAATGTACAGTACTTTCACTGTATTGACCTGAGGGTATCTGTACTGTACCACCCACTGGTTTCACATCAGTCTGTGTAAAATAATACTAAGCCCTACAATCTTAACCTACACGGTTTCACCTCATAATAAGAAGGTTGTGATGATTTTAAGCAAGAACTATTAACATAACCCTGAACAACTACAACCCATGTAAAGCTAGGCTATTTCCTTAAACACACACAGTACTACTCTAAACAATGCCAGGTGGTTGAACTGCAGCCCAGCCCAATCGGAACCAGATTTGTCTGGCCTTTACTTGAACTCTTGTAAGTCCAGGTCATGGAGGTAAGCACACAGAGTCTTTGATCAACCGACCACTATACATGCAGGCCTCTACATCTACAGGTGCTGCGTTTGATCTCTTGGTGCATGTACGCTATTTGATTACATTAGATCAATGACATGATGGTTTTCATGCGATTACATTTCACAAGCCAAGGCCCGAGATAGAATAGAGAATATCTTCAGTACAGATGTTTTGGGATGCTAAAGAATTCCAACACAGACAGCAGTCAAACTAGAGCTCATGGTGATTTAATAATATGCCATGTTAATAAAATACACCCATCATCATCTTGAAAATCAAAACAGTGTAATAAAACTCTACCTTTCAATTTAGTTAATTTCATTACAAGGTGAGACTGGTAGGTGTACACTATACTGTATCTGACTCATACACACTCTGCTGTAATGTCTTACCGTAATAAACAGTATTATCAAGGTGTGAAAATCACACAGCTTTTGATGAGATAGTCAGAGATATATCATAAGATGTCTTGTTGTAATTACAATTATTTTGAAGACCAATTAAACTACAAAAACTTTGTACTTTTTTTTATCAACCTTGGTTCAATGCACTGACTCTAAGGACAAGAGCACCCGCCAAATGACAATCATTCAAATGTAAAAATGAAAACTTGCATACAACACTGGATAATATGTCCCTGCATGGGTAATTCCAGCAAAATACTGTCAATTAGATTACAGTAACATTTTTGGTACTGTAAAATGGATTACTGTAAAATTGACTACAGTAACTGTACTGTAAAAGCAATTACAGTAACTTTTACTAGCCAATTTCTGCCAGTAAGTTACTGTCAATTTTACCGGAAATGTTTTACAGTGCGGGCAGTGTGAAGGTGACTGGGAAATTTTAAACAAATCTTGTAAATTTGTATGAAGAGTGTATCACTGTTTATAAACTGTTTAATACATGAGTGATATACTTTATTCCAATGTCAATTTTGAAATACATGTGTTTCTTTGTACTAAAAATATACACTCATCATCATCTTGAAAATCAAAACAGTGTAATAAAACTCTACCTTTCAATTTAGTTAATTTCATTACAAGGTGAGACTGGTAGGTGTACACTATACTGTATCTGACTCATACACACTCTGCTGTAATGTCTTACCGTAATAAACAGTATTATCAAGGTGTGTGTGTGTGTGTGTGAGAGAGAGCCCACATGGTCTGCAATGGAGAGAGACAGGCTGATGTCACAGGCTCGTTGATCATAGATCATACAGAGATATCGTCCGTCTCAGATCTGACTCACACACTACTGTACCATGCAATCTGAAGTACCACTCACTCTCAGTACAACTAAACATGCAAGCCTGACAGAAACAACTAATACATTACATCCTTTCAGAGAACATTGAGACCAATATTGGTTTTCAACAATTCAACCAAATTCTCCTGTGAAACTGCTTCCTATTTCTTCAACACAAGATCTCATGTCTTCTACCTGGCTGATTGATAGATAGTCTGTTCGCATTCCTTTGCTGTATCGGTGTGAGTGTCTCTCCAGGCAGACAACATTATCACTGTCTGTCAAAGCCATAAACACTCTTTCAAGGTTAACTAACCACTAGGGAAGACTACTACTCTTCCCTGCTGAAGAGGCAGCGAGTAAAACAACACATTCCTCCTCTAATTCAGTCACTGATTTATAAGTTCTCTCACTCACTCCCCCTGCAGGAAGAGTAGAGACCAACCCTAGACCCCCTAACTCAGGGGTACGCCTCCTGAAGAAGAGAGGAGGGGCTGTAACCAATTTAACAAGCATGTAGAGAGAGAGAGAGAGAGAGAGAGAGAGAGAGAACCAGAAACAGAACCAGTGGATCCAAAGAGAAGGAGGAGAGGAGGTTCTTACGTGTGCCAGTGGCTTGCTGTGGATGGCGATGATGGGTCTGTACTGATGGAAGTCTGTCTGGATGACACACACTCTCTTCTCCATCCTCACATCTCTGTCTGGGAGCTACACCCCATCCTGTCTTCACCCACCGGCCTCTGGGGAGCAAGTGTGTGTGCTCGCTGGTTCTCTGGGGAGTGTGTGTGAGTTTGTGAGTGTGTGTGTGCATGTGTGCTCGCTGCAGCCCTGCTACCTGACCCTGAGACGAACAGATCTGTCTGGAGAAAGGGAGAGAGGGAGGAAGGGGGGAGGGAGAGAGGGAGGAGGAGGGATCTGACGTGCAAAAAGAAAACAGATACGAGCTTGAACATTCCCCCCACACACCTCCCTCCCTCTCCTCCCCTTCTCCTCCCTCCACACCCTCTCTAAAGCTCCACCACCCACTGACAGGGGCACAACACACAGAGAGACAGCCCCCCCCCCCCCCCCCCAGAGGAGAGCTCTTGTTAACCCCCTATACGCTACACACTGAAAGATGTTTATTTGTTTGTATCTATTCAGTGTAATTAGTCAAAAGGTAATGACAGCAATGTTTTCTGTAACAGAGATCTCTACTTTGAGCACTCTAACTGAGCACAGTAACCAGTGCAGCCAAACTGAAAATGCTGAGGCAGGATTCCCTTAATCCTCCGTGAAATCAAAATACCTAAGGAATTTCATTATAATCAAACCAAATACTGACAACAAAACGTGTTTTAATACAGCTTTACTGATCAAACACACAGGAAATGTTGTACAGGTATTAGAAAAGTAATGCACTACTTATAAATAGTTTATTAACCCTTTAAATGGCACAGCAAGAAAAAAATATCCGGAAAATTCTTGTTCTCCAAATATGTGTATTTAAACTCAATATAGGCTATACAGCGGGTGAAATAAGTATTGAACATGTCACCAATATATTTCCAGGTGCTATTGACATGACATTTTCACCAGATGTTGGTAACAACCCAAGTCATCCATACATACAAAGAAACCAAAACAAATAAGTTCAGAAATTAAGTTATGTGTAATAATGTGAAATGACACAGGGAAAAAGTATTGAACACACTGATATTTATTTAATACTTTGTACAAAAGCCTTTGTTGGTAATGACAGCTTCAAGACGCCTCCTGTATGGAGAAACTAGTCACATGCATTGCTCTGGTGTGATTTTGGCCCATTCTTCAACACAAACAGTCTTCAAATCTTGAAGGTTCCGTGGGCCTCTTCTATGAATCTTGATCTTCAGTTCTTTCCATAGATTTTCAATGGGATTTAAGTCAGGTGATTGGCTGGGCCATTCTAGCAGCTTTCTGTTCATTCTTTGAAACCAATTGAGAGTTTCCTTGGCTGTGTGTGTTGGGACATTGTTTTGCTGAAATGTCCACCCTTGTTTCATCTTCATCATCCTGGTAGATGGCAGCAGATATTTGTCAAGAATGTCTCGGTAAATTTGCCCATTCATCCTTCCTTCAATTATGTGAAGTTTGCCAGTACCATTTGCTGAAAAGCAGCCCCACACCATGATGTTCCCACCTCCAAACTTCAATGTTGGTATGGTGTTTTTAGGGTGATGTGCAGTGCCATTTCTCCTCCAAACATGGTGTGTATTATGACGTCCAAACAGTTCAATTTTGCTCTCATCTGAACACACTATATTCTCCCAGTATTTCACTGTCCTTTCCAAATGTTGTGCAGAACGAGCTTCAACATGCTTTTTTTTTGGAGTCTTGCGTGGTGAGCGTGCATACAGGCCATGGCGGTGGAGTGCATTACTTACTGTTTTCTTTGAGACAACAGTACCTGCTAATTGCAGGTCTTTTTGAAGCTCTCCACAAGTGGTCCTTGGCTCTTGGACAACTCTTCTGATTATTCTTTTCACTCCTCTGTCAGAAATCTTGCGAGGAGCACCTGGTCGAGGCAAATTTATGGTGAAATGATTGTCTTTCCACTTCCGTATTATGGCCCCAACAGTGATCACTGGAACATTCAGAAGCTTAGAAATGCGCCTATAACCAATGCCATCATTATGTTTTGCAACAATTAGGTTGCGAAGGTCTTGAGACAGCTCTTTGCTTTTACCCATCATGAGATGTGTCTTGTGTGACACCTTGGCAATGAGACCTTTTTGTAGGCCATCAGTTGGTACTGAACCAGCTGATATTAATTTGCACTGACAGGGGGCTGGATTGTTTTTTAATTACTGATAGTTTTCAGCTGTTGTCTTGGCTTTCCATGCCTTTTTGCACCTCCCTTTCTTCATGTGTTCAATACTTTTTCCCTGCGTCATTTCACATTATTACACATAACTTAATTTCTGAACGTATGTCATGTCAATAGCACCTTTGGAAATATATTTACTGAGAAAAATGGTGACGTGTTCAATACTTATTTCACCCGCTGTAAATTATAAAGTTTGCTTGCATTACTTAAACTTTGGGAAAAGGGAAAGGGGAGATACCTAGTCAGTTGTAGAACTGAATGACTTTAACTGAAATGTGTCTTCCGCATTTAACCCAACCACTCTTTAATCGACATCCACGTCTTCGGCGCCCAGGGACTTTGATAGCTAATGCATTGCAAACATCTGGTTGAGTTGACCAGTTAGAGTAAACAAATGTTGTATTGGAATTTGTAAAGACTTTTTAAATCATCTTGAAAATTATACATTAATTTAACTTATGTCTGCTTAATTTACTTATAATGGAAGATAGGCCTTGTTAAATGAGGACTGATATCAAATATGAATAAAATATGAACATTTGTGTATCAAAATATGAATACCAGTAAAATTATATCTACTGAATGATATTGAGAAACATATTAAAGATAACAGGCAGACAGTAAATAATTATATGAATTTAAATTATTTTTGTATTTGGAAATATTTCTCTATTGTCCATTATCACTAACGTTGACTTAATAGCATTCCTTTAATGGGCAATCAACTGCCTGGTAAAGCATATTTTTCTAGAGCTCTTACATTTGTAAAACAAAAACATACTAGTAATTTAATCATTCTTAAATTATGGTTGTAAAATGTAAAACAACATTTTACAACCTTGTAATTTCCCATTTTATACACAATTGGTCAAATAATGTGTGGTAAATGAGGTTCGGTTCTGCTCACATTCACTTCCTGGTTTTCAACCATCTTTGAATGGGTGTTAAAAAATATATAGGAGCCTGATGAATGAATGAATGAACTACATTTTATTTTCTTATAAAATCGCCAATTAGCAACCCATCCCTTATGGGATTAATTTAAACATAAACAAATATAGCAATTATTCACTGTGGTAATTCAGTGACAATTCTTCTTCCAGTGTTCTCTACAGTGCACATAGATAGATAGATAGATAGATAGATAGATAGATAGATAGATAGATAGATAGATAGATAGATAGATAGATAGATAGATAGATAGATAGATAGATAGATAGATAGATAGATAGATAGATAGATAGATAGAAAAAAACTATACAAATACATTGCATAGTATGGGTGGTTGGCTGAATATGTACACTATACATTGGCGGATGGTGCATGGTTAACTGTACTATACAGGTCGATTCAATAGCTAAAAATGCGTATGATATGTGTGAGGGTAATAATAGTTTACTTAATAGACATACTGGTTGAATGAACAGGTAAGTAAAAATTTAGCATGGTTAAATTAACTGTACAGGTAAATATACAGTTACATTTACAGGTAAGTGAATATTTGCATGGTTACATTAACTGTACAGGTAAATGACAGGAAGAGATACTTAAATAGCTAAATGTGTGTATGATATAATTTGGGGTAATTCCCTTAAAATACAGTCCTTAGTGCGCAGCGTGTAATTACAGATAACTGCACATATTGCACATTCGATATACTAAAAGCAATGAAAAAAAATAGATACAACTGACAGGATACTAAAATGCATTCCTGAGTGAATGACTACGTAAGTTAAGTCCAAGAATTACTTGCAATATTACACGTGATATGATATAACAACTGTACATGAGTAAGTATATACAGACCTGAATGAATAAATAAGTCCTGGGTGAATGAGTGATTACAGACCAGAGTTACTCACGGATGGATGCACAATTGTTAATCTAGGTCCTAACACCCTAACAGTTCCAGGTCTGTGTTGCAGACGGCACGGCACCCCAGTGAGGCATTAAATAGTTTAATAGCCGCCGGCAGGAAGGACCTCCTGTAGCGCTCTTTGGCACACCGTGGTGGGGTCAGTCTGTGACTGAAGGTGCTCCTCTGCGTCATAACCATGGCATGCAGAGGGTGGGTGACGTTGTCCATGATGGCCAGCAGTTTGGCCAGTATCCGTCTCTCCACCACCTCCTCTAGAGTGTCAAGGCTCATCCCCAGGACAGAGCTAGCCTTCCTGATCAGCTTATTTACCCGAGAAGCATCACCAGCTTTTATGTTGGCTCCCCAGCACACCACTGGTAGAAGGTATGCAGTAGTTTACTGCACACGTTGAAGGACCTGAGCCTCCTCAGAAAGTAGAGTCGGCTCTGGCTCTTTTTGTACAGGGCCCCGGTGTTACCAGCCCATTCCAGCCTGTTGTCCATGTGGACTCCCAGGAACATGTATGACCCAACCATTTCCACATCCATCCCCTGTATAGGGACTGCAGTCAGTTGTGTCTTGGTTCTCCTGAAGTCCACCACCATCTCCTTTGTTTTGCTGATGTTGAGCTGAAGGTGGTTCTGCTCACATCACAACACAAAGTCACTGATTGTGCTCCTGTACTCCTCCTCCTGCCCACCCCTGATGCACCCTACAATTGCGGAGTCATCTGAGAACTTCTGTAGGTGGCATGTTTCAGAGTTATATCTGAAGTCCGAGGTGTAGAGGGTGAACAGGAAGGGGGACAGGACCGTTCCCTGGGGGGCCCCTGTGTTGCTAACTGCCCGTTCTGACACACAGCTCTGTATTCGCACAAATTGTGGCCTACCGGTCAGGTAGTCCGTGACCCAGGAGACTAAGGGTGCTTCCACTTTCATCCTCTTCATCTTCTCACCCAGTAGCAGGGGCTGAATGGTGTTGAAGGCACTGGTGAAGTCAAAAAACATAACCCTCACAGTGCAACCTGTGTTGTCCAGGTGAGAATAGGCCCTCTGCAGAAGGTAGATGATAGGTAGATGTTTTCCACAGCACAGGGACCCTTTCTAGGCTCAGGCTAAGGTTGAAGCGACGCTGGAGTATTCCACACAGTTGGTCAGCACAGACCCTAAGCACCCTTGGGCTGATGCCATCAGGGCCTGCCGCTTTCCACTGATGTAGTCTCTCCAGCTCTCTCTTCACTTGGTTGGTCGTGAAAGCCAGCCCAGGTGGAGAGGTGGGGGGAAGGGGGGTGTTTAGGATCAGTCCAGAGGGAGCAGGGGCGGAGGTGGGGTCTCAGAGTGAAATAATTTAAATATAAAAATCAATACATAATAGTAAATAAGGTTATCCAAACAATAATTATATCCCTAGAGTAATCAAATAATATACATACATACACACTGTATATATACACATACATACATACATACATACATACATACATACATACATACATACATACATACATACATACATACATACATACATACATACATACATACATACATACATACATTAATACATGTGCGCGCACACACGCACGCACACACACACACACACACACGCATACATACAGTTGATGTCGGAAGTTTACATACACCTTAGCCAAATACATTTAAACTCAAATACATTTAACCTACCCTGTCTTAGGTCAGTTAGGATCACCACTTTATTTTAAGAATGTGAAATGTCAGAATAATAGTAGAGAGAATGATTTATTTATTTCAGCTTTTATTTCTTTCATCACATTCCCAGTGGGTCAGAAGTTTACATACACTCTATTAGTATTTGGTAGCATTGCCTTTAAATTGTTTAACTTGGGTCAAACGTTTTGGGTAGCCTTCCACAAGCTTCCCACAATTCCTACTGACAGAACAGGTGTAAATAAGTCAGGTTTGTAGGCCTCCTTGCTCGCACACACTTTTTTAGTTCTGCCCACAAATTTTCTATAGGATTGAGGTCAGGGCTTTGTGATGGCCACTCAAATTCCTTGACTTTGTTGTCCTTAAGCCATTTTGCCACAACTTTGGAAGTATGCTTGGGGTCATTGTCCATTTGGAAGACTCATTTGCGACCAAGCTTTAACTTCCTGACTAATGTCTTGAGATGTTGCTTCAATATATCCACATAATTTTCCTTCCTCATGATGCCATCTATTTTGTGAAGTGCACCAGTCCCTCCTGCAGCAAAGCACCCCCACAACATGATGCTGCAACCCCCGTGTTTCACGGTTGGGATGGTGTTCTTTGGCTTGCAAGCCTCCCCCTTTTCCCTCCAAACATAACAATGGTCATTGTGGCCAAACAGTTCTATATTTGTGTGTCATCAGACCAGATGACATTTCTCAAAACGATCTTTGTCCTCATGTGCAGTTGCAAACCGTAGTCTGGCTTTTTTAGCAGTTTTGGAGCAGTGGCTTCTTCCTTGCTGAGCGGCCTTTCAGGTTATGTCGATATAGGACTCGTTTTACTGTGGATATAGGTACTTTTGTACCTGTTTCCTCCAGAATCTTCACAAGGTCATTTGCTGTTGTTCTGGGATTGATTTGCACTTTTCGCATCAAAGTACGTTAATCTCTAGGAGACAGAACCCGTCTCCTTCCTGAGCGGTATGGCGGCTGCGTTGTCCCATGGTGTTTATACTTGCGTACTGTTGTTTGTACAGATGAACGTGGTACCTTCAGGCGTTTGGAAATTGCTCCCAAGGATGAACCAGACTTGTGGAGGTCTACACATTTTTTTCTGAGGTCTTGGCTGATTTCTTTTGATTTTCCCATGATGTCGAGCAAAGAGGCACTGAGTTTGAAGGTAGGCCTTGAAATACATCCACAGGTACACCTCCAATTGACTCAAATTATGTCAATTAGCCTATCAGAAGCTTCTATAGCCATGACATCATTTTCTGGAATTTTCCAAGCTGTTTAAAGGCACAGTCAACTTAGTGCATGTAAACTTCTGACCCACTGGAATTGTGATATATTGAATTATAAGTGAAATAATCTGTCTGTAAACAATTGTTGGAAGAATGACTTGTGTCATGCACAAAGTAGATTCTTAACCGACTTGCCAAAACTATAGTTTCGGTGGAATGGTTGAAAAATGAGTTTTAATGACTTTATCCTAAGTGTATGTAAACTTCCGACTTCAACTGAATATACATACGTATACAGTTTAATAAATACAGTACAATGAAACAGAAGGCATTTGAACCCAGTCTGGCACAAAGAGAAGATTCATGTGGGAGACAAGCCTATACACAATCTATATACACACGTGCCATTTACCACATAAAAGCTAAATATCTTTATTATTTAATTATTGGTAGTCCTTTTTCTTTTATTCCAAGCTTTATCTAAATATTACGCAAATGGAAATACATAATGGACAAAAACCATTTCAGTTTCTCCTCATCGCTCAGCCACATAATGCCAGAGTATATCTGGTGTGCTTTCTGAAATAAGAGTGAAAGGGCAATAGAGGATCAAATTAGTTTCATTCTCTATTTCTTGCGAGATCACAATAGTTACATAATATTTCCTCTACCATTTCACCACAGTACCGACCTGTTTCAATACGCAGAGGCAATATCCCTGATCTTAACTGTGCACATAGCGATTTCTTGCTTCTAGGTAGGTCGTACATAATATATCTCTCACACACTAATTCACCCTTAATCAAACAAAAGGTTCTCAACTTACGTTTATGATTCATCTCCACACATTTGTTTTCATATTGCATCATCAGTTGTTTTTTAATCATATCTATGTCTCCCTTACTTTGGTTTTCGTACAGATGTTCACAGTCAGACTGTTGAAAAAGGTCAGACATTTCAGTTGCCCAGGCTCCCCCTATGGATAAAAACTTTACTAGGTATTCTGTCAGTTGGCATATCCAAAGGTCTATTCCAAAGTCTCACCATACACACCTTCCATCTAACCTCACAGGGTTTCCAGCCCATGTCCCCAGCTTTTGCAAGTATTGGTGCAAACTTGTGGAAACCTAGAAAGTAACGTACATGTTGGTTTTTGAGATACCTCCTAGCACCCCACACTCCTGCTGAATTGTCCAGAACAGGACACACACGTCTGATACAGTTTGGAATACGTGGCATAACCCGTATTTTTGAGTGTTTTTGTTTTTTCTATAACTCCCCCAAGACCTCTGCTTGCTGAGTCGGCCAAGACAGATGTTCCGTATAGAAAGTTAA
Organism: Thymallus thymallus; assembly: GCA_023634145.1. NCBI lineage: Eukaryota > Metazoa > Chordata > Actinopteri > Salmoniformes > Salmonidae > Thymallus > Thymallus thymallus. The sequence continues at coordinate 18,025,717 of CM042387.1, forward strand.
TATGTTCATTAGTAAAAATACCCAAATATTTATAATTGCTGGTAAATTCAAGAATGTCTTCACCAAAACAAGTCTGGTTAATCACGAGTCTCCATCTTTTACACCAACTGAATGCACAGAATAACATGTTCTGCAGGTCTTGTTAAGTTTCTGCCATCAACATAATATTATCAGTATATAAAATGATACTTACCATTTCATCATCATACTAAATGGCATTAGTTGAAATAACACAATGTATATGTTTAATTTCATTTAAAATTGGTTGTCAAAATTAGCTGAGTGGCATGTTTATTACTTGAAAGCGTTACCAACATCCATTGGTATTTCCCCACATTCATCCGATCCGTCTGCAGTCATTAACGTCTCTCTATACAAATTCCTACAGTACCTGACATAACCTGTCCTTTCTAGGTTAAGCTCTTTAGATCTCACATCTGACAGGACTTTTCTCCTGCAGACTACATCGCAACATCTCTACAGGCAGGGAAAAAGAGAAGGACGCCATGCGTGAAATTATATGTTTACTTAGTAGGTGGAAGAAATGACAGGGAGGATGATTGGCTTGTTTCATCTTGGGGCATGCAGAGGACAGTTAATTTCACTTTTAATCACCATGACAGTGGAAAATATTAATTATCTGACAAAGAGTATCGCATGACAGTACATTTCAGAGTTTTCTACAAGCACCAGGTTGAAGCAGATGTGAGTATGTGTGCTGGAGTTGAAGAATTTGACCTCGGTGGAGAGTACGACACTGGAAGTCAAGTTCAGTTTACTGTACCATTTTACCTGGATGACTTTGTTAAAAATCAGGGCTTTTTCTACACTCGGTCAAACTGTACCAACATTCCTGTTATGAAAACCTTTGAGACTCCAAGCCCACAGTTTAGTATTTACTGTAAGCTGTAGCTGTTTTTCCCATGGTGAAAAAAAATGACTAACACCAGGTAGACTGCTTCCAGTTGTCAGAATAAGAGTTGTGTGTGCTGGCAGCCAACAGATGATAGTTTGATTGAATTCCAACGCATTGGCTTCCCAACCTTTATTCCAACCCTTTATTTAATAAATGTACTAAATCCATCTCCCAGTCTCCTAAAACTCTTCACCTCAGCCCTAGCCTCTGTGATAGAGCCAGTAAGATGCCAGTGGAATAATTGTTCCTCCTCCTCCAAGGCTCTTGTACGGCTTATCAAGGTTGTGTTCTGGCTCGGGGCCACATCTCAGTGAATGGGGCTTTTGTTTGGCATGATACACAGTAAATGATAACCAGCATGGGCTGTGTGTATTACAGCCCCCTTTGGGACACTGTCATAGTGGGGGGATTTGGGGGGGGGGGGGATCATCACCACCTGCAGGTCTTCAGGAGAGACACAGCTAATAAAGAAAGTCTTCCTTAGTTGGATGATTTGATACATCATCATGCACCACATTGATTATCCTCATAGGAAGATGCTATCAAACCACCTATGAAGCAGAGCCCTAATGACAGGCTTTTACCTGGTAATTGCTATAATCTCACTGCCTAGTATGTGGGTATAATGATAGGGCCCTGAGCACTGTGTATTTACACAGAGAAGTGTGATGCCATCTCTACTGCTCCAGTTAAAAGTTGCTCTTAGGCACAGATCTAGGATCAGCCTACCTTCCTTAGATCAAAACCTTATTGGGAGTGAAAACCTAAAGCTGACCTAGGATCAATTTCTGAGGGGCAACTTGGACCTTCTCTGTCGTGCTCCAGCATGATCATGGCAGCAGGTCTGCGGGTGCATGACGCACATTTTTGGAATCGGATTAATTGTGGGTTGGTGCAGTGATAACATTTAGGCTTGTACTATACAGTTTCCCATTACATTCTTCAAATTAATTATAACTCTGGCAGAGAAGGGCCCCCTCGTTTCAGTGTCATCATCCCATCTACGTATACCTTATGACATTTCACATTTGTTGTCTGAATCACAAAAGTATTAAGAGGATCAGCATTGCAGTTCGTTAGACAAAATTATTTTAAACTATGAATGACAAGTAGAGAAAATATACACCGAGATGCACTGAGAGGATTCAGTATATACACCGAGATGCACTGAGAGGATTCAGTATATACACTGAGATGCACAGAGGATTCAGTATATACACTGAGATGCACTGAGAGGATTCAGTATATACACTGAGATGCACAGAGGATTCAGTATATACACCGAGATGCACTGAGAGGATTCAGTATATACACCGAGATGCACTGAGAGGATTCAGTATATACACTGAGATGCACAGAGGATTCAGTATATACACCGAGATGATTCAGTATATACACCGAGATGCACTGAGAGGATTCAGTATATACAGCGGGTGAAATAGGTATTGAACACGTCACCATTTTTCTCAGTAAATATATTTCCAAAGGTGCTAGGTGTAACAACCCAAGTAATCCATACATACAAAGAAACCAAAACAAATAAGATCAGAAATTAAGTTGTGTAATAATGTGAAATGACACAGGGAAAAAGTATTGAACACATGAAGAAAGGGAGGTGCAAAAAGGCATGGAAAGCCAAGACAACAGCTGAAAACTATCAGTAATTAAAAAGCAATCCAGCCCCGTCAGTGCAAATTAATATCAGCTGGTTCAGTCCCAACTGATGGCCTACAAAAAGGTCTCATTGCCAAGGTGTCACACAAGACACATCTCATGATGGGTAAAAGCAAAGAGCTGTCTCAAGACCTTCGCAACCTAATTGTTGCAAAACATAATGATGGCATTGGTTATAGGCACATTTCTAAGCTTCTGAATGTTCCAGTGAGCACTGTTGTGGCCATAATACGGAAGTGGAAAGACAATCATTTCACCATAAATTTGCCTCGACCAGGTGATCCTCGCAAGATTTCTGACAGAGGAGTGAAAAGAATAATCAGAAGAGTTGTCCAAGAGCCAAGGACCACTTGTGGAGAGCTTCAAAAAGACCTGCAATTAGCAGGTACTGTTGTCTCAAAGAAAACAGTAAGTAATGCACTCCACCGCCATGGCCTGTATGCACGCTCACCATGCAAGACTCCATTGCTGAAAAAAAAGCATGTTGAAGCTCGTTTAAAGTTTGCTGCACAACATTTGGAAAAGCCAGTGAAATACTGGGAGAATATAGTGTGTTCAGACGAGAGCAAAATTGAACTGTTTGGATGTCATAATACACACCATGTTTGGAGGAGAAATGGCACTGCATATCACCCTAAAAACACCATACCAACATTGAAGTTTGGAGGTGGGAACATCATGGTGTGGGGCTGCTTTTCAGCAAATGGTACTGGCAAACTTCAAATAATTGAAGGAAGGATGAATGGGCAAATTTACAGAGACATTCTTGACAAAAATCTGCTGCCATCTACCAGGATGATAGATGTGGGGATGAGGTAGTAGTAAAAATAAATATGGGGATGAGGTAGTAGTGTGGGCTATTTACAGAAGAGCTATATACAGGTGCAGTGATCGATAAGCAGCTTTGACAGCTGATGCTTAAAGTTAGTGACTTAAATCCCATTGAAAATCTATGGAAAGAACTGAAGATCAAGATTCATAGAAGAGGCTCACGGAACCTTCAAGATTTGAAGACTGTTTGGGTTGAAGAATGGGCCAAAATCACACCAGAGCAATGCATGAGACTAGTTTCTCCATACAGGAGGCGTCTTGAAGCTGTCATTACCAACAAAGGCTTTTGTACAAAGTATTAAATAAATATCAGTAACTGTGTCATTTCACATTATTACACAACTTAATTTCTGAACTTATGTTTGTTTCTTTGTATGTATGGATTACTTGGGTTGTTACCAACATCTGGTGAAATTTTCATGTCAATAGCACCTTTGGAAATATATTTACTGAGAAAAATGGTGACGTGTTCAATACTTATTTCACCCGCTGTACACTAAGATACACTGAGATGATTCAGTATATACACCGAGATGCACTGAGAGGATTCAGTAATATACACTGAGATGCACTGAGAGGATTCAGTATTGTGCAATGCATTTGGATCCTGTTTGTATTCACAGCATTTGAAGGTAGGCTTTATAAATACATGGTTTAATGCTATAGGTCGTCACATGAGTACCAATCTGTACGCATACATACTGCCCCAAAGCCTCATCACTTAACTGTATGATGAGTTAGAGTATGTTGACATTGTGTCAGCTATGCTTTGTGACTGACATTTTCAGGATTCTACAGTACCAGTGTAAAGGGTTTCTAATTTACAGTACATGTTAGCTGTGGCTAACCCTGAGGTCTGAAAGAGAGAATCATACATAACTAAACATTTGTTATTTAATGTCTAGAAGATGAAATACCTTACTACAGGCTGCTCGTTAACACCATAGTTCCAGCACTGTCTCCATAATTCACGTAAGGGCGTTCTGGTGTATAAAAGGTGCTGGGATATACTGCGGAGGAGCTCATAACAAGAGAAGAGATGACAGATGGTGGGGAGGGTAGATCATGTTCCAGGGCTGTTCATGTATAAGATCATACACAAATCACAAGATGTAATGTTTTTAAAAGGAATGTAAAGAGGTCCATGTGTGACACTGCACAATATTGTGTCCTGCAACTACCTAAATATGGTAGCCTACTGTTGAATATTGGTCATTTATCAATATCAGTTGAGAATTTAGAATGGAACAATAAGCATCTATGGCTTCTCTAAGCTCATTTTAGCTTGTTCCCATGAACAGTGTGACTAAGTCTCAAACGGTTGTTTTTTTGTTAGATGATTTGACATATTAGACCACAGGTGTCAAACTCATTGCACGGAGCGCTTAAGTCTCTGCAGGTTTTTGTTCCTCCCTTGTACTTGATTGATAAATTAAAGTCACTGATTAGTAAGTAACTTTCCTCACCTGGTTATCTAGGTCTAAATTAAAAGGAAAAACTAAAAACCAGCAGACACTGGGCCCTCCAAGGAATGAGTTTGACACCCCTGTACTAGACATTTCAGTCAAGTCAAGCTGCTTACTGGGCTATGAGGCATTCAGATCTTGCCCTCTAGTGGTCAATCTGTTGTCAGGTACAGTCTGTTCTCTATTGTAGATGTACTGTAGAGAGGCACAAGCAACATGTTTAAATATTAGCTTTTCCATTTATTGTAACAAAGTTGTAGAGTGGATTGCACCAGCAAATTATGCACAGTAGTAACAATACTATTCAATAGAATAACCTCAACTCTGTACTCTATCATAATACTGAACACATCGTATAAGCCCATCTATGAACTAAAGCATGAGATGTGCGTGCGTGCATATATATATATATATTAGTAAAGATCTTACTAATTACAAGACACTGAATGTGGCTGGCTATTCTCCTCGATATACAACAACGTTCTTGTCAGTCTCGTGAATCTTGACCTCGTAGAGAAGATTGGCTGGTAGCTGCTTGACCATGTTGTCCCAGATATATACAGCCACGTTTTCTGTTGTGCTGCACAGCAGACAAAAACAGTTAAAACCATGGAAACTCTGAATCACATGCTCCGAACTGAAATTCCACCCGTTACTCATAAACACACACCTGACAACATTGGCAAAGTAGAGGACGTCCTTATCCAGGTTTTTATGGTCCAAAGGAATCATGATGACTTCCTGTATCAGGATTATACATGAGTTTGTAAATAAAACAGTCATAACTTAATGCATTATTTTCCTTATTCTCTAGAATGTGCTATAAATGTGAAATTAATGAATTTAAGAAATTAATAGTCTAGCAGCCTACGCTGTCAAAGCATAGCCTTTTAGCTGTAAAATCCAGGCCTGGAAGAAAGGGAGGGTCTTACCTCGATGTGTTTCTTCAGATCTGTAATGTTAATCACCATGCCGGTGTGACGATCGATCTTTAGATGGAAAAAGAGAAGCTCTGTGACTGTCTGTGTCCAACATCGATTACCCAGGAGGCAGACTGCTATCATATCATGAGAGTGTCATGTGATTTACTGGTGGGTTTCTATCACTAGCAACCATGACAATGTTTGGTAAGTGGTGTTTTTAATGAACATTGGAGGACGGAGAGTCTCAGGTGGGACTTACCTTTCCCCGTACTGTCACCTCCACTACGAAAATAAAACACAAAAGAGCCTTAGATAAACATTGGGTTAGACCCGGGTTCAAATTATGGAACAGGCCAGCTATGTAACCTATAGGCCAACTGTGAATCAGATAACAGAATTGGTACTACGTGCATGGTTAGAATGAGACCTTGGAGAATGACTGACCTTTGTAGTTGTGTCCATGGCCATTGGGATTGTTGCACTTCCCAAAAATCCTCTTGTTTACCTCATCACTCAACGTCGGGCTGGAGAGAACACAATACATGAGGTTTTAATTAAACTAAAATAAATAATAAAAAACGTTTAAACATTTTTAAAAAGTGATGATTTAGCTGAACTACAGATCCCATGAGCTTCCGGATTGACGCAACAGGTTTTACTTGATTCCAGTTTCGTTTCGTGGCGTTAAAAACTCTGCTTTCTATCAAATAAAACGGCTCTCTGGAAACAAAATAATACAAGAATGCTTTCCATCTTGCACTTGTCTCGCAGCCTCTGCAACAGTTTCTATATAGCAAACCTGCATTAAGCTGCCCATTGCGTCGTTTTCAACAACAAAAAGATAGAAAAAGGTTGCGCTTGTACCTGTGCAATCGGTGGCACGCGCTGAAACTCTGGATTCGTGTGACGTATCCAATGCGCTCTGCTACTTCGTTTCTTGTATCGGCTTGTGCCATCGCAATAACAGATGGAAACTATAATTAATAATCGTCTCAGATGCCGTTAAATAGGTTATGCGCGTGTGGAGAATTGAGTCCACGCCCCCCTAGTTATGTCACTCAACGTGCAGCGGCAATACAGTACCACAATATGAGTCATAATACCCATAAAACCTAGCAGTCAAACAGGGAAATGGTTCCAATAGTTTTCCACCATACATTTTCCCAATAGGCGGTTTTTTAAAACAAACTAAGCGCTGTGTTTTGTGTAGGCTTACCCTGGCGTGACATTTTGATAACTGTGTAAATCTCTCTAGGACAAGGAGACTTTTGTCATTATATTAGCCTGTATTTACCTGCAAAAAATGAAATGATAATTAGCTGTTAACTTGGCTATCATAAAGAACTACAAATACCATGGTGAGCTGGACAAGACTGCTGAATCGAGGCAAAGGTATGAGTCTCTGGATTAACTGTCTAATGTTAGCTAAATTTATTAATGAATAAATTGGCTACATTTCTATAAATGGACTATTCTGTGAGCTGTCTTGTGCAAGTTTTAAATTTACACAATACCATTGGAGGCTGCTGGGCTCATAAAAATGGCTGGAACAGAGCGAATGTAATGGCATCAAAGCATGTGTTTGATGTATTTGATACCATTCCACCTCCAGCTATTACGACGAGCCCGTCCTCCCCAATGGAACGAATTGTAAAAATCATTGAAGCTGGAGGTTCCTATCTCCCTCACTAACTTTAAGCATCAGCTGTCAAAGCTGCTTATCGATCACTGCCCTTCTGTAAATAGCCCACACTACTACCTCATCCCCATATTTATTTTTATTATTTTTCGCTAATCTTGCACTCCAGTATCTCCATTTGCACATCATAATTTGCACATCCTTCATTCCCGTGTTAATGCTAATCAGTAATTTATATCACCACTATGGACTATTTATTGTCCTACCTCCTAACCTTATTGCATTTGCACTACATTTTGCACTCTGTATATAGATTTTCTATTGTGTTTTTGACTATGTTTGTTTACTGTGTAACTCTGTGTTGTTGTTTTAGTTCCAAAAAAACATTGGAACTACTTCCCTGTTATGACACCTCCACTGTTGGGCTCTATACCAACTAGTATTTTGCATGCAGCACAAATGATGACATCACTTTTGTATCATAATGAGAAAACCTTCAAAATAAAAGCATTGCAATGTGGATAACGCACAACACCCGAAGACCTCTGCAATCTGCCCTGGCATGCTGTCAATTAACTTCTGGGCCACATCCTGACTGATGGCAGGCCATTCTTGCATAATCAATGCTTGGAGTTTGTCAGAAGTTGTGGGTTTTTGTTTGTCCACCCGCCTCTTGAGGATCGACCACAAGTTCTCAATGGGATTAAGGTCTGGGGAGTTTCCTGGCCATGGACCCAAAATGTTGATGTTTTGTTCCCCGAGCCACTTAGTTATCACTTTTGCCTTATGGCAAGGTGCTCCATCATGCTGGAAAAGGCATTGGCGTCACCAAACTGTTCTTGGATGGTTGGGAGAAGTTGCTCTCGGAGGATATGTTGGTACCATTCTTTATTCATGGCTGTGTTCTTAGGCAAAATTGTGAGTGAGACCACTCCCTTGGCTGAGAAGCAACCCCACACATGAATGGTCTCAGGATGCTTTACTGTTGGCATGACACAGGACTGATGGTAGCGCTCACCTTGTCTTCTCCGGACAAGGTGTTTTCCGGATGGGCCAAACAAAAAGGGGATTCATCAGAGAAAATGACTCGACCCCAGTCCTCAGCAGTCCAATCCCTGTACCTTTTGCAGAATATCAGTCTGTCCCTGATGTTTTTCCTGGAGAGAAGTGGCTTCTTTGCTGCCCTTTTTGACACCAGGCCATCCTCCAAACGTCTTCGCCTCACTGTGCGTGCAGATGCACTCACACCTGCCTGCTGCCATTCCTGAGCAAGCTCTGCACTGGTGGTGCCCCGATCCCGCAGCTGAATCAACTTTAGGAGACGGTCATGGCGCTTGCTGGACCTTCTTGGGCGCTTACATGTATCTAGGAATGTTTGAAAAACAGATGGTGCTGAATCCAGAACTTAACCCCTTTCTCCCCAATATTTTCCTCATTCTGAGATATTTAGAAGATATTTTCCTGATTTACAGAGTATACAGGGACCCAGGAAGAACTCTTGGAATTCCATGCCTATCTAAACTCTATGAATGAGAACCTTTGTTTCACCATTAACTATGACTTATCCCAAATCAGTTTTCTTGATGTGATGGTTATTAAGGGCCTCCCTCTCTACTGATCTCTACAAGAAATCTACAGACAGGAACACCCTCCTTAGAGGGGACAGCTTCCATCCATGTCCACTCATTAAAAGTCTCCATGTAAGTTACTTCAGCCTCATTAAAAGGAAATGTAGCTCTGATGTACCAGAAACAGACCACGGATCTCACACAAAAGCTTAAGGAAAGGGCGTATAAAGAATGTATTTTTATTTAACCTTTATTTAACAAGGCAAGTCAGTTAAGAACAATTTCTTATTTACAATGACTGCCTACCCCGGCCAAACCTGGACGATGCTGGGTCAATTGTGCGCCGCCATATGGGACTCCCAATCACAGCCAGATGTGATACAGTCTGGATTAAAACCAGGGACTGTAGTGACGCCTCTTGCACTGAGATACAGTGCCTTAGACAGCTGCGCCACAATTGGGTAAAACATGACAATGATTGTTTTGGAGGGCTAAAATATAGAAAAACCCTGGAATGAGTAGGTGTGTCCAAACTTTTGAGTGGTACTGTATATCAAACCAAATTTTGACGTATAAATGAGACTCATTCACCGACCCTGCCCAGGACAAAGATTTAAGATAAAAGGCCTGATTACCTGCATGTGGGTCTTTCTATAAGTAAAGGGGCCAATGTGTGATAATAAGCAAAGAGAAACGACAGTCCATAATTACTTTAAGACATGAAGGTCAGTCAATCCGAAAAAATTTAAAGAATCTTGAACGTTTTTTCAAGTGCTGTTGCAAAAACCATCAAGCGCTATGATGAAACTGGCTCTCATGAGGACCGCCACAGGATAGGAAGACCCAGATTTACATCTGCTGCAGAGGATAAGTTCATTAGATTTACCAGCCTCAGAAATTTCACCCCAAATAAATGCTTCACAGAGTAACAGACACATCTCAACAACAACTGTTCAGAAGAGACTGCGTGAATCAGGCCTTCATGGCGAATTGCTGCATAGAAACCACCAATAAGACACCAATAAGAAGAAGAAACTTGCTTGGGCCAAGAAACATGAGCAATGGACATTAGACAAGGGGAAAACTGTTCTTTGGTCTGATGAGTCCAAATTTGAGATTTTTGGTTCCAACCGCTGTGTCTTTGTGAGACACAGAGTAGGTGAACGGATGATGTCCGCATGTGTATTTCCCTCCATGAAACATGGAGGGGGGGGGGGGGGGTGTGATGGTGTGGGGGTGCTTTGCTGGTGACACTTTCTGTTATTTATTTAGAATTCACGGCACAATTAACCAGCAAGGCTACCAGAGCATTCTGCAGCGATACGCCATCCCATCTGGTTTGCGCTTAGTGGGACTATAATTTGTACCCAACACACCTCCAGGCTGTGTTAGTGCTATTTGACCAGGGAGGAGAGTGATGGAGTACTGCATCAGATGACCTGGCCTCTACAATCACCCGACCTCAACCCAATTAAGATGGTTTGGGATGAGTTGGACCGCAGAGTGAAGGAAAAGCAGCCAACAAGTGTATTATGCATATGTGGGAACTCCTTCAAGACTGTTGGAAATCATTCCTCATGAAGCTGGTTGAGAGAACGCCAAGAGTGTAAGGACATCAGGGATAAAATTGTAGACCTGCTCAAGCCAGCGCATGTCCAGGCCCGTCTGAAGTTTTCCAATGACCATCTGGATGATCCAGAGAAGGAATGGGAGAAGGTCATGTGGTCTGATGAGACAAAAATAGAGCTTTTTGGTCTTAACTCCACTCGCCGTGTTTGGAGGAAGAAGAAGGATGAGTACAACCCCAAGAACACCATCCTAACCGTGAAGCATGGAGGTGGAAACATCATTCTTTGGGGATGCTTTTCTGCAAAGGGGACAGGATGACTGCACCGTATTGAGGGGAGGATGGATGGGGCCATGTATTGCGAGATCTTGGCCAACAACCTCCTTCCGTCAGTAAGAGCATTGAAGATGGGTCGTGGCTGGGTCTTCCAGCATGACAACGACCCGAAACACACAGCCAGGGCAACTAAGGAGTGGCTCCGTAAGAAGCATCTCAAGGTCCTGGAGTGGCCTAGCCAGTCTCCAGACCTGAACCCAATAGAAAATCTTTGGAGGGAGCTGAAAGTTCGTATTGCCCAGCGACAGCCCCGAAACCTGAAGGATCTGTATGGAGGAGTGGGCCAAAATCCATGCTGCAGTGTGTGCAAACCTGGTCAAGAACTACAGGAAACGTATGATCTCTGTAATTGCAAACAAAAGTTTCTGTACCAAATATTAAGTTCTGCTTTTCTGATGTATGAAATACTTATGTCATGCAATAAAATGCAAATTAATTACTTAAAAATCATACAATGGGATTTTCTGGATTTTTGTTACAGAGTTCTACATGCTTTGTAAGTGGGAAAACCTGCAAAATCGTGTATCAGTGTATCAAATACTTGTTCTCCCCACTGTAACTCCACCTAGCAACAACAGCACGTCTGCATGTCATTCAGAATGTCACATGACACATGGACACCGCATGTTTACTTGTCATGCCTAATAGTTTCAAGTTTTAATGTCACATGCACAAGTACAGTGAAATGCCTTTATTGCAAACTCAAAATCCAATTACTAGAAAAAAACGTGAGAAATATGAATAGGAAATTTGAAATACACAATTAAGTAAGTAAGCGTAAAATATACAGGAAATATTTAAAAGGTCATTTCCAATACCATATTTACAGGGATACTGGAGTAGATACACTACATGGCCAAACGTATGTGGACACCTGCTTTAACAGCCTCCACCCCTCTGGGAAAGCTTTCCACTAGATGTTGGAACATTGCTGCGGGTACTTGCTTCCATTCAGCCACAAGAGCATTAGTGAGGTCGGGCACTGATGTTGGGCGATTAGGCCTGGCTCGCAGTCGGCGTTCCAATTCATTCCAAAGGTGCTCGATGGGATTGAGGTCAGGGCTCTGTGCAGGCCAGTCAAGTTCTTCCACACCGATCTCGACAAAACATTTCTGTATGGACCTCGCTTTGTGCAGGGAGGCATTGTCATTCTGAAACAGGAAAGGGCCTTCACCAAACTGTCTATAATGTCATTGTATGCCGTTGCGTTAGGACCTAGCCCAAACCATAAAAAAAACATCCCCAGACCTTCTCCACCAAACTTTACATTGGTGCAGGTAGTGTTCTCCTGGCATCCGCCAAACCTAAATTCGTCAGTTGGACTGCCAGATGGTGAAGCGTGATTCATCACTCCAGAGAAGCGTTTCCACTGCTCCAGAGTCCAATAGCGGCAAGCTTTACACCATTCCAGCCGACGCTTGGCAATGCGCATGGTGATCTTAGGCTTGTGTGCGACTGCTCAGCCATGGCAACCCATTTCATGAAGCTCTGACGAACAGTTTTTGTGCTGACGTTGCTTCCAGGGGCAGTTTGGAACTCAGTAGTGAGTGTTGCAACCGAGGAAGGCCGTTTTTACGCGCTTCAGCACTGGCCGCCCCGTTCTATGAACTTGTGTGGCCGACCACTTTATGGCTGAGTCGTTGTTGCTCCTTGACTTTTCCATTTCACAATTACAGCACTTGCAGTCGACCGGGTAAGCTATAGCAGGGCAGACATTTTGACAAACTGTAGGAAAGGTGGCGTCCTATGACGGTGCCACGTTGAAGGTCACTGGGCTCTTCGGTACGAGCCATTCAATGTTTGTCTATGGAGATTGTGTGTGTGCTCGATTTTATACACCTGTCAACAACGGGTGTGGCTGAAATAGCCAAATCCACAAATTTCGAAGGTCATATAGTGTATGTATAGGGGTAAGGGAACTAGGCAACAGGATATAAGATAAACAGAGTAGCTGCAGCTTGCATGTGAGTGGGTGTGTAGAGTCAGCATAAATGTATGTGCATATTATGTGTGAGTGAGCAAATGATGGAGTGAGTGTTTTGTGTTGGATTGACAGTGTGTGTGAGTGTGTAGGGCCCTTTGAGTGTGCATAGAGAAAGTGCAAAGATTTAAATAAAAGGTCAATACAGATAAAATGTTAACTCAGATTGTTTGTGTTGCTATTTTGTTAGCTATTTATCAGTCTTATTGCTTGGGGATATAAGCTGTTCAGGAGCATGTTGGTGTCAGACTTGATGCACCGGTACCTCTTGCCATGCGGTAGCAGAGAGAACAGTCTCTTGGGTGGTTGGAGTCTGACGATTTTCCAGGCCTTCTTTTCACACCGTCTGATATAGAGGTCCTGGATGGCTGGCAGCTCGGCCCCAGTGATGTACTGGGCTGTCCGCACAACCCTCTGTAGCGCCATGCGATTGAAGGCGGGGCAATTGTCATACCAAGCAGTGATGCAGCCAGTCAATATGCTCTCAATGGTACATAACCTAATATTATGTCTGGCAGCATTTTTTGGGACATTATGCGACATTATGCGAACTTTGAACCTGTAAAATTCCAAATCAAATTTTAAATACGACACACAAGATCCCATAGAATGCATTAAAAAGTGTTTTTTTAAAACTGTCTAACAATGTATTCAGGCAGGCTATGTAAAATAATAATAATATATGGATTAATCATAAATAAATGACGACAAGTAGGTTTATAGAAAACTACACATTTTGAAAATGTTCATATTTTTTTCAGGTTTTCCCTAAAGAAATCACACTTTTTATAGAAAAACGACAAAATTGGATGTTCTATATGCACAACAATGCTTAAACCACATCAGTAGACCCCTTTTGAGTAAAACCTTTTTTTTTTGCTGTAATTCCCCTTTAATTCCACTTTGCGCCTCTCAATGGGCCGTTGTGTTTGGCTAAGATGTTTCTTTATGCTACTAGACATGTGATGAGAGAGTCTGCAAAACAAACAAACACCCAACCAATTGATACAAACCATCATGATATCATTCTGCCAGGCATGCTTTCTTTGCAGTCAACATTTTAATTCGGAAAGACTTTAGAAATGTATGTGTTGTAAACACATTGCAATCATATTGTGAATGATGATGGCTCTACATAACACAGACTCACTCACTGTCCCATCACAAGTCAGCTAGTGGTCTATCACCCATCACTCATGAACTTGACACTGTCTTTGCTCAGTGTAACAAATCTGCCGTAAGTCAAACAGCTGTCATTGTAATCTTACTTCAGGAATAAATGTAGGCTATTTATCTTGACTCCCCTAACAACATAGACATAAAAATGTTCTGTCAATCCTCCAGATCAACATTAATTCGGACACGTTGGCTGTTGTTCAATCGCATGTGGTATCACATGAGCTCTTTATCACTTGACTGTCATTCAGAAAATCCTTTCCTGAATCAGCTGATGTAGCGCGACAACTCTGTTAATTACAGTATGGATTTTTGTTTTATTAATCATGTTAAAGTTACTCTTTCTGTTTTAGAAGCATTCGATTTTGCAATCAGACATTATTTTGAAAATATGTGTTCCCATGAAAACAATGTTCACACCTTTCACATCGTAACATGCAACCTGAGCATTTTATATTATTCCGACAGCAATATCCAGGAATTTTACAGGATCAAGTTCAATGTGTAATTCAATCGTTAAATGCTTAGTATATGATATAATGACAAATGTCACATGACAATTTTGTGAAGACTCCAAGCATTAAAAAGGGTTTAAACATAGGTTATGATTCAACTCATGAATTATATTCAATGTATATATGTTCCCCCTTTACAGTGGGGAGAACAAGTATTTGATACACTGCCGATTTTGCAGGTTTTCCAACTTACAAAGCATGTAGAAGTCTGTAATTTTTATCATAGGTACTCTTCAACTGTGAGTGACGGAATCTAAAACAAAAATCCAGAAAATCACATTGTATGATTTTTAAGTAATTAATTTGCATTTTATTGCATGACATAAGTATTTGATACATCAGAAAAGCAGAACTTAATATTTGGTACAGAAACCTTTGTTTGCAATTACAGAGATCATACGTTTCCTGTAGTTCTTGACCAGGTTTGCACACACTGCAGCAGGGATTTTGGCCCACTCCTCCATACAGACCTTCTCCAGATCCTTCAGGTTTCGGGGCTGTCGCTGGGCAATACGGACTTTCAGCTCCCTCCAAAGATTTTCTATTGGGTTCAGGTCTGGAGACTGGCTAGGCCACTCCAGGACCTTGAGATGCTTCTTACGGAGCCACTCCTTAGTTGCCCTGGCTGTGTTTCGGGTCGTTGTCATGCTGGAAGACCCAGCCACGACCCATCTTCAATGCTCTTACTGAGGGAAGGAGGTTGTTGGCCAAGATCTCGCGATACATGGCCCCATCCGTCCTCCCCTCAATACGGTGCAGTCGTCCTGTCCCCTTTGCAGAAACGCATCCCCAAAGAATGATGTTTCCACTTCCATGCTTCACGGTTGGGATGGTGTTCTTGGGGTTGTACTCATCCTTCTTCTTCCTCCAAACACGGCGAGTGGAGTTTAGACCAAAAAGCTCTATTTTTGTCTCATCAGACCACATGACCTTCTCCCATTCCTCCTCTGGATCATCCAGATGGTCATTGGCAAACTTCAGACGGGCCTGGACATGCGCTGGCTTGAGCAGGGGGACCTTGTGTGCGCTGCAGGATTTTAATCCATGATGGCGTAGTGTGTTACTAATGGTTTTCTTTGAGACTGTGGTCCCAGCTCTCTTCAGGTCATTGACCAGGTCCTGCCGTGTAGTTCTGGGCTGATCCCTCACCTTCCTCATGATCATTGATGCCCCACAAGGTGAGATCTTGCATGGTGCCCCAGATCAAGGGAGATTGACCATCATCTTGAACTTCTTCCATTTTCTAATAATTGCGCCAACAGTTGTTGCCTTCTCACCAAGTTGCTTGCCTATTGTCCTGTAGCCCATCCCAGCCTTGTGCAGGTCTACAATTTTATCCCTGATGTCCTTACACAGCTCTCTGGTCTTGGCCATTGTGGAGAGGTTGGAGTCTGTTTGATTGAGTGTGTGGACAGGTGTCTTTTATACAGGTAACGAGTTCAAACAGGTGCAGTTAATACAGGTAATGAGTGGAGAACAGGAGGGCTTCTTAAAGAAAAACTAACAGGTCTGTGAGAGCCGGAATTCTTACTGGTTGGTAGGTGATCAAATACTTCTGTCATGCAATAAAATGCAAATTAATTATAAAAAAATCATACAATGTGATTTTCTGTATTTTTGTTTTAGATTCCGTCTCTCCCAGTTGATGTGTACCTATGATAAAAATTACAGACCTCTACATGCTTTGTAAGTAGGAAAACCTGCAAAATCGGCAGTGTATCAAATACTTGTTCTCCCCACTGTATATCGTAAAGTATTCACATGAAAACAAATGGTGAATTATTATTATTAATGACTCTGTAACAGCTCCAAACAGTTGCCCACTACATTAAATGCTTACTGGTTCCCTAGTTTATAGAAAGACCCATGTCCAGCTATGTTGTTTACATGTTGAAATGTCCCTGTGGTCTGTCCTACATAGAGAAAACCTACAGAAGCCTTAAGACCTGGATCATTGAGCACCACAGCAATATACAGACAGGTGACATCCTATTACTGTTCATTTTGCACAAGCTAGACATCCTATTAGCTTCTATTGGAATATAAATTGTCAAGATGTCACACAGGGGAGGGGACATTGAGAGGAAATTACTTCAAAGGGATTCTTTCTTTATCCACACTGTCTCCTCTTCGCCTTAATGAGGAGTTTGACTTGAAAGCGTTTCTATAGTTCTAAAATGTCTAAAACAGTGTTTTAGCCTAATTTAATTTTGTATATACTGTATCTATTACTGTAAATATTTATTACATTCCTCATGTATGGTTATGTATAGTATTTTGATATTGTATATTTTTATACTATATATTTTTTTAATGTCACTGAGCACTGCCCCTATATATAGTACCTTCCACCACCACCTGGGATATTTATTTATTTATTTTATTTTACCTTTATTTTACTAGGCAAGTCAGTTAAGAACATATTCTTATTTTCAATGACGGCCTAGGAACAGTGGGTTAACTGCCTTGTTCAGGGGCAGAACGACAGATTTTTACCTTGTCAGCTCGGGGATTTGATCCAGCAACCTTTCGGTTATGGGCCCAACACTCTAACCACTGGGCTACCTGCCGCCCCGAATTGATATGGATGCCTGATGAAGAACTAAGGGTTGAAACGTTATATCAATAAAGTACACATATGTAGTTAGTATAGACCCTACTGAGTATTTTCCACCCCACTTTAGCCGAGACAGGTAGAACAGTTTTATCTCTACAAGCCAATATGATGTATATCCCATGTACAGTCTATTACAGTGTATTGCATTTGGTGGCTAAAGGGGGGGGCGGACCGTGCGACACAGTCCCCCTAAAAAAATAACCAGATTTGGTTAGTAGAAACCCTACTGAGTATTTTCCACCCCACTTTAGCTGAGACAGGTAGAAACTTTTTTTTTCTCTAGAACCCAATAAGTGTCCCATATACAGTGTATTGCATTGCAGTGAATGGAGAGGGTGGAGTAAAGAGTCACCCCACTCTGTAATAAACCAGTTGCCCAGCACTAGAGACCAATCTATGTTTTGCAGACTGTATTGAATAATTCCAATAACATATATATTTTATTTAAGTATACTTCTTTAAAGCGGCAATATGTAACCTTTTGGGTGAACCTACCAAATTCACATAGAAATGTGACTTGTAGATCTGTAATTCTCATTGAAAGCATGTCTAAGAAGCAGTAGATCTGTTCTATGTGTATTATCTCTAACTTTCCCATTCGCAAGTTGAGTATTTGCATCTTTTACTTTCGGTTTTGTACACCAGCTTCAAACAGCTGAAAATACAATATGTTTGCGATTGTCCTGCCAGCATAACATCCTAATGCTTGGAGGACGGTAATACAATACCATTGGTTCACATCTGGGTGGTAATAGCGTTCATACCCCGAGTCTTTTCGGTGAGCCGGCTCATTTGGCTCCCAAAAGGCTCTTTGTTCAAAATGCTTAAAAATCGAACTAGAACCATAAAAAAGTTAGACATTTCCAATGTATAGCCCAAAAGGTGGGCTACCATTGTGTAAAATCGTGAAAAGCATGGTCAAATACATTTTTACCTGGCCCAAAATATATATTTTATGCACTGAAAAAAATGACCAGATTGACACGCTCTCCCCACTATTTATTGTTTCTGCAGTGATAATTCACCCTCTTTAGATAATTATTTTCTTACTTATCTGCAGAAAAACGTTTTGATCTCAAAAAGCATTTGTAGCATTATGCCAATCAGGGAGCCAAATAGCCGGCTCTTTCACCGATGCAATTCGGTTCCCTGCGTTCACCAAAAAGACACGTTCAAAAAGAGATGTTCTTTTGCGAAGACGCATCACCACAACAATCATCAATTTATGATGTCAGGGATCGAATTGTTCAAAGTTATCAAGGCGTATGCTATGTTTTTTTTGTAAAAGCAGCTGTTAATTGGTCAATTCTGAGGAATACTGGGAGGCTTAGGCCTATGACCAGGTCGGAATAAATAAATAAATAATACGTCAGGTATATTCAGGATGCTTTGAAAGTTGAACATTCAAAACTTGACGACTTGGCTTGAAGTACTAAAAGTGTAAAACAAAATACTTGAGGCATTTCTATATAGCTTTTTCTACTTTTTATGACTTACAACACTGTCCAGGACATAAAAACAAGTAGTTTCACCGGCAACACTGCGAAGAAGAGGAATAATAGAAGTCTGGGTCTGTAACCTACCCTCCAGGCCACCTGCCGCCCTAAATGGTTGCTCTCAACGTAAATTGCTTTGTGATTTACATCTGTAAATGTAATGTATTATTATTTTTACTTCTGTAAGGATGAGAATGGGATATTCATGATTGATTAGAATGCCTCACGTGTGTCTATAAATTCCTGTCTATCATGTGAACTAATTGGCATGATGGTTGCCTGACCCAGAATAAAGTAATTTCCTGCTGAGCTCCTTATGCTGTCTCATGTCCAAGTCTTATCTTATAGCCGATTGTTCCACTCCCCGAACCCTCCAAACAGCGTGTTACACATCCAAAGTATTTTTTTTATTCCTCGACTTTAGAAGGTCGTAACTCAGCCTCTGAAATTCATAGACCAACCATCGGAGTCGCGTCTTTCTCATGGATTTTACAGCTTGTTTCTAGCCTAAAGCATTGCAGAGTAAATCGTCGAAATAGATTTCTTAATATTATCGGGATCCATTTTATGGCATCACATTTTTAAGCTAACAAGGTGTACACTTTTTGCACTTTTTTCTAACAAGTGGTATGACGTACCCCCGCATACCCCCTCAATTCGAGCAATATTACTTGCACTTGTTCAAGTGTACCATCTGAACAGCTTGTCCTGTTGTGTGTCGATACAGTATACCTTTTTATTATTTAGTAATCAGTATCAGATATTTGTTTCAAACACAAACGGTAATACAAGATTCCTTTAATGTATCACTATACGTTTTTAGATATGATAAATACATAATACCCACATCATACACATTAACTGTAACACGTATCATTCAGACTGTCCGTTTCAATATCAACATTTTCTGACAACAAATAATGAATAACTTACACTAACCTGTTAATGCTCTACTGTTTTGACTCCATTGAATTGTGTTTATATACCTGCAGTAAGTACCATTATGTGATAAGGTTTCTTTGAGTAATTTGATTGTTTTCTGATAAAAATTATGTACATAAATATACACTGAGTGTACAAAACATTAGGAACATTAGCAACTCAACTAATATTGAGTTACACCTCTTTTTGTACTGAGAACAGCCTCAATTCGTCTGGGCATGGACTCTACAAGGTGTCGAAAGCGTTCCACAGGGATGCTGGCCCATGTTGACTCCAAGGCTTCCCACAGTTGTTTTAAGTTGGCTGGATGTCCTTTGGGTAGTGGACCATTCTTGATACACACTGTTGAGTGTGAATAACCCAGCAGCGCTGCAGTTCTTGACTCAAACCGGTGCGCCTGGCACCTAGTACCATAACCCGTTCTAAGGCACTTACATCTTTTGTCTTGCCCATTCACCCTCTGAATGGCACACATACACAATCCATGTCTCAATTGTCTCAAGGCTTAAAAATCCTTCTTTAACCTGTCTCCTCCCCTTCATTTACACTGATTTGAAGTGGATTTAACAAGTGACATCAATAATGGATCATAGCTTTCACCTGGATTCACCTGGTCAGTCTGTATCATGGACAGAGCATGTTTTGTACACTCAGTGTATGTGTTATGATTCATCATTAAACTCATATTAGTGGAACATTACTCACATACACGTAAACAAAACGATACATACAGGTACCATACAAAGAATCTGTACAACAACACCAATCTCATTGTTATACACCAGATTCGACCCTTGTCTATCCAAGCAAGGACTCGCTCCTCGCCTCCTTCTTAAACCCCATTGGATGAGAAAGCCAGGGTTCTCCCCTTTGACCTTCTCCTCAAATGGGTTTTGAGAAGGAGGCTAGGAGAGAGGAGAGAATATGCAAGGAGTATGTAATTGAGATTCTCCCCATCTGTCAGGAGACAAGGCACCTTAACAGTTCATAACAGTCTGGAAAGGGAGGGAGCAGGGTTGGGGATTAACTGATTACATGTAAATAGTTACATGTAATCTGATTACAAAAAAACTGTAGCTGTAATCCGTTACATTACCAGCAAAAATATTGTAATCAGATTACAGATACTTTAGAAAAACTATATGACTACTTCTTGGATTACTTTTAAATTCAGAAAGGATGTTTGTTTCGGTTTTCTCAATGACAATCAATTCAGCATTGAAAAAATGCGCAAGTTTAAGTTTGTTCCACCTGAGCAAGTCTGACCACAAGTCAGAGACACTATGATGACACATCAAATGTGTTTGATGAATCCTTTTTGTCTTCTAATGCCTCTTCAGGGGAAAGTAATCCAAAAGTAACTGAAAGTAATCAGATTATGTTACTGAGTTAGGGTAAACCAAAAGTTACATTACTGATTTTCAATTTTGGAGTGGTAACTGTATTGGATTACATTTAGAAAGTAACCTACCCAACACTGACAGGGAGTATCCACAAGATGGAGGAGGTCAGAACTCGCTCTCCTGCAGTATCTCATCCATGGTCTCTCCCAGCGTCATCTCTCCATCGCTACTTGACAGGCTCTTCCTGGTGTGGAACTCCAATCCTCCCGTGTCTCTCTCCCTATCTCTCCACCCTGTCACCTCCCCTCCTTCCCCCTCTCGTCGCCCTCCTTCCCCCTGCAAGGCCACCTGCAGCAAGTGTGAGTGTGTGGCAGGCCCACCCCCCTCCTCGTATGATTCGCTCTGCTGGGAACCGTGGGGGCGTCGGCCTCTGGAGCACTTCCACAGGTGTTTGAGGGGCTCGCCCTGGAAGTCGATGCAGGGCGTGACCTGGAAGTGGTTCGTAAACAGGAAGAGTTGCCATCGCTTTTTCACCTCTGCCTGGACCTGGAGATAATAGATTTTTAATTGTTTTTATTTTCATGTATTTATTCATTTCTATTACGATTATAAAGATTTGTTAAGCTAACACTTAGGCTACAGTAAATTGAACTGCTAGTTTGTGGATCGTTACCTCTCCATTGGCGAAGCAGTACAGCACAGAAACCAAGAATCCCTGAGAGAGAGGTATAACACATAATGATTGTATTCAAGGTAACAAACATTTGAATTTCTCTCCTGGACCATTTTACAATTGAATTATTATCAAGACAAATTTCTCCCTCTAAATGTAGTTCTTAATGGGATCAGGATGTTTTCCTTTCTTTACTCAACAGGAACAGGGTTCAACAGAAACACATAAAACATATTTTTTATGGTCTTGTGGAAGGCGGCCATTTTGTTTTCAGCTCTTACCTGGAAGGAGCTGAGGGTGAGGTTAATGAAGTTCCTGGCATAGCGGCTGCTTCCCTCCACACTCTCATCTATCAGTATAGTGAAAACTACTTCGTGGATCCCCAGTAGAGGGATCAGGACTAGCGTAGCCCTGGCCAAGCTAACAGAGAAAAGGAAAGGAGTTTTGGCATTCAGACCATACTGGGGTTGTTATAAAAGAGTTGGTTGAGGGTGCTGGTTACTCCTGTCACAGAGCAGAGTAAACCTTTAGTAAACCTTTAGAGTAGCCTACCTGTATCTGTAGTCTGTGAATTTCACTTGGTCTGCCTTTAACTTTGAGAGCAGCAACATTAGTATCTTGATGAATATGCAGAAAATGACCTGCAACACAAATCTTTTCTGTAAAACAGTAAGAGATGCTTATGTTTTTAGGCTGGTGTGTAAAAAGTAAACTGTGTCTTTAAGAGGAGAAACCCTATCTTATTGGGATCAGTACACTCTAACCATTCTGCCCTATATGACATGCTTATGACAACCACTGCTCTGGCTGACGTCTATGTCACATGGTCTCAACTATTGATCTTAGACATCCCAAAATCAGTGTGAAATCAGTGAGAAATCACTAGAAAGCTCACAAGAGCTGATGCCAGTGTGTCTGTCTTGTGTACTTTTGGCGTACACTGTAGAGTCATATGGTTTGATAGACAATTTATCATTGTGTCACGTTCTTAGATATCACTGGAGCCTTAGTCGAGTGATACAGGGGGTTGCTATAGGGTATATATTGTAGGTTGCTACTCACCAACACAGATAAAGTGATAGGTCCCCTTATTATCCACCAGATCCATCTATTCTTATTGGCCCAGCACCTTAGGACAGGAGAGATTCAAATGAGATTTGGGCCTTGCATCAGCTTGTATCATAGACTATTGGGTATTTACACAGATCAGTACTGATTGATTACTTTATGCAAAGAGACCAAGTCTTGAAATGAGTGGTAAAAATGCTCCAAAAATACTTACCCTTTATTTTCATATAAAACTTTGGTTACTGTCCATGGCACCACAAACACAAATGGAGTACCTTAAGTAAGAGCAAAAAGTATTTTGTTGCCATAAGTTGTCAATCTATCTTCATTAGAGCCTTACCCTAGCCAATGAACATGTGCCTTTCAAACATTACAGCCTTAACCCAACCAATCAGAATGTGTCTTTTAAACATTAGCGCCTTACCCCAGCCAATGAGCATGTATCTCTTGAGCAGCCGTCTCTTGGTGAGGACGGCGGTGAAGAGGAGGGTCTGGAGGAAGATGGCTTCTACCAGGAGCCAGAAGAAGTTACAGGCTACAAAATACTCCATGGACACCCGGGAGGCCTTACATACCACCATTATCTACAGGATGATAATGAAATATGGTAGATTACAGTGCCTTATTATTCTTGTTGAATAAATGTATTTTACATCATAGCCTCTTGTGACAGACGTTAATGTAAGAGCACACATGAGATTTGGTTCTAGGTGCAGAGATTTCTTCTATCATAAGAAATAAGTATTCTGAAGGCCAGCATGGACAAAAATGCAATGTTTTATAGATTATTTTCACTAACCAGGCGGCAGGTAGCCGAGTGGTTAGAGGGTTGGGCCCGTAACCGAAAGGTTGCAGGATTGAATCCCTGAGCTGACAAAGTAAAAATCTGTTGTTCTGCCCCTGAACAAGGCAGTTAACCCACTGTTCCTAGGCAGTCATTGTAAATACGAATTTGTTCTTAACTGACTTGCCTTGTTAAATAAAATAAAAAAATGAGTACCACTGAGTTGGAGTATGAGTTCCACCCTGGGTCGTCACTGGGTAGCTTGGTGGACATGACATGTAACACGATCTCCTTTATGAAGACGGCTATGGCTCTCAACATGAACGACACAAACAGATTCATGTGGATGTAGTTCCTCGTACAGTGCAGCTTCCTGGAAGAGACAGAGGTTGGCATTGACTCAAACCCACCACTGACTATTTAGTGTGGAAATTGATTTTGTGATTATGAGACTAAGATTAATGCTCAGTACATAGGCAATCCAATGTAGTTCATAGTGATCAATAACATAATCTGTAATCTTGTTATTCTGCCTCCCCCGGTATCTGTTTTATATTTTATTATCAATCAATGACATTGAACACTCACCAGTGGAGTTGAATCGATGCCATGACTAAGGAGTATGTAATTGCTTTGCAATTGTGTCGATAGTAGAATTCATCATAATCATCATCAACATGTGCCTAACCGCCTGACCCCTGAGCTCTGACCCCTTGACACTAACCTGAGAATGCCCATGAGCAGAGTGGCCAGAGAGAGGGAGGAGAGGGACAGAGAGTAGCCGACGATGGAGATGACCCTCAGGGCTGCTTGGCGAAACCACTCATCCTCCTGGAAGACACAGACAAGGAAAATAAAAAGTGAAAAAGAGGCAATTGACCTCAATCTCTGAAACTATTTTTTGGGCCTTCCTCTGACACTGCCTAGTATATAGGTCCTGGATGACAAGAAGCTTGAACCCAGTGATGTACTGGGTCGTACACACTACCCTCTAGATAGAATTATGGTCAGATTTCCCAAACAGAGGGCGAAGTAGAGCTTTGTATCCGTCTATCTGTGTGGAGTAAAGGTGGTTTAGAGTTTTTTTCCTCTGGTTGCACATGTGACATGCTGGTAGAAATTAGGTCAAATAGATTAAGTTTGCCTGCATTAAAGTCCCCGGCCACTAGGAGCTCCACTTCTGGATGAGCATTTTCTTGTTTGCTTATGGCCTTATACAGCTCGTTGAGTGCGGTCTTAGTGCCAGCATCGGTTTTTGGTGGTAATGCTTGATATTGTTTCTGGGTGATGTAAATATTGACTGGCTTTCATCAGGCTGCTACCAGAAATCTTCAAACTGTAACTGGTGCTTGCAACCTGGTTTAGGTTATCAGTCAACCTACCAGGGTAGCACTGGAATTAAATCACATATTTACTAACGCTGCATAAATAGTAGCCATATCTAGGAAAACCAAAGTTCCAAATGCTGGGGCCTAATATAGTGTACAGTATAAGAGGTCATACAAGACGCTGCACTTGACACATTTATGAAATTGCTTATCCCAGTTACTAATAAGCATGCACCCATTATGAAAATGACTGTTAAAACTGTTAAAACCCAATGGATTGATGACGAATTGAAAAATTATGAGGCAAAAGGAATGTCAAATAAGTCTGGCTGCACAACCGATTGGTAAACATACTGAAAATTGAGAAATCATGTGACTAAACGGAATAAAAAGAAGAAGAAACTAGACTATGAAACAAAGATCAATTATATAAAGAATGATAGTAAAAAAAACTTTGAAGCAACTTAAATGAAATGATGGGCAAAAAGGAAAATTCAGCTCCATCATTCATGGCTCATTCAACTTTTTTACATTTTTATTTTTATTTAACCTTTATTTAACTTGGCAAGTCAGTTAAGAACTAATTTGTATTTACATTGACGGCCTACAACTACTTAAATTATTTTTTAATTGGATGTGCGACCTTAAGCATGACATGCCAGCAACAAACGCTAACACTACACATCCAAGTATAACGGATCAAATTATGAAAGACAAGCACTGTCTTTTTGAATTCGGTAAAAAAAAAGATTGTTCTCTATCAACAATGACAAGCCACCGGGGTATGACATCTTGGATGGAAAATTACTGAGCATAAAAGGGGACGATATTGCCACTGCTATTTGCCATATCTTTAATCTAAGCCTAATAGAAGGTGTGTGCCCTCAGGCCTGGAGGGAAGCAAAAGTATTTCCGCTACCCAAAAATAGTAAAGTCGCCTTTACCATCTCAAATATCCAAACAATCAGCCTGTTACCAACCCTGAGTAAAGTTTAGGAAAAAACACTTTCAGCACACTTATAGGTAAGGACATTCAACAAGCACAGCACTTACACAAATTACTGATGATTGGCTGAGAGAAATTTATGATAAAGAGATTGTGGGGGCTGTTTTGTTAGACTTCAGTGCGGCTTTTGACATTATTGATCATAGTCTGCTGCTGGAAAAACATGTGTTGTGACTTTACACCCCCTGCTATATTGTTTATAAATAGTTACCTATCTAACAGAACACAGAGGGTGTTATTTAATGGAAGCCTCTCCAACATAATCCAGGTAGAATCAGGAATTCCCCAGGGCAGCTGTCTAGGCACCTTAATTTTTTCAATCTTTACTAACGACATGCCACTTGCTTTGAGTAAGATGGGGAGAAGTCTGTCCATAATAAAGCTCTGCTCTGCATTCTTAACAACACTATCAACAAGGCAGGTCCTACAGGCCCTAGATTTGTCGCACCTAGACTACTGTTCGGTCGTGTGGTCAGGTGCCACAAAGAGGGACTTTGTAATTGGCTCAGAACAGGGCAGCGCGGCTGGCTCTTAAATGTACAGGGAGAGCTAACATTAATGATATGCATGTCAATTTCTCATGGCTCAAAGTGGAGGAGAGATTGACTTCATAACTACTAAATGCACCGAACTGTCTGTTTAAACTACTAGCTCACAGCTCGGACACCCATGCATTCCCCATAAGACATGCCACCAGAGGTCTCTTCACAATCCCCAAGTCCAGAACAGATTGTGGGAGGTGCACAGTAGTACATAGAGCCATGACTACATGGAACTATATTCCACATCAGGTAACTGATGCATGCAGTAAAATCAGATACACCTTATGGAACCACAGGGTCCGTGAAGAGAAACACACACAGGTACTCGCACATTGTAAGTGGTAGCATACATGTTGTGGTGAACCAATTCTTATTTACAATGACAGTCTTGAAACAGTGGATTAACTGCTTTGTTCAGGGACAGAACAACAGATGTTTTACCTTGTCAGCTCTAGGATTCGATCCTGCAACCTTTCAGTTACAGGCCTAACACTCTAACCACTCAGCTACCTGCCACCAACAGTGTTATATGATGTACTGTTTTATCTGTTGTTTTATGTGTAATATAAGTGTCAATGTGTTTGTAACCCAGGAAGAGTAGCTGCTGCCTTGGCAACAGCGTACAGGGATCTCTAATACAATTTAAATGCAAATGGGACATTCTGCATCTTAACTGGGATATGATTTATTGTTGATGTTTCAGTTGCAAGGCCTTTTCTAAATGCAAGGCAAGTCTCCTCTTTGTTTCCTCTCACAGCCTTTTCCTCACCTCTTGTTGAAAGTAGTATGGCTCATCACATTCTGTCTTGTCCCGCCAGGCTTCTGTGGAATTCTCCTGGAGTCGCCAGCACCCATTGGACAGACATTCCCTGTACACGCTCCTGGAGTCATCTGGGTCAGGAAGAGAAGAGGAATCAATAGATTGGTTATGGAGAGATGTGCTCACGTTCCAAACATGTTGGAAGGCACGTTTAACTGTGCTTCTACTTGTGTGTGGTACTATATGAAATGTTATGATGTTGTGTTGTGCCATCACATGACATTATAGATATGGAATGCATGGATAGGTGTGATATGAAGCCTACAGACTCACCTTTTGTAATCCAGGGAAGGTAGGAAGGACAGGACACTGACACGTTACCGGGGGCTGAGTGGGGCCAACACACAAACACGTCAAACGTCCCATTACAATAGATTCCTGAAAGGACCAACAAGTAAAGAGTAAGAGACAAACAGAAAAGTACATTGATAATAAAGTGCTATTGCTTTTAACGCAAAATGTATTTCCATATAGATCAATTGCTGCACTGACAGTCTGGCTGCAATTAAATGACTATACACATTGTAGCGGAAACATGCTACATTGATACATAGAAGTGGCCAGGGCCAAAAACAAACTGCTCACCAGTTTCTGAGAAGATGCTTTCTGCTAAAATCTTGGTGCAGTTCTCCCTATATTCATTCCGTTTAGAGATCAACTCTTCAAGCGTCAGCTTCATGGCGTCAGCTAATGGGGGAGCCTAATAAAATAAAATCAATCACAGAGCCCACCACCATGTAAAATAAGACAGTTAAAAAGAGAAAAACTATACATTTTTACCACCCCCGACATTGTGCCAGGAAGACTGAGGGGAATGTGATTTTAGTGACAGTCCACAAGATGGCAGTATTTGAGTAGAATTCTTGCTGAGGTATCTAATTACCCAACCTCAATCGTCTTTGTTAGGAGTCTGTGTAGGCAATTTCACAAGCCTAGGGCTCAATTCAATCCCTATTGCCGAAGTTCAGTGCTGAAGTGCGATTGAAATGTAAAGGTAATTTGAGCTGACATATACAAGGTTAACCTTGAATGCAGTCTCCGCAGACGCAGGAACACTATAGTGCTGAACTAATGTCATGTGGTCTAAACTAATAGAAGTAAATGCACTTGTTTCATTTAATCTGAGGACAGAAATCAAAATGGGAGATTTAACCAGCAGTAACTCAGTTAGGCTGCATTTACACAGGCTGCTGAATTCTGATCTTTGAACAATTATTTGCATATCTGAAACCTATCTGAGCTTTCCCTAATGTGTAAACATTAAAAAAAACTACATGGAATCTGATCTTTTGACTTCCGATTTATACCACCTCCATATGGCTGCATTTACACAGGCAGCCCAATTCTGATCTTTTACCCAATTATCGGTCTTTTGACAAATCAGATCAGATCTTTTGCCCATGATTGGGCAAAAGATCAGAATTGGGATGCCTGTGTAATCTGAATCCTGATACAAACCCAATCCTCCATATGCGACCTTTGTCTGTATGCTCAGATCTGATATTTTTGCTCTTAAGGTGTTTGATGCTGCGTTCATAACCAAGTGGGAAAGTGGTCTTTACCAGTTGTGAATTCGTAAATACCAGTTAGATGCATTCATGTGCTTTGAACTCATTGAGAACCACTGATTGGCTAATGGCCAACAAGCTGTAAGTACAGCCATCATGATTGTAAACAAATTAATCAACATATTAATAGATAGATTTTTATAAATAATGTTTTGTTTTTACATTTAACTGCCAAAAAGGCTGTTATCAAGGTCTTTGTCCAGTGGTGGAAAAAGTACCCAAGATACCTTAATAGAAAATGACTCAAGTAAAAGTGAAAGTCACCCAGTAAAATACTACTTGAGTAAAAGTCTAAAAGTATTTGGTTTTAAATATACTAATATATCGAAAGTAAATGTAATTGCTAAAATATACTTAAGTATCAAAAGTCAAAGTAAAAGTATAAATCATTTCAAATTCCTTATATGAAGCAAACCAGAAGTCATAATTTTCTTATTTTAATTGTATTTATGGATAGCCAGGGGCAACGCTCCAACCTCAAACATAATTTACAAATGAAGCATTTGTTTAGAGATCAGAGGCAGTAGGGATGACCAGGAATGCTCTCTTGATAAGTGTGTGAATTAGACAATTTTCCTGCCCTGCAAAGCATTCAAAATGTAACAAGTACTTTTGGGTGTCAGGGAAAATGTATGGAGTAAAAAGTACTTTTCTTTAGGAATGTAGTGAAGTAAAAGTAAAAGTTGTCAAAAATATAAACAGTTAAGTAAAGTACAGATATCCCAAAAACCTACTTAAGTTGTACTTTCAAGTATTTTTACTTAAGTACTTTACACCACTGGTTATGTCAGTGGTCAGCATGTGGAAAAAGTCGAAGCTCAGGAATGATAGACGAGTTTCCAACTAGTAATTAGATTTTTCCTAGTTGTATACGGTAAATACCACCTTCCGACTTGGTTAGGAACGCATCATTAATACATACGACCTGCTGTTACCATGACAGCAACCCCAAAATGTACAGTAACAGTGATGGGAAATGACCATTACATCTGTGTGCTACTTCAGTGTGAATGCGCAATTCTGATGCGGGTCACAACTATGTGTGGACAATCAAAAAGATAATTCTGAAATATAAAGAAAATCTGATTTGGGTTTTTAGGGTGGCTGTTTAAACACAACCTTATATGCCTATTCATGATCTTGGTCCAAAATGTAAAGTTACTGCCCAGTGTTTCCAGATTCCTATTAAATATGATCTATACATTTTCCTTCCAAAAGTGTTTAATGAATATGTTAAAAAGCAGCTTTTCTGTGTTGCAATGGTGTGAGCATACCCCAGTCGTTAACAATATTAATGCAAGTAGACCTCTGATTGGCCAGCTCACCCTCTTCTAGACCGCTGATTGGCAAGCTCAAGAGATTACGTTATGTTCTATGAGGAAATAGCAAGCATTTTTTAAAGGGTCTGTTTGAGATACAAGTTTGAGGTGGGGTTTTTGAAGTGTCTCTACTGAATAAAAGTAGTCAGAAATATGTAGCTGCTATTGAGTAAAGGGATGAATTTACAGTAAATACCCAAGGTAATACTGAAGGTATAGAGTTTTAGGAGTTACCCAGATAGAATCATACCAGATAGAATTTGTTGGTGCATTTTATGTGCTGTATACTATATGTCAGTTTCTGGCTGTTCTCGTACATTTTATGTGTGGCAGCAGATTTTATGATAATATTTATGTCTGGAGTGTTATCTATGGATATATGTGCGCCATGCCATGCAACCCAATACATTATCATATAGCCACGTTGCTAAGCAACTTCAAAGTTCTTGCATATCCCAGTCGCATATCTGTTAAAAAAACAAATTTCATACAATAAATTCAGGGCTTATCATCTCAATGTCAGTGAGATAGTTTGTGGTTTTACAGTTCAACGGTAGCAACTCATCCTCTCAATCAGATAAAGGAGAACTGGAATCTGGAGAAATTGTGTTTCTCTGTTGTCAGGTTGGAATATTTGTGAGATTACTTTTTTAACAGAATATTTGTTTTTCATATTTTACTGAATCGTTTTTTCATATTTTACTGAATATTGTATATGGATTTTTAAGTACTATATGTGTTCAAATAAATGCTCAACAAATTAAAAAAAAAACGGTTTCTTTTTTACTGACCCTCCTTTGATTGCTGACAGAGGAAACAAGTAGGAAAAGCTGTTAAATATCAAATGGCTCAAAAACTGGTTTAGAATCAATATTCTGTAGAAATTGTATTCAGATTAGTACAAGCACATGTGTACTTTTGTGTGTGTGTGTGTGTGTGTGTGTGTGTGTGTGTGTGTGTGTGTGTGTGTGTGTGTGTGTGTGTGTGTGTGTGTGTCTGTGTGTGTGTGTGTGTGTGTGTGTGTGTGTGTGTGTTAGAGAAGCGAGCCAGCAACCGGAGAGTTGCCAGTTTGAGTCCCAGGTCTGATGGGAAAAAATCTGGTGGGAAGTGAGCTGGCAACCGGAGGGTTGCTATCATCAAATCCTAGATGCCATTGCCTGCCGTTGTACACTTAACCTGTATGTGTGTCTTTCGGGGGGGGGGGAGGTTGGGATAAAGCAGATGTCACATTTTGGTTGGACCTTGTGCACAACTGAAGAATAAAGTCATCTTGATATTAGTGTGTGTGCGCGCAGCTGACCATCTTACCTGCAGACAGGAGAGGAGCAGTAGGAGTAAAGGAGAGAGTGTGGTACTCCCCAGTGCCCACCCCCCTCTGTGCCAGGCTGGTTGTAGCATGGGTATGGCGCTTTGTTTACATATAAACTGGATGGCACCTCATGGACCCGCCTGCCATCGATGCCCTCTTCACACTCATCCTTGTCTTAGCTCTCAGCATCCACACCACACGGAGCCAACACATGGACACAAGCCTCTTCTCTAAAGTGTCCAGTCCCTTCACCAATGTGCTTTTCCAGGTAAAGATGATTTGAGACTTGTGAACGTTTTATGTGCTTGGATAAGCTGACTTACTCACGGTGTAGGCTGCTCTCAGTGTTTGACTTCTAAGCTGATTTTTGAAAGGCAGTGTCTTCTCTCTTCTATGTAGGCTCGCCTCGAAACAGGGGGTTTTCGGGTAAAGATGATTTGTGATTGGTTTAGGTAAATCTTTATAGGTGCCTGGTAGAGATGGAGCCTGCATCTCTCCTGTTTAGGATCGGTGTATCACTTCTTTTGGGTGTTGTTGATATTCTAAAGGTAAATTCTTCCTGTAGCTCTAATGTTTTGGGAATAAAAGGTGTTCTTCTCTTGGTTGACAGGTGTTTAGTAAAGATATCCAGGCACTTATTCTAGTTGTGGTTTCTTTCGGAGCAATGTTCTCCATTTCATTGAGGCTTTACACGAGACACTCCTTTTTAAGTTGTAATCAGTTTGGTAAAGTTTTCTCCGACATCTCTCCTAGTTTTAGTAATTGATCAAGTTGTCCTCTGTCCTAGTTCACGTGCGTTAGTAACGTTGTCCTCTGTCCTAGTTCACGTGCGTTAGTAAAGTTATCCTCTGTCCTAGTTCACGTGCGTTAGTAAAGTTGTCCTCCGTCCTAGTTCACGTGCGTTAGTAAAGTTATCCTCTGTCCTAGTTCACGTGCGTTAGTAAAATTGTCCTCTGTCCTAGTTAACAAGCGTTAGTAAACTTGTCCTCCTAGATGACATGTATTAGCAAAGTGATCATCGTCTTCTTAGAATTTGGTAAAGTTGTCTTTGTCTCATCTGCCTGTCGCTGTGTGTTTGGTTAAGTTGTCTTCGTCTCAGGCTGTGTCTCAAGGGTTCTGTTGTCTGTCCTCCCTGATGACCTGAACACGACTGAAAGCGTCTGTGGATCCTCACCCATCAGTCTGCCTCCCCCTTTTCTCCGCCCGGCCTTGTCCCAGCCAATCAAGATAAGACAAGGGAGAGCTGTTTTACTAGAGGGACTTTATAGTCCAGGAGGGGAACACACAAGCAGAAAGTTTACACACGCACACATGCATGCACAAACTCACAAACACACACACAAACAGCCACATCGTAAGGTGCGCAGTGTTGATCCCCGACTGGGGCTAAAGGTTCATTGGCAGTTTTATGTGGGTTGTTCTCTCACAGTAAGAGGGCCTCATCATCAGTATTTGACCCTAATTGAATCTCTGTGTGATCTAATGGATCTACAAACGCACCACAGAGGCTGCAGGGGACATGACCAAACACACAGGATGGATCATAAGCCAGAGAAACACGTTGTACTACTGTTCATGCACGGGCGCAGCCAGAATAAAACATCACTATTAAATCAAATTAAACTTTTGCAAAGTGTCTAATGTATACGTTTAACAATACATACCACTTTAGACAAAAGGTTAAAACTACGTGTGGAAGTAAACTACATTAATCAGACATTTAGAAAGAAAGAGAGCTTGTCAATTGAAACCTTATTTCACTGTTACATCCCTGTGTAAACAGTGTGCTATATGAGGGTGGTTGATTAAAGTATTATTTACCACCTTGTTTACAGTATTATTTACCACCTTGTTTACAGTATAATTTACCACATTGTTTACATGTTGACATAATAGTGAAATAGGGTTACAGAAGAGAAAAAGGAACCTTTGTAACAAGGGTTATAAATGCCCAGAATAAAAGGGAAACATTACCTAGAGGAAGATAAGATACATGGAGGAAGAAATGACTCAGCCTACGTACTGTAGACAATTCCCCCAGTCCACACCGATCAATGGTTCTTTGTTGGACTGTCAGTGTGGGGAGGGCCTGAGGTGCCAGTCTGCCGTGGTTAACTCACTTCTAGTTTAATATTAAAGCCCTAATATAGCTCTGCGGGGCCCACTTTGTTTGTCACAGAGTCACAGTGTCCTTCGTTTTGCTACTGGGCTCTCCACAACTGTAAGAAAACCCAAATATCAGGGGGTTGTTATGATTAGGGTTAGGGTTGAGTTGAGGTGTGGACATGAAGCTAAGGTTGAGATTAGAGTTGAGGCTAGGATTCGTGTTGAGTCAGGATGCGGACAGCTAGGGTTAGTTATTTATGAGCACATCTAGTATTTCTCAGGCGCTAGACATAAGAACATAATCATACAGCTCGTGCTATAAAACAACTGGAGAATGTCATATGCCAGGCTTCGCCACAGCAACCCAGAACTATTTATCCTCACGGTGTTGTGCACTTTACAGGTGGAGGATTGAAGGAGTTATTGATGCTTCCGATTGATATTAAAACAACCGTAACCTAACGTCAGCTAATATTTACATTGTAAAATAGGCTTACATCCACATTGTAAGATAATTTGCTACTGAGAGTAAGGATATTTAGTGTAAGCTCAGAGTAAAAGGCAATTACAAAATAGTACATCACATTACACTGATGTAGAGAGTTTACTGGCCTTCACAAGAGCAGGGTGTAGTAAAATCCATGTTAGTGTGGTTAGTTCATTCAGCCAGCAATGAAATAAATGCAAAGTATCCTTTGGTGCGTGTTCTGCTCTTCTGGTGGACTGTACATCCATCTGGCCATTCTATAGATCCTAATATGATACTATGGTATATTATGATGGAAGACACACCTGTCACTTTTTGTGAAATGCGAGGAAGTTAAATGCATGGCTGATTTGTTTACATGAAGAGCTAACCTTAGTAATACATCAGCTGGAATAATTGTGTTTTCATTACAGGATGATCTATTGCCCTGATAAATATAGGGGGCAGATTTGACAGTGAATCCATCCAGGTGACTCTATATGGTACAGAGGCTATGAAGATGCAGGAATTAAGGCTCCACTGTGACCCAGTCATGGCATCATTTGTGACTGTGAGATAGAGAAAATATCAAACTGAAATTAGTTTATTATACTCTTGGCTCCATAAGGATGGCTGTAAAAAGTCCTGATATAGTCATATGTCAGCATTACCACTAACAATAAAAAGCTTAAGAGGGTTTAGACGACAATGAAAATCTAAAGGGAAATTTCTCAGGTCCAGGAGAATGTAAATATGATAAAAGCAATTTCATGGAGACATGGCCTTAGGACAGCCCTGGTGTTGCTACCCCATGCCAAGGATCCTCTGTGTGTGTGGGTGTGTGTGTCGGAGCTGGACTTGGTCCGAGATGAGAGTGAAGAGGCTGTCAAGGAGCTAATGTGATGGTTCAAGTGTGCCCATTTGAAACACAGATAATACTAAGACACGCCAACGGAACTGAAGCTTCTCTCTCTAAGAGAACTGTCTGGTCTGTCACTCGTCTGTGATGTGTGCTTCACTTACATTCAAATAAAATAAAACTTTATTTCATCATAAAAACAGGCCAAACCTGTCACAAAGTTAAGGATGGCTGCTTTGGCAAGTCCTACAGGCCCATTCGGAGAAATACTTTAGTTTCATTGTTTTGGAAGCTGACACGATAGCTATAACTGTCTCATTTAGTTTTCATACTGTACTGATGAGCATTTAATACACCAGATCAGAGTTCGCACAGAGCATTTATAATGGGAGACAGTCAGTGAAGTGTCTGTGTCTTTTCACTCATTAAAGAGAGATATTACAGTAATGATCTGTCTGGGTTTGTTTCCTGCGAGCTTGGCTTTGATTCTACCAGTATTTTAGCTACTCTACTCAGCCATAACAGTGAACTTGGCCTGAACCGTGAATATGGCTGTATTTACTTTGTTGTGGTTTTATGGCATGTTTGTGCATCACGGAATCACTGTACCATTATCTTCCTTTGTCATGAGAGCTTCTCGTGAGCACTGGAGAAGCAAATCTAAACAAAGGATTCCAGACCCATTTTGTTGCCTTGTGTCTTAAAATGGGTAGATTTTAAGTGCATTCCCATGATCCTATATTGAGGTCAACATCCTTTTTTGTCTTTTTTACTTTTAGCTCAAAACATTTTCAGCTGATTTGTCATCAAAATGATAACATGGTGAGTTTTAGGAATGCATTACAGCAGGGCCCTTTCAACAACAAAGAATCATATATGCCAAATAACAGTATGTTGCTAGTATACCAGGCCATTGAGGTACTAAGACAATTATGAGAGAGAGCTAAATTATAAATATATTTTCAGATAAAGCTGTGCTCCTGTTCGACATGGCATTAACACTGTGAAAAATGATGTCCGAACCCTTCTGCTTCAGTATGGGTCAGAGGTATTGGATTTATGCTTCTTCAACCAAGGGGAATGATGAAATGAGACAGGCAGTTCTTTCTGGGGGGAATATTTGATTAGTTGTATTTTCTTTCTGCATCACAAGCAAATATGATCCTGAGCTACTGAAAAATGTCCTGATCGCAGGCGACTTAATGGGTTTCTGAGACATTCTGTACGTTGGAAGAATCATACAACACTGGCACCAGGCAAATACAACCACATACATAGTTATTCTTTTGTCTGTGTTAATGTATTTACCCACATAGAGAATGCTTGACAGAGGCAGATAGTGGTGATGTTAGTTGTTATGGGACACACAGGCCTACAGTAGCCTACTGTAGGCCTGTGTTAACATTTTAAAAACAACCATACAATTAGAAAATGTACACAAAGACAGAAACAAACTGGTCTCATTCAGGAAAAGTGCATTAATTGTTTTAAAATGACTCATTATCCTCATGAAAAATCATAATTTTCTAAAACATATGAATGGTGTTATAATTTTCAGCATTTTACATAAAACCCAACCTCAAAGTAAAGGTTTTCTGGACGCCAACACAAACAGGCATGAATACAATTTTACAGACATACACGTCCACCCAGCCCTACTCCTCAGGTCCATCACGGGCATGTAAAAGTGTCAGCATTGTGACACTGCTGGGGTAAACACAGCACTCTGTGTGAGGAGAGGCCTGGACTGTCGTGCTGAAGGTTGTTTACCACTTGCTGTAAATGGGTTAGAATGTGTTTAGCACTCAGGACAGGTTATATGTTGGAAGTTAAACAG
This sequence comes from Thymallus thymallus, assembly GCA_023634145.1. Classification (NCBI taxonomy): domain Eukaryota; kingdom Metazoa; phylum Chordata; class Actinopteri; order Salmoniformes; family Salmonidae; genus Thymallus; species Thymallus thymallus. The sequence continues at coordinate 18,062,392 of CM042387.1, forward strand.
GTTGCTGTGTGGATACATAAACTGTTTGGTTCTGTGCTGGCTGCTGGGAGTGTGTCGCGAGCAGCAGTTATCCATCCTACCTCCCTGCCCCCCCATAGGGGTTCTATAGCATGTGTGTGTGTGTGTGTGTGTGTGTGTGTGTGTGTGTGTGTGTGTGTGTGTGTGTGTGTGTGTGTGTGTGTGTGTGTGTGTGTGTGTGTGTGTGTGTGTGTGTGTGTGCAGAGTGTTTACATTCTTCCCAAGGCAAAGAGTGATGGCAGGGCCCCAGGTGGCAGGCTTATGAGCGCAGGACTCATGGCAGGAAAAACAAACAGGCAGAGAGAAAATGAAAGAGAGAGAAAGAGAGAAACAGAGAGAGAGGAACAGAGAGAGAGGGGGGCAAGAGAGAAAGAGAGAGAGGTAGTGTAGTGTAGTGTAGTGTGAGTTATTCTGTAAAAATATAGAATTAGTTAGATAGATTAAGATAAACTTGAATTTTTTTGCAAGGATATATACAGGACACTAACTTCACCATCCAAACCTTCAATCCAAATAAAAAATCCATACCTAAAACCTTGATTTTGCACAAAATTACCTGAATGGACTGTTACTACCAAGGACTATCAAGAAAAAACAAAACCTGTAGAAGAAACACAGTGGAACCAGGAAATACCATCCAACACTAAACTGAGTGAGTAATGTTCAATCTGAACCTACTTCTGTAGACATGAAGTAAAAGACAATAATCTCTAGGTCATTTTGTTATTTAAAGCTTAATAAGTAAGGCTAATAAGCTACCAAGCTGCTAGGACATTACTGACCTGAACTGGCTGCAACTTCAATTAGCACGGAAGTGTGAAGTGAGGTGGTGGGAAAACCCTAGAGCTTAACAATGGCAGGAGAGTTTCCCAAACAACCTCTGTCAACGTGTACAAGTCTGGGACAGTAACGGTGCAGGGCATTCTCATGCAATTCCAGCAGGACTTTTACGGGATCAAAGAGCGAGCACAGCAGGAAAATCTCCTCCTCTGTGACTACTCCCCCATCCTGAGAAAGTCTGATCACACCTCTTCAAACTGTCCTGCAGACGAGGATAGTCACCCACCCAGCACTGAACACACCCTGGTCCCACAACTGCACTGCTCCTCCATCATTGAGAGGGATAAATTCACAGAGCTGGAGAGAGACATGGTGGAGCTCAGAGAGCTAGTCCACACAATCCAGACAGAGCAAACCCACAAAACAGACCAGCACAACAACACCCACCAAACAAGACCCAGAGGGCAGAAGGTGGAGATGGACGGCCGTCTGAGAGAGCTGGCTGCTCTACGGACCGAGGTGAGAGAACTCAAAGAGGCACACATGGCACTGAAGGAAGAGGTGAGAAAGCTAAGGTGTGACAGAGAGCAGGACACTCCCCCAGAGAAGCCAGCAGAACAGCCCACCTCAGACCCGGACCACAACATCAACACCACAATGGGTCAGACAACACAGGACTTACCAACCCAACAGACCCCACCCCCTCCTAACAGCCCCCCTGTCAGCTCCCCTGATAGCCCTCTTGACAACGTCCACGCATCCACTGAGGACACACAAAAGCCAGAGATTGTGCTCCTCATTGACTCAAATGGCAAATACATTAAAGTGGAGAAACTTAGTCCCAAACACAAAGTAGCTCAACTCTGGTGCCCAAACACTAAGCATGCCCTTGAGCTGTTGTCAGAGGACAGACTAGGGTCCCCCAGCTACATCATAATTCACACGGGTACAAATTACCTGAGGGCCCAGCAGGAAAGGGTGGCCACAGCACTCAAGGGAGTGATTGAAAAAGCTTCTTCCACTTTCCCTGACGCAGGGCTTTGTGATGGCCACTCCAATACCTTGACTTTGTTGTCCTTAAGCCATTTTTCAAGAACTTTGGAAGTATGTTTGGGGTCATTGTCCATTTGGAAGACACATTTGCAACCAAGCTTTAACTTCCTGACTGATGTCTTGAGAAGTTGCTTCAATATATCCACATAATTTTCCTTCCTCATGATGCCATCTATTTTGTGAAGTGCACCAGTCCCTCCTGCAGCAAAGCACCCCCACAACATGATGCTGCCACCCCCGTGCTTCACGGTTGGGATGGTGTTCTTTGGCTAGCAAGCCTCCCCCTTTTTCTTCCAAACATAACGATGGTCATTATGGCCAAACAGTTCTATTTTTGTTTCATCAGACCAGAGGACATTTCTCCAAAAAGTACGATCTTTGTCCCCATGTGCAGTTGCAAACCGTAGTCTGGCTTTTTTATGGCGGTGGCTTCTTCCTTGCTGAGCGTCCTTTCAGGTTATGTCGATATAGGACTCGTTTTACTGTGGATATAGGTACTTTTGTACCTGTTCCCTCCAGCATCTTCACAAGGTACTTTGCTGTTGTTCTGGGATTGATTTGCACTTTTCGCACCAAAGTACGTTAATCTCTAGGAGACATGAAATCTGTGGAGTGGTTGAAAAATGAGTTTTAATGACTTCAACCTAAGTGTATGTAAACTTTCGACTTTAACTGTAGGCCCCCCTATATCAGACCTATGCCCCTTGTGCCCACCCCATGCCCCCCGCCCCTGCGGCAAGGACCTCAACATGACAGCAGGACATATGCCCAGGCCGTGAGAAGAGCAACAGGCCCAACCCCTACTATTACATCCGCCCAAGCACCATCCTGCGACCTAAGAGGTATGTATCAGAAGCACAACATGCTCTGGTCACACCTACTGTGATGGTCAGGGCCTAAACCTCACAAAAACAACACTAGACACTATGGAACACAAAGATTTGACTATCTCATCCTGGAGTATACAAGGTCTGAGGTCATCTGCCTTTGGCCTAAAGAGCAGAAACCCAGACTTCATCAAAGAAATTGGAAATACAGATTTTGTCATCCTACAAGAAACATGGTATAAAGGTGACGGACCCACTGGTTGCCCTCTATGTTACAGAGAGCTGGTAGTCCCATCCACCAAACTACCAGGTGTGAAACAGGGAAGAGACTCAGGGGGTATGCTAATTTGGTATAGAGCAAACCTAACCCACTCTTTAGTAAAAACAGAAACATTTTACATCTGGCTAGAAATTAATAAGGAAATTATCACAACAGAGAAAAATGTCCTCATGTGTGCTACCTACAGTGGGGAGAACAAGTATTTGATACACTGCCGATCTTACAAAGCATGTAGAGGTCTGTAATTTTTATCATAGGTACACTTCAACTGTGAGAGACGGAATCTAAAACAAAAATCCACAAACAAAATCACATTGTATGATTTTTTAATAATTAATTTGCATTTTATTGCATGACATTTGACAATGTCATGACAAGTATTTGATCACCTACCAACCAGTAAGAATTCCGGCTCTCACAGACCTGTTAGTTTTTCTTTAAGAAGCCCTCCTGTTCTCCACTCATTACCTGTATTAACTGCACCTGTTTGAACTCATTACCTGTATAAAAGACACCTGTCCACACACTCAATCAAACAGACTACAACCTCTCCACAATGGCCAAGACCAGAGAGCTGTGTAAGGACATCAGGGATAAAATTGTAGACCTGCACAAGGCTGGGATGGGCTACAGGACAATAGGCAAGCAGCTTGGTGAGAAGGCAACAACTGTTGGCGCAATTATTAGAAAATGGAAGAAGTTCAAGATGATGGTCAATCTCCCTCGGTCTGGGGCACCATGCAAGATCTCACCTCGTGGGGCATCAATGATCATGAGGAAGGTGAGGGATCAGCCCAGAACTACACGGCAGGACCTGGTCAATGACCTGAAGAGAGCTGGGACCACAGTCTCAAAGAAAACCATTAGTAACACACTACGCCATCATGGATTAAAATCCTTCAGCGCACGCAAGGTCCTCCTGCTGAAGCCAGCGCATGTCCAGGCCCGTCTGAAGTTTGCTAATGACAATCTGGATGATCCAGAGGAGGAATGGGAGAAGGTCATGTGGTCTGATGAGACAAAAATAGAGCTTCTTGGTTTAAGCTCCACTCACCGTGTTTGGAGGAAGAAGAAGGATGAGTACAACCCCAAGAACACCATCCCAACCGTGAAGCATGGAGGTGGAAACATCATTCTTTGGGGAAGCTTTTCTGCAAAGGGGACAGGACGACTGCACCGTATTGAGGGGAGAATGGATGGGGCCATGTATCGCGAGATCTTGGCCAACAACCTCCTTCCCTGGGTCGTGGCTGGGTCTTCCAGCATGACAACGACCCGAAACACACAGCCAGGGCAACTAAGGAGTGGCTCCGTAAGAAGCATCTCAAGGTCCTAGAGTGGCCTAGCCAGTCTCCAGACCTGAACCCAATAGAAAATCTTTGGAGGGAGCTGAAAGTCCGTATTTCCCAGCGACAGCCCCGAAACCTGAAGGATCTGGAGAAGGTCTGTATGGAGGAGTGGGCCAAAATCCCTGCTGCAGTGTGTGCAAACCTGGTCAAGAACTACAGGAAACGTATGATCTCTGTAATTGCAAACAAAGGTTTCTGTACCAAATATTAAGTTCTGCTTTTCTGATGTATCAAATACTTATGTCATGCAATAAAATGCAAATTAATTACTTAAAAATCATACAATGTGATTTTCTGGATTTTTGTTTTAGATTCCGTCACTCACAGTTGAAGAGTACCTATGATACAAATGACAGACTTCTACATGCTTTGTAAGTGGGAAAACCTGCAGAATCGGCAGTGTATCAAATACTTGTTCTCCCCACTGAATATCCCCTCAATAGAATCCCCATACTTTAACGATGACAGCTTCTCCATCCTTGAGGGGGAGATCAACCATTTCCAGGCCCAGGGACATGTACTAGTCTGTGGCGACCTAAATGCCAGAACTGGACAAGAACCTGACACCCTCAGGACACATGGGGACAAACACCTACCTGGAGGTGACAGCATTCCCTCCCCCATATGCCCACCCAGACACAACAATGACAACATAACCAACAAAAACGGGTCACAACTCCTGCAGCTCTGTCGGACACTGGGTATGTACATAGTCAATGGTAGGCTTCGAGGGGACTCCTACGGTAGTTACACATATAGCTCATGCCTTGGCAGTAGTTCTGTAGACTACTTTATCACTGACCTCAACCCAGAGTCTCTTAGAGCGTTCACAGTCAGTCCACTGACACCCCTATGAGATCACAGAAAAATCACCCTCTACTTGAACAGAGCTATGCTCAATCATGAGGCATAAAAGCCAGAGGAACTTAATAATATTAACAAATGCTATAGATGGAAGGAAAGTAGGGTTGAAATCTACCAAAAAACAATTAGGCAACAACAAATTCAATCCCTTCTAGACAATTTCCTGGACAAAACGTTTCACTGTAATAGTGAAGGTGTAAAGTGGCAGTAGAAACCAGCTCAATGTAACTGAAGAATCCATAGACTGTAACCACTTCTGGGAAAATTGGAAAACACTAAACAAACGACAACACAAAAAAGCTATCTATCCAAAATGGAGATGTATGGGTAAACCACTTCTCCAATATTTTTGGCCCTTTAACAAAGAACAACCCAAAAAGGCCTGCGGTGTTGATGGTATCCTCAATGAAATGATAAAATATACAGACCACTGATGCGCAAGACGCAGGAGATGAGAAGCAGGTACAGGGAGTGAGACATTTATTAAAACAGACATGAAACAGAACAGGAACAGCATCTGAACAGGGGAACAAAACGACATAAGACAATCAATGCAGCAGCAGGGAACAGATCTGCGGAACAGACAGATATACGGGAGGTAAAAACAAGTGATTGAGTCCAAGTGAGTCCAATGATCGCTGGTGCGTGTGACGAGGGAAGCAGGTGTGCGAAATGATGGTGGCAGGAGTGCGTAGTGCTGGGCAGCCTGGTGCTCTCGAGCACCAGGGAGGGAGAGCGGGAGCAGGCGTGACAACCACAAATACCAATTGGCTATACTTAAACTCTTTAACATCATCCTTAGCTCTGGCATCTTCCCCAATATTTGGAACCAAGGACTGATCACCCCAATCCACAAAAGTGGAGACAAATTTGACCCCAATAACTACTGTGGGATACGCGTCAACAGCAATCTTGGGAAAATCCTCTGCATTTTCATTAACAGCAGACTAGTTCATTTCCTCAGTGAAACAATGTACTGAGCAAATGTCAAATTGGATTTTTACCAAATTACCGTACGACAGACCACGTATTCACACTGCATACCCTAACTGACAAACAAACAAACCAAAACAAAGGCAAAGTCTTCTCATGCTTTGTTGATTTCAAAAAAGTATTTTACTCAATTTTACATGAGGTTCTGCTATACAAATTGATGGAAAGGGTTTCGGGGGAAAAACATACAACATTATAAAATCCATGTACACAAACAATAAGTGTGCGGTTAAAATTGGCAAAAACATTTCTTTCCACAGGGCCGTGGGGTGAGACAGGGATGCAGTTTAAGCCCCACTCTCTTCAACAAATACATTCATCTGCCACTTTATTAGGTACTTGTTAGCGCAAATAGCCTGCTCCTTCAAACAGCGAATCATGCGGCTTCCTGTAGCTCAATATATAGAGTATATAGAGTAGAGATCTTTAGTTGTTGTTCGACCAAACATTAGAACAGGCAAGATGCATAATCTAAGCAACTTTGACCATGGTATGATTGTTGGTGCCACACATGGTGGTTCCAGCATCTCAGAAACAGCTCCCCTCCTGGGATTTTTATGCACTACAGTCTCTAGAGCTTACAAAGAATGGTGCGATGAACAAAACACATTCAGTTAGTGACAGTTCTGTGGGCAAAAACACCTTGTTAATGAGAGAGGTCATAGGAGAATGCCCAGACTCATTCAAGCCACAAATGCTCAAATAACAGACGTTTAAAACTGTGGTGTGCAGAAGGAGGTCCTACCCAGTACTAGATGATAATGTGGCCGGTGAGTGTATATCAACGAATTGGCGAGGGCACTAGAACAATCTGCAGCACCTGGCCTCACCCTACTAGAATCTGAAGTCAAATTTCTACTGTTTTCTGATGATCTGGTGCTTCTGTCACCAACCAAGGAGGGCCTACAGCAGCACCTAGATATTCTGCACAGATTCTGTCACAGTAAATCTCAGAAAGACAAAAACAATGATGTTCCAAAAAAGTTCCAGTTGGCAGGACCAAAATACAAATTCCATGTAGACATTGTTGCTCTAGAGCACACAACAAATGATACATACCTCTGCCTAAACATCAGCGCCACAGGTAACTTCCACAAAGCTGTGAACGATCTGAGAGACAAGGCAAGAAGGGCCTTCTATGCCATCAAAAGGAACATAAAATTTGACATACCAATTAGGATCTGACTAACAATACTTGAATCAGTCATAGAACCCATTTCCCTTTATGGTTGTGAGGTCTGGGGTCTGCTCGCCAACCAAGAATTCACAAAATGGAACAAACACCAAATTGAGACTGCATGCAGAATTCTGCAAAAATATCCTCTGTGTACAACGAAAAAAACCAAATAATGCATAAAGAGCAGAATTCGGCTAATTATCAAAATCCAGAAAAGAGACGTTACATTTTACAACCACCTAAAAGGAAGCAATTCCCAAACCTTCCATAACAAAGCCATCACCTACAGAGAGATGAACCTGGAGAAGAGTCCCCTAAGCAAGCTGGTCCTGGGGCTTTATTCACAAACACAAACAGACCCCACAGAGCCTCAGGACAGCAACACATTTAGACCCAACCAAATCATGAGAAAACAAAAAGAGAATTACTTGACACATTCGAAATAATTAACAAAATAAACAGAGCAAACTAGAATGCTATTTGGCCCTAAACAGAGAGTACACCATGGCAGAATACCTGACCACTGTGGCTGACCCAAACTTAAGAAAAGCTTTAACTATGTACAGACCCAGTGAGCATAGCCTTGCTATTGAGAAAGGCCACCGTAGGCAAAATGTTGACATTTTGTTACGTTACAGCCTTATTATAAAATGTATTACATTTGAAAAGAATCTCATCAATCTACTCATAATAACCCATAATGACAAAGCACACATTTTGGCTAATTTATTAAAAATAAAAAACGTAAATAACTTATTTAAATAAGTATTCAGACCCTTTGCTATGAGACTCTAAATTGAGCTCAGGTACATCCTGTTTCCATTGATGAACCTTGAGATGTTTCTACAACTTGATTGGAGTCCACCTGTGGTAAATTAACTTGATTGGACATTATTTGGAAAGGCAAGCACCCGTCTATATAAGGTCCCACAGTTTACAGTGCATGTCAGAGCAAAAGTTAAGCCATGAGGTTGAAGGAGTTGTCCGTAGAGCTCTGAGACAGGATTGTGTCGAGACACAGATCTGGGGAAGGGTACCAAAAAATGTCTGCAGCATTGAAGGTCCCCAAGGACACAGTGGCCTCCATCATTCTTAAAGAGAAGTTTGGAACCATCAAGACTCTTCCTAGAGCTGGACACCCAGCCAAACTGAGCAATTGGAGGAGAAGCGCCTTGGTCAGGGAGGTGACCAAGAACCCAATGGTCACTCTGACAGAGCTCCAGAGTTCCTCTGTGGAGTTGGGAGAACCTAGAAGGACCCAGAAGGACAACCATCACTGCAGCACTCCACCAATCAGGCCTTTATGGTAGAGTGGCCAGACGGAAGCCACTCCTCAGTAAAAGGCATATGACAGCCTGCTTGGAGTTTGCCAAAATGCACCTTAAGGACTATCAGACCATGAGAAACAAGATTCTCTGGTCTGATGAAACCAAGATTGAACTATTTGGTCTGAATGCCAAGGCATCACGTCTGTAGGAAACCTGGCACCATCCCTACGGTGAAGCATGGTGGTGGCAGCATCATGCTATGGGGATGTTTTCAGCGGCAGGGACCGGGAGACTAGTCAGGATCGAGGGAAATATGAACGGAGCGCTCAGGACTTCAGACTGGGGCGAAGGTACACCTTCCAACAGGACAATGACCATAAGCACACAACCAAGACAGTCCCGGAGTGGCTTTGGGACAAGTCTCTGAATGTCCTTGAGTGGCCCAGCCAGAGCCATGACTTGAACCTGATCAAACATCTCTGAAGAGACCTGAAAATAGCTGTGCAGCGATGTTCCCCATCCAACCTGACAGAGCTTGAGAGGATCTGCAGAGAAGAATGGGAGAAACTCCTCAAATACAGTTGTGCCAACCTTGTACCATCATACCCAAGAAGACTCAAGGCTGTAATCGCTGCCAAAGGTGCTTCAACAAAGTACTGAGTAAAGGGTCTGAATACTTGTGTAAATGTGATATTTCAGTTTAAAATTTCTAAAAACCTGTTTAGTCTTTGTCATTATGGGGTATTGTGTGATGAGGGGAAAAAAACACACAAAAAATACAATTTAATGCATTTTAGAAAAAAGCTGTAACCTAACAAAATATGGAAAAATGCACTGTATACTACAATGCAGTCGTTAGCATACTATTCTATATCATTCTATATTAAACTACAACATCAGTCTAACTGAATATGGATGTTGTGTTGGTTGAAAGTTCCAGGCAAGTTCCAGTATGTTCTTCAGCTGGTGAACCTTGTCTTGTGTTGGGTAATGGCATCTATATTAGCAGACTTTGACTCTATGGCGATGGTGGCAGGGATGTTGGGTTTGGGGAACTGAGACACTGGCTCCTTATAGACAACCGTCTGGTCCTTTCTGTGCTCCTCAGGCAAGTGGACAAAACCCTCAGAAATGGTGGGTTTTGGGCTCGTATGCCTTCTTCACCACACACTGCTTCGACCTCTCGCAGAAGATTTGTTTGTACAGCAAGTCTCCTGGAAGACATGAAGACTGAGGATGTGTAAAACATGAAGACTGGTCATGAGGATGTGTAACCATACAACAAACCATGTTCATCTGTAAACAAAAAAGGTTACAGTAGTATGTGTTTTGTTCCACTGAGTCAAAGATGGAGCATTGAGATGGGCTGTTAGCAAAGATGTGAAAAGTTTAGGGGGGCTTGACATATAGACAGTCTAGTCATATATTGTTGTCTTGAATAGGCAAGCACTGCCAACAATAGAGTGAATAGGCTGGAAGAGTATACTAACAGCCCCACAAGGGTGTGAAAAGTTTGAGGCGCACTTGGCTTATAGACAGTTTAGCATATTGGTGATTTTGTCTTCTCAAGAGGGTAGGGGAGAACCGGGACGAAAGTAACACTTTTTTTCCTAATTACGATAGAGCCAGAGACACCATATTTTATGACAAACAACTTATATACAGTGGGGAGAACAAGTATTTGATACACTGCCGATTTTGCAGGTTTTCCCACTTACAAAGCATGTAGAAGTCTGTAATTTTTATCATAGGTACTCTTCAACTGTGAGGAATCTAAACCAAAAATCCAGAAAATCACATTGTATGATTTTTAAGTAATTAATTTGCATTTTATTGCATGACATAAGTATTTGATACATCAGAAAAGCAGAACCTAATATTTGGTACAGAAACCTTTGTTTGCAATTACAGAGATCATACGTTTCCTGTAGTTCTTGACCAGGTTTGCACACACTGCAGCAGGGATTTTGGCCCACTCCTCCATACAGACCTTCTCCAGATCCTTCAGGTTTCAGGGCTGTCGCTTTGCAATAGAGACTTTCAGCTCCCTCCAAAGATTTTCTATTGGGTTCAGGTCTGGAGACTGGCTAGGCCACTCCAGGACCTTGAGATGCTTCTTACGGAGCCACTCCTTAGTTGCCCTGGCTGTGTGTTTCGGGTCGTTGTCATGCTGGAAGTCCCAGCCACGACCATTCTTCAATGCTCTTACTGAGGGAAGGAGGTTGTTGGCCAAGATCTCGCGATACATGGCCCCATCCATCCTCCCCTCAATACGGTGCAGTCGTCCTGTCCCCTTTGCAGAAAAGCATCCCAAAAGAATGATGTTTCCACCTCCATGCTTCACGGTTGGGGTGGTGTTCTTGGGGTTGTACTCATCCTTCTTCTTCCTCCAAACACGGCGAGTGGAGTTTAGACCAAAAAGCTCTATTTTTGTCTCATCAGACCACATGACCTTCTCCCATTCCTCCTCTGGATCATCCAGATGGTCATTGGCAAACTTCAGACGGGCCTGGACATGTGCTGGCTTGAGCAGGAGGACCTTGCGTGCGCTGCAGGATTTTAATCCATGACGGCGTAGTGTGTTACTAATGGTTTTCTTTGAGACTGTGGTCCCAGCTCTCTTCAGGTCATTGACCAGGTCCTGCCGTGTAGTTCTGGCCTGATCCCTCACCTTCCTCATGATCATTGATGCCCCACGAGGTGAGATCTTGCATGGTGCCCCAGACCGAGGGAGATTGACCGTCATCTTGAACTTCTTCCATTTTCTAATAATTGCGCCAACAGTTGTTGCCTTCTCACCAAGCTGCTTGCCTATTGTCCTGTAGCCCATCCCAGACTTGTGCAGGTCTACAATTTTATCCCTGATGTCCTTACACAGCTCTCTGGTTTTGGCCATTGTGGAGAGGTTGTAGTCTGTTTGATTGTGTGTGTGGACAGGTGTCTTTTATACAGGTAACGAGTTCAAACAGGTGCAGTTAATACAGGTAATGAGTGGAGAACAGGAGGGCTTCTTAAAGAAAAACTAACAAGTCTGTGAGATCTAGATTCCGTCTCTCACAGTTGAAGAGTACCTATGATAAAAATTACAGACCTCTACATGCTTTGTAAGTAGGAAAACCTGCAAAATCGGCAGTGTATCAAATACTTGTTCTCCCCACTGTATGTCCTCTACCATTAGCAACTGTCATTTATTTTCTAGGGTAAATGAGTTTAAATGAAATAGGCCGAGAAAATAACTACTGCAATGTTACTTTTGTACCTGCCGGTGGGAGAAGCACAGCCTTGGGATGGAAGTAACAGTGGGATGGAAGAAACAGTTGGCAAGAAGTGTACAATATCTCCATGTTTCTGGTTTGTAATGCTTGATACTTAAATGTACTATCATACATAATTTCATGTTTTTGATAATTTGAATAATTAATGCTATAGGTTAAACATTTATGAAAATGAATCATGCGTCAACATTGCAATGTTGTGCAACCGCAATATTTTGCCTTACAATATTAATCGGAATAAAATGGATCACATTATAGCTATATTAATCGTAACTTTCTCTCTTTAATGGGAATGTAGTAGGATATGTTTTCACAATTTTAGATGACTATTCATGCTTAGCCCTTACCAATCAGCTGCGCTCCAGCTGATCCTTGTCACGCACGCTCCTTGTGTCTTGATAGAATAAACGTCTTTATTGTCTTCACAAATGGCAAATTCATAATACTTTTCCATGGCTTGACATAAGGTAATTGACCCCCGGAATCATAAAGATATTTTTAACTACTAACCTGTCGATAAAAGCTTATGTGAGAAGCTGATCCATTAAGTCAATTGATTAATGCATCATTTTAATGTCATATATAATTTTCAAACATTCAGTCCCTTGTTGATATTTTGCCAACATTATAAAAGCAATATGAACTAGAGGAGACAATGGCCTGTGCTTAAACATTTTCTTTACTTTATTCCAGGTCATCAGTTTACATTGTGTTACTTTCGTCCCACCCTTCTCTCTCCCAGGCTAACATCCAAGACTAGTTAGCATGATACTTGAACCCTATACTGTCATTTAGTCACTAGATGGGTTAAGAAAATTACATATGTTTGGAACCTTAAACAACCAAACACAAATCTACAACCGAAAAACACTTCCGGGTCCGTTTTTCCGCTCAAAAACACTTTTTGTTGATAACTCGCCGAAGCCTGGTCAGACTGGAGGTTGTCCTCCACATTAGGAACGTGCTGTCTTCACTATGTCATTCTAGCTTCTGTGTTATGTAAGAAAATGGGCTTGTTACTTTTGTCCCATGTTATTTTCGTCCTGGCTCTCCCCTACTGTGCTTTCATAAGTACCTTTGGTTGTCCTGGCTTGTTTTTCAGAGTCAGATGATGTTGAGCTGAAAGCTTTCATCCAATGGGTCTACAGGCTCTGTACTACAAAAGCTTGTGTCAAGGTCATCATCAGCGGCAGGATTAGTCTATAGGACACACAGTAGTTAGTGATTAGACAACATTTTACTATTTGTCCCCGTCAATACACACTCAAACAAGGTACTATATCCACCCATCCTCCTCATGACAATAGATCATGCAGACTAACGTTCACACACAATACCCAACCCCAACAGACACGTCACTCACCCAAAATATGACTGACGCTGTAATATGCTGTAATATGACACTGTAGTTGCTTACCAAGTTGACATTGAATGTTCCTGAGTGGCCTAGTTACAGTTAAATCGGCTTGAAAATCTACGGTAAGACTTGAAAATGGCAGTCTAGCAATGATCAACAACCAACTTGAATAATCATTATTGTACAATCCAGGTGTCTAAAGCTCTTAGAGACTTATCCAGAAAGACTCACAGCTGTAATCACTGCCAAAGGCGATTCCAACACGTATTGACTCAGGGGTGTGAATACTGTAAATTAGATATTTAATTGTTGAAAAAAACAGCAACATATTTTCACTTTTAATTATGGTTTATTGGGTGTAGATGAGTGAGAAAAAATATAAATGTAATTAATTTTGAATTCAGGCTGTAACACAACAAAATGTGGAATAAGTCAAAGGGTATGAATACTTTCTGAACCATAATACAGAGAAAACTCAAGTAGAAGTTGTAGCCTACTTGTAAACGCACCAACTACACATGTCGTACTGACTGGAGCAGCAGTTCTGTTCTCTCAGGTCACCTGATCTGATTGGGGCTCTGAGTGTTTTTGAAGGAATGAGAGTTTTTTGTTTTTGTTTTGTATTTGTTTGAGTTTTAGTTTTTTCATTCAGTAGTGGGCGGCAATAAACTGTTTCCTAAAACACAGCAGAAGAAGAAGAAGAAGAAGAAGAAGAAGAAGAAGAAGAAGAAGAAGAAGAAGAAGAAGAAGAAGAAGAAGAAAAAAGAAGAAGAAGATCTGAGGCCTTCCTCTTTTAACTGAAGGGGAAAATCAATGGAATAGCTTCACTTTCCAACTTTCAACGACCTGGCCATCCCATCAGTTGAGACTTCATGTCCGTTTAAAAATCCTCTGGCTGAAACTGCTGGGTACAAACATTGACATTGCCCGTGCACTCACAGACACCATGATGGGAAGTATATAGGGATTCACTCTCCATCATTCTCTATGGTTTGCTCCATTCAGTGGGTGTTCTGGGGTGTGGCTTAAAGCAATGAGCAAAGTCTTTAAAGCGCAGGCAGTGCATTTTGAACCCACAACCCAAACCCTCTCCGTTTTTCAACTGGTCATTCAGTACAGCACCGTTTCAGAAAGTCAAAATGTACTGGATCCACCTCTACCATGGTGTTACTAAGTCTACAGTGAGTGGTGGTCCCTAAAACACAGCGCGCTGAATGATAGGCAGACGATTTGTGTGATGTGTGCAAGCCTTAAAAGAACTCTCTGCCTTTTCTCAATTGTACACTCCTCGTGTCCTCTCTCCTCGCCTTCTTCTCAAAACACATTGGGTGAGAAAGCCAGAGGTCCCTCCACTCTGACATTCTCCTCCAATGGGTTTTGAGGAGGTGAGGAAAGAGGAGAGAGGACACAAGGAGCATGCAATTTAGAAAAGGCCCAAGTATTGGTGTAGAACCTAAACCACACCCTCATCAATCTATTCTACTTCCCAGCATGCTCTATTCCAGGTTGATTTTTAGAATAGTTTCTTTCAATATCTATGTTTTTGCATGTATATAGATTCATTAATCTTATGCTACTCAAATATAAATAACATAAATGTTTCTATTGCAAGCTGTTATTTGACTTATTGCACTCGTTAATTAAATGGTTCCTCCAGTTTAGGTTTTTAATGTAGTCTCATATCTTAGTTTCCCAACCCTGGCAGTCATTCTGAATAAAAAGTATATATGTTGGATTTCCCCACTTTGGCTGGATTCCAATAGGAGTTAAACATCACTTTGCATCCAGCATAATGTGACACGCAGGCCTGATGTGGCCTATAAACTGCGAGTTTCAGGCCACTGTATTTGGGTAAAACTAGGCCATCAAAAGAAGACCTTTTCAAATTTGTATTGTCTTGTATTAAAGAATTTCCATTTTTATCACAACATAATTACTTAGGATCTCACTTGGTGAAGGCCACAGGACTGAAAATGAACGAATGCAACTATGATGTCTCTGTCACTAGCAACAGTCATGGGTGGTACTGGTATGTCTCGAATTCACTCGAAAGGCACCTTGGGAAATATGCAAATAATACTTAAAACCCTACAGCAGGGTTATTCAATTCCAGTCCTGGAGGGCCAAAACATTTCTGGGTTAGGATTTTTGTACGGCTCTTCAACGAACAATCCCATTTATGGTTCTTCAGAGACCCTAAAATGGTTCACCTATGGCATCTTTCTCAAGAACCTTATGTGGTTCCAACTTGCACCTTTATTTTTGTGAGTGTAGGGCCACACTGAGTAAACACAAACTACGTGTGGGAGTGAAATACAAACATCCAAACAAGACAAATGTTTTTTTTTTGTTTGTGTGATGTTTCAGCTCCTTCCCCCTCCCCTAACATCATATGATATAGGAGAGATCCAACCCAATGGGCCAATAAGGCTATTTATTTGTGTTTTTTGTCCGAGTGGGCCTTAAAGTGGGTTATTGTGATGCGATAACGAGACAGTGACACTGGACTCACCTCTCTAACTCCCCTTAAACTGTTAATGTCCCCCTGCCCTGGAGCTGAGCTGGGTTGGGGTTGCTGGGTGCAGGATGTTCTTTCCCCTCTTCCTCCTCCTCTTCCTCCACCATTCCTCCACTTCCTCCTCCTCTTCCTTCTATTAATTATCATCTTCCTCCTCCACTTCCTCTTCCTCCTCTTCTTCCTCTTCCTCCCCCTATACCTATACCTCTGTGGAGAAATTCATTTCAAAATCTAAAGAGTGAGGTTATCCTATACTAACCTTCAGCGGCTATAGGAGCTTTGCTGCTGTATTGATACAACAAATTACTATGAAAAATGATCAACAAATCATTATTGCACAGATAAAACATCTGTGATATTCTTTTCTCAATTTTATGTCCAGTTTATCAAGTTCATTCCAACAGTAGTCATAACATTTCCTTGGTTTCGTGTTAGAGATGGACCGAGAGATTAGCCCTGAAAGGAGGAATTTGTCTGTGAAGCGTTCAGTGATTTAGTTACACATTTAAAGTCTCCCGCACACACACAGAGCAGGTCCAGACATACACACACACACATGGAGCAGGGTTCCACACATACACACACACACGCACACACAGACACACACACACACACACACACACACACACACAGACACACACACACACACACACACACACACACACACACACACACACACACACACAGAGCAGGGCAGTATAAACAGTGAGCCAGCGGTGCTAAATGACAGCCGGCCAGACACATTACTTTCACTTACTACAATATCACAGGGCCTTATACACTGAATATACTGTACAGTACGCTACCATCTAATTCCAAAATCATGGGCATTAAAAATCGGGTTGGTCCCCCCTTTTCTGCTATAACAGCCTCCACTCTTCTGGGAAGGCTTTCCACTAGATGTTGGAACATTGCTGTGGGGACTTGCTACCATTCAGCCACAAGAGAATTAGGGAGGTCGGGCCCTGACGTTGGGCGATTAGGCCTTGATCGCAGTCGATGTTCCAATTCATCCCAAAGGTGTTCGATGGAGTTGAGATCAGGGTTCTGTGCAGGCCAGTCAAGTTCTTCCACACCAATCTCGACAAACCATTTCTGTATGGACCTCGCTTTGTGCACGGGGGCATTGTCATGCTGAAACAGGAAAGGGCCATCCCCAAACTGTTGCCACAAAGTTGGAAGTACATACTCATCTAGAATGTCATTGTATGCTGTGCGTTAAGATTTCCCTTCACTGTAAATAAGGGGCCCCAGACCATTATTCCTCCTCCACCAAACTTTACAGTTGACACTATATGCACTTTATGCATTCGTGCAGGTAGCGTTCTCCTGGGATCTGCCAAACCCAGATTCGCCCATTGGACTGCCAGATGGTGATGATTCATCCCTCCAGAGAACGTGTTTCCACTGCTCCAGAGTCCAATGGCGGCGATCTTTACACCACTCCAGCCGACAATTGGCATTGCGCATGGTGATCTTAGGCTTGTGTGCGGCTGCTCGGCAATGGAAATCCATTTTGTGAAGCTCCCGACTAACAGTTCTTATGCTGACGTTGCTTCCAGAGGCAGTTTGGAACTCAGTAGTGAGTGCTGCAACCGAGTACAGACGATTGTTACGCGCTACACGCTTCAGCACTTGGCGGTCTCGTTCTGTGAGCTTGTGTGATCTTCCACTTTCGGCTGAGCTGTTGTTGCTCCTTGACGTTTCCACTTCACGATAACAGAAATTACAGTTGACCGGGGATGCTCTAGCAGGGCAGAAATTTGACCAACTGACTTGTTGGAAAGGTGGGATCCTATGACGGTGCCACGTTGAAAATCACTGAGCTCTTCAGTAAGATTATTCTACTGCCAATGTTTGTCTATGGAGATTGCATGGCGGTGTGCTCGATTTTATACACCTGTTGTCAACGGGTATGGCTGAAATAGCCGAATCCATTAATTTGAAGGGGTGTCCACATACTTTGAATATATAGTGTATGCGTTAAATGTCAGTCTGTCTAAAATGTATGTCCATTTTTGGTGTGTCTGCTAAAAGACCATCTTGGGGAATATTACCACAGATAGGACAATAAGACAGATATTTCACTGGATGTATTCACTACCAAACATTTCTCATTGATGAAACATTTGATCTCAATACAGTTTTCTGTTTTAGTAAAACTAAAACCTGTTATGAACAGAGTGGAACTTTTGTAGACTTTACCCTTTGCAAAAGTAAAACAGAAATGTGTTATTTAGAAGGAGTGCAAAGGCGAATTGAGTTACTGCACACGCACACTTCACAGAGTAGGCCCCCTAACGGAAATATGCAGATGCATGCCAGAACGGGCCAATAGGATCTCGCTAGCTCGTGCTTGGCTCTGCCCACCTCCTTGCTTGTTTTGCCCACTATGACTCATTTGTTCCCATTGGAAACAACGTTCTGTGGTCTATCTTGGTTTAATTATACAAATCTTTGATATTACTGTAAAATAAGGACTATGTGTACTGAGTTAAGTATGTATATTTATATATGTACATAATGATAATAACTTAGATCTCAGACAATGTGTCTCTTTATGCTGATGATACGTGAATCTCTGAGAATTGATCGTGATAATATAAACACACTGCACAAAACATGTAATTAAACCATTAAACTAAAGTGTTTATATTTCTAAACTGTTTACAATCAACAGGAGAACATTCCCAGGGGAACGTGTGTACGCAATGTTGTTGATGTTTGTTACATTTTGTTGACAGTAAAATACAGGGACCCATTGGTCACCTGATGATAGCAGTCCCTTGTAAGGAACAGGAACCACTCCCAAGTATCAGAGCTATGTGGACATTTCTGAACTCTTATCAAACGGGCCTATAGCCTACATCCATGAATGCATCTCTATTTCTGATGTATGTATTGTAATGTATTGTTCATAATGTACTATGCCATGCATATTTATTTATTTTTAATTGATCATAGATTTATATATGCTATCAGATTGCTGGGTGGGTGGGGGTGGGAGTATTGCACTGTATTGCACTGTACTGTATGAATTCTATGAATTTAAATAATGAAAATGTGAAGAAAGAGCTATGTGATGGGACAGGGAGTATCGCTGGAGCAGATAAGGTATGTCTTCCGTCAAATAATATATGAACTCACAGGTCATCCCTATTCATGCCTATGCTATTTCATACAGCCCCTTATGGTACAACTCATGACTTTGCAAATTGCAAAAGATACAAATCCATTTTTGCTGAATCTTTCAATAATGAATTTCCATTCCATTCTAGTCTAGAATTTCTAGGCCTACCATACATCATATACTGTATATTCTAGATCATGCTGTATATGGTTTCACACCTCTGCACCATCTCCTTTCCATTTGGAATTTACTCCTTTTCTGCTCCCTGTGAGTTTACATTCTCTCTTCCAGATCTGTCATATTATTTTCTCAGAAAGTATCCTTGCATGCTTTTAGCTCCAGATTGTTTGGCCCTGGCTGCTGATAAGCATCAGCTAATTAATTTCTCAACCGTTTATCTATCTCTCTGTCAGCTCTGTATACAGACCAGGGAACTGAACAGTTTTGGGCGGAAATTAGAAACAAAACTGTGTCTGTCTCTGCTCTTGCGTCACTACATGTTGCCTTGGCCTAAGATTTGGCATGTTGCCTTGGCTTAAGATTTGTTTCTTAGGCCAAGGCGGCAAAGAAAATATATGTAAAAAGACATTAGTACTTGGGCCAAATCAAAAGTTCAAACCAGTCCTTTGTAGTTCTGAATGATGACCAAAATCTTAACATTCGTAGTGGTATGTCACAAAAAAAGAAAAAGAACAGTGCATGAGAACAGCAAAAATGTCCAACAATATAGCAGGAACTTAAAGAAAAACATGACTGCACATACAGCACAGGAGGTTTGTTGGCACCTTAACTGGGGAGGACGGGCTTGTGGTAACAGCTGGAGCGGAATAGTTATCAAATACATCATACACATGGTTCCATTGACTCCGTTCCAGCCATTATTATGAGACGTTCTCCCCTCAGCAGCCTCCACTGGCATACAGTATATTCAGATTGCTATTATAAAAAACATCTTCAATTGCAAATGAAATCTGATGACAGTCAGACACTTTCAACCAATGAAAACAATTGATTTTGGGGAGAAATACATCAATGAACTGGTCTCTTAGCTGCCATCTTTGGACAGGAAACTCACTGGTATCACCTTTGAATAAAGTCAATGGATTAATAAAAGTAGTCTACAGGTTACAGCATACAAATATTCACATACAGGTAGAAATACCACACAATAACATTTACATGTAGACCATCCCATTCCATAGTTACAATGATATCATCTTCAAGCTAAGTGGTGTGATAAAATATACACAGGTGAAAGAAATTAATCTGTAGATGAAGCAGTGTGGCGGTTACTGTAGACCATGTGGTTGAGTGATAGATGTTAAAGTCAAAGCCTTTGTCTGCAGTCTCCAGTGAGAGAGTCCAGAGACTAAGTCAAACAGTGGATAAGTGAGGAGTGGAACAGCTAGCTTCCACCTCACGCGAACGTACTGTATACACAGAGTATACGGCACAGTCGACACGTTGTGGTGTGACTGTGTTTGCAAATGCCATGCCTAGTACAGTGAGTTCATTCTGCGTTAGATCATCTCAGTGCTATGTAAGGGTGTGCCAAGACCTTTAGCAAAAATGGATGCCACACAATCATTAGCCAACTTGATGTATTGTTAGGTTAAGATGTAACGTTGTTCAATGTAACGTTGTTCAATAAAAAACACATCACGACTGATCATCTCTGATCTTTTCACCATATGTACAATCCGTAAGCCTACAAACATTATGTCCAGTCTCTCCATCAGAACATTCACAGCACATTTTCTCCAATCATTACCAAATCTTTACTCCCAGCTAAAAACAATCATGGAAATGTTTTGATAAAAATCCTCACACATCCTGCATCCATTCCAAATATGTCTGCAATATATTCCCTAGTATAAGCACTATTAATTATTTTTCTTTTTTGGGCAGAGTTTCAAGCCTCATGGACAAAGGGATGGAGGGATGGAGACTGTTTGTGTCTTTTCTCCCATCCTGCCCAGATTTGGCCATGAGTGTCTCCTACTTGGAAACAGGAAGCGATAATCTCTTCTCTCCCCTCTCTCTCTCTCTCTCTCTCTCTCTCTCTCTGAAGACTGAAAACGCATCCTCTCTCAGGAATCCTCATGTAAAACAGTAATGTCTCAGGTTAGAGATGCCTCAGGCCAATGAATGCCTTGATCTGATTGAAAGGACCCTCTATAGGTGCCTGAGTAAAAGGTCATACTTATTATTTTTCCAATTTACTGAATGGTTAACACTTAGCTCCTTTTACCTAAAGGTGAGCGAATATTGCTTCCATTAAGTACGTGTCAAATGGGCCACAGCGGCACCCGGTGAAACCAACGGGTATTGTACTTCATTGAGTGAGTCTCAACCTAACACAGAGGAGAGAACTGCGTTCATGTAAGGGTTACCTAATTTAATTTTCATAATTTTGTCTGTCGTTCTGATACTTAGAAAATAGTCTATAGGTGGTAATGTGACTGATTTTAAAAAGGCTTTTTCTTATCTTTGGAGAAATACAACTTAGTTGCCAGTGGTGTAAAGTACTTAAGTAAAATACTTTAAAGTACTACTTCAGTAGTTTTTTGGTGGATCTGTACTTTACTTTACTATTTATATTTTTGCCAACTTTTACTTTACTACATGCCTAAAGAAAATAATGTACTTTTTACTCCATACATTTCCCATGACACCCAAATGTACACGAAATCTTTACTTTTACTCAAATATAACATTGAGTACTTTTACCCGTTAGTTGCTTTATAACTCATGTAATCTAGCTAACAAAACAGACCCCATTATCATCATCATCACATTTCACTTAAAGACCAAAACAAAGCCCTTGTGGTCTCAGACCCTTCACATTTCTCCTGTACACAGTCCATCCAATAAAGCATGAAATGAGAGCTCAGACCATTCCTTCCTCAGCGAGCTGCTAGGCAACCACAGATTCTCTCAGCCAGAACCTCTATCTGCCCACCATCGCTCTGTTTGAACTGGAAGTCAAACAACTCTAACAGAGGAAGAAAAATAACAAGGGATGGACAGGATAAATAATGATGCAACAGTAGAACTTTGGGCAGGCAGACTTTTGGACGTTGTTAGTGAACATACAAAACAATGGAAAAAAACGGAAATTTCCTAGCACTAGGGGGTAGTGGAGTATCTGTTTTGGAATGATGATGAGAAGTTGCTCAGGGAACTTGACTGACATTGGCCTGACGATGAGTTGCAGGAGAGTTGAGGGGATGAATGAGCCAATGGGATTCAGCTGATTCTAACACAGTGATGTCTTACCAGGTAACTGTGTTTATAACCTCAGTCTACCTTGCTGATTAGACTGAATCAACTACAGGTACAGTATATATTGCCCTTTCATAGTCAGTTGCTGTTGCCAAAAATAAACACAGTATAATTTGAGTCAAACGGTACTCCAAGTGGACATTTAGATGACTAATACATAATTTCCTGGTAATTAGCCAGCTAACTAATCAGGCGTTGACAGCTGAAGAAGCCACTACAGGCCTGTGTGTGTGTGTGTGTGTGTGTGTGTGTGTGTGTGTGTGTGTTATCTGTGACGCACAGAAAGTACAGAGACACAACTCCTAAATCCTCACGGAAGCCTCCTCTACCCTCCTCTATACCTGGACTAATAGGGAAAATTACAATTCGCCATTAACATTATGAACAGCACACAACCTGTATCTACACTCCTTTTCATAATTACACCACAATAAACACGACATAGAATCCCTTAAAAAGGTAATTCATACCAATATTTCAATTTGAAGGGAAAGGATGGTAATTTGATTGAATAGTTATCTGGTCGTGATCCAAATCATATTGCCTTACTAAAACTGCAGCATAATGAATGAGGGTGTGTTGTAAACGGGGACGGTTGGGTTAGCGTGCTTCCGGTCCTGAGGTGTAAACAGGGACGGTTGGGTTAGCGTGCTGATGGTCTCATGTGTTCTGGGGTGTAATTGTCTGCTCTCTGGGTGAATGGGGCCATAATGAAGGAATAACTCATGTCTGAGACGGAGAGGACATATGAGTCAGGAGACAGCGGTGTGTGTGTCCTTGTCTTATCTCCTGCCCATACATTAACATTGCTAAATCATGTGGAGGGCATTTCTTGGCTGGCGTCTTGTCATGAATAGAGTCTAATGTAGGCAACTACGTGTAGTGAAATTGTACATAGTTTATGTAAAGGCATCACTCTACTGTCAAGATATGCTGTCTCAGTATTAGCCCTATACTTGTTTACTGATGTTTCTTTTAATTTCCTACAACTTATTGTTGTAGCATATCTTACTCTTTCCTCTCTAAAGTATTTGATAGAGTTGTGGGGGAGGTAGGAGGGAGGGGGACGTGGTGGTTAAGCTGAGAACACCAGATGGACTCACTAGTTCAGTGACAGCGTAGGAGACAGACGTGTAAATCCTGTTATGAGGTCACATCCTGTGTCTGGGAAGGAGAAATCATCTCTGATTACAGGTGTCTGGCTTTATCCCCTGAGAGAGAGAGAGAGAGGGGGGAGAGCGAGAGAGAGAAAGAGAAAGAGAAAGAGAAGGGGAACCCTGAGGTGTGAAGTCAGACTGCATTGTATTGTGTGGGAGGAGAGAGAAACACGGCAATCAGAGAAAACACCAAACTCTGACCTCAGAACATTCAGAACACTGAGACATAACACTTTCTTAGTTTGTTTGTTTATTTTTTAGTTTGTCAGTTTGTTTTGTTTGTTTGTTGGTTTTCAGTCATTGATTCATTGGATTGATTGATTGATTGATTGATTGATTGATTGATTCGTTCATTCATTCATACAATCACCAAAACTAGAAAAAAGGGCCAGTGTGATATTTTCTCTAAAAACAAAGATGTTGTATACATTGTAGGGTTCTATTATTGTGATCTATTAAAGACAGAGCACACATTAACATATTCTCCTCCTCAAAATACACACTGAAAAAATAGGGTTCCTCATGGGTTCTTTGGGAAGGGTGATGATTCCATTTGGAACTGTACTGACCCAAATAACCCTTTGAGCCCTTCAATGCTTCTTTGCAGTTCAAAAAAGGGTCATTTTAGTGATGATTAAAATGTAGGGGCAGAGGCTCATTACAATATTGTCAGGTGTGGTTTGTTCACAGCTCTTTTAGTGCAACCATCAGTGAGTGTCATTCCAGTTTATCTAATCTGTTGAGTTATACTACTACATGTTATACATGACTATGGCTAGTGATGGTGTCTTGTGTCAGTTGAGAATGGTTGGATAAGTCAGTAGTTCTTCATTTCTCCTCAGGGACCACTAGCTGATCCAGAGTAAAACACCTGATTCAAATTGGCAATAAACACAATAGTAAGGAGTTTTAACAATATCATATGGCTATTAAACTAGAATAAAAACCCTATACGGTTCTATAAAGAACCTTCAAGATTGAGAAAGGTTCTTTGTAGAACCATTCTCCATAAACATTCTATAAATAACCATAAAAAAGGGGCTATGTAGAACCTTTTATTAATTGTTCTTTATAGCACCATACAGGTTCCATTTAGTATGGGTCTTTATAGAACCTTCAAAAAAAGGCCACGCCTCCCGAGTGGAGCAGCAGTCTAAGGCACTGCATCGCCACTACAGACCCGGGTTTGATCTCAGGCTGTGATGCAGCCGGCAGCGACCGGGAAAACCCATGAGGCAGCGCACAATTGGCCCAGCGTCGTCTGGGTTAGGGAGGGTTTGGCCGGCCGGGATGTCCTTGTCCCATCGTGCTTTAGCGACTTCTTGTGGCAGGCCGGGCGCATGCACGTTGACTTCAGTCGCCGGTTGTACTGTGTTTCCTCCGACACATTGGTGCGCTGGCTTGTGGGTTAAGCGAGCAGTGTGTCAAGAAGCAGTGCGGCTTGGCAGGGTCGTGTTTTGGAGGACGCATGGCTCTCGACCTTTGCCTCTCCCGAGTCCGTACGGAAGTTGCAGCGATGGGACAAAACTGTAACTACCAATTGGGGAGAAAAAAATAAGGTTCCATGTAGCACCAAAAAAGGTTTGGCTATGGTTACAAGCCAAATAACCCTTATGTGGCACTATATATAACTATTTGTAAAAGTTTGGTCTTAAATACCAAACTGTCATTTGAACAGATCAGTTAGAATGTATTAAACTAAAAAATTGACTATTATATAAATACAAAGTTTTGACAGACTTATTCCTTCATTGATTCACCCCAGTTGTCATTGAGGGGTCAGACGTTTTGAGAATTTGCTGTCTGATTCACACAGCTATAATTATTTAATCAGTTCTTCTCAATCTTACATAAAATGAAGCTGTGGTTAACTTTAAGACCAGTAGTCAGAATTACAGTATATCAATTCTCACTGAGAAATATCAAGGTTTTTAGATGCTGTGTTCCTTATTTCTGCTGCTGAATTTTAGAATTTTAAGCACCATCGCAATTGGAGGTTGACGCATTTTCATTACATCCTTAATAAAGGAACGACAATCCAACTTCGTCTAGAAGGAATGAATATGCTCTTTGCCATTATGAATGGGATAACTTTATACAGCAAATCATATGTGGAGACGGTAATGTCACAGTGCGTAGGATATAAGGGACGATATACGGAGCGCTGGTGAAGTGTCATCCTTTTTATTAAAAATGAGGTGTTCTCACGAAGCATTTAACATAAAAAGGAGACTGAAAAAAAAAAAAAAAACACGATTACAAACAAAAACACGGTGACTTACTTGCTGGGCTGCTGGCAGTGCAGACAAGCAGGAACAATGATCCACACACAGGTGGAAATGTGTGGAGCCTATATACTATCCCCAATCAGAGACAACGCTAGACAGCTGTCTCTGATTGGGGATGATAATCTCCCTAGTTAGGGTGTGATGACTTGGTTGTGTGCCTCTCTCCTCCCCTAGGTGGGAGTAAGAGGCCTTACCACAACCAAGCCATCACAGGTAATGCTTTTCATTTTCTCCGTCATCAAACTCAATTATAAACCGATAAAACAATCAGACATTGGTTTCGGTTGTTTGTGTCTTAGGACAATAAACAGTGCAGCAATCACACCTTGGTTGTCAATGACAATCATTTATTGCCTACACTCTAGATTTTTGTTGCTGCCTGGCACGTAATTCATCAGTTAATGTCATTGATCTTTATAAGTCTGTGATTAAAAGCTATTAAAGTTATTTACCCTATTTGGCCATAGGTCTGCAGTTACCTTAAAAATGCACTTTGCTTTGTACATTGCTTACATTTTAAACACATCTGCTGTTCTATACTCTCCATCATGGAAGTTTGTACCTATGATTTGTACCATCGAAGCCCTGTATGCAGCCAAGCCATGTCATAAAATATATATAGGTCTACAGTATACTTTAGCTACTGTGGTAAGTGATTTCTTACTCTGGTCCATGTAGAACAGTCCATGTAGAGCATATTGGCTTGTTTATGGACAAATGTATGTTTGGGGAATCAGTTCATACAGAAGTTTGGAGATGTGCTGTATGCGTTGCCAGCTGTTGCATCATCATGGTTGCAGTGCAGATGATGGTCAAAGATAGACAGAGAGAGAGAGAGAGAGAGAGAGAGAGAGAGAGAGAGAGAGAGGCCTGAATCTTGGCAAGAGAGTGCTCAGACTTTGCAGTCTTGTCCATTGACTCACAAGCTGAGAGGATAAGTACAGGGCCGAGCTAAAATGGTGGGCTGGTTTTTCTAACAACTCTTGGATAACACAAAGCAATAGGCCTCAACATAAAGAGGGATTTAAATCTGTGAATTCTGAATTCTCAGGGATCCAAAGCTGGATCTTTGACACACAGTAAAAATAGAAAGTCTCAAAACATATATTGAAACCATGAAAAGTAGCGCACATAAGATGAGATCTGGTGTTTGGAGGGTGTTCGAATGTAAAACCAATGTAAATGTTTCAATACACAAAATGTGTTTTGAAACAGAAATTAAGTACTCTGAAATACCCAAAGTGGTTCTTCAACCTAAATATTGGTGTTTTTAAGAGAGTGTTTTGAAAAAACTTTTTGGGGTTTCAGTGCATGTAACAGGCAGCATCAAAACACAAAAACTGTGTTTCTCATACAATCAATGATTTAGAAATGCTAATGGTTTATTGATGATAAGGGCCTATGGAGAATATCTTGTTTGGAATTCCAACTGTATTTTTTCAATGCTTTATTTAGACAGATTCTGGGGTGAATTGAAATGGACAAAAAACAACAGAGCCTGTGGTCTAGCGGTAACGCACCCGGCTTAGACACGTCACCCCTCTCCCCACCAAACAACAGGTTTAAATTCCTCGCTCCAACCCTTTAATCTATTTCTCCCACCAATTCCAACACAAACAGAGAATACCAGAGAGGTCTCTGGACACTAAACCTGGAAAACATAAAGGTTTCCAGAGACCTCTCTGAACATAAATCCTGACAAATGGAGGTGAAGACTTGAAAAAAAGAGTGGCCATTTGTTATTTATTCAACAGATTTCATTCTATTGGTCTATTGTTCCTACTGATAATGTGAAGCCCTCGGTATGTTCATAATTATCACATGGGCAATTTTAAATATATATTTTTTGACATTATTAATATCACAAGTGTTTGGCCTGGATTCTAAATTGACTAATATCATGTGGTTTTATGAGTATTCATGCAAAATCTCTCCTTCCCCTTCCCCTTTCTCTCTATGTAATCCTGTTAATATACATTCCGGATTTAATGTAATCTGGATTACTATTTAATCTGTACATTGTTGGAATCTAGTTTATATTTAAAACCTCAAAACAGTGCAAAAAATCTAATTTGTACACATAATACAGACTATATTGTAAACTTGTAGATAGCAGCTACGAAAAAACACAGGGCAGGTGCAAAATGCCAGAATGAAAATACACAAAAGACAGATACATGATTCATGATACATAGAGCGGCAGCATGAAAAAGTATAAAAATACAAGAAGTCTGGAGTGCAAAAAAGCTAAAAAAGACATTGCATAGTATGGGTGGATGGCTGAATATGTACACAATACATTGTTACAGAGTGTTAGATGAAAAAAAGGTGAGGCATTAAATAGTCTAATAGCCGGCGGCAGGAACGACCTCCTGTAGCGCTCTCTGAAGATAACCATGGCATGCAGAGGGTGGGTGACGTTGTACATGATGGCCAGCTGTTTGGCCAGGATCCATCTCTCCGCCACCTCCTCTAGAGTGTCAAAGCTAATCCCCAGAACAGAGCTAGCCTTCCTGATCAACTTATTTACTTTGCATCATCCACCCCGATGTTGCGCTGATATGCGAACTGCTGTGGGTCCAGTGATGTACACACCAGGGGTCTGAGGTGAGCGAGGACTAACCTTTCCAGGATCTTCATGATGTGGGACGTTAGCGCTACAGGTCTGAAGTCATTCAGGACAGTGTGGTGCGCCTTCTTGGGCACTGGGATGAGGCAGGATGTTTTCCACAGCACAGGGACCCTTTCCAGGCTCAGGCTAAGGTTGAAGCGACGCTGGAGTATTCCACACAGTTGGTCAGCACAGACCCTAAGCACCCTTGGGCTGATGCCATCAGGGCCCGCTGCTTTCCACTGATGTAGTCTCTCCAGCTCTCTCTTCACTTGGTTGGTGGTGAAAGCCAGCCCAGGTGGAGAGGTGGGGGGAAGGGGTGTGTTGATGATCAGTCCAGAGGGAGCAGGGGCGGAGTTGGGGAGGGGGTCGCTGATTGTCTCAACAGAGGTGTTGTGAGAAAAGTGGGGGTGGGACAGCCGTGAGGGTGTGTGGCCTGGGGAGCTGGAGGGGAGGTGGCCAGGGCCAGTATCGAACCTGTTAAAAAATTGGTTCAGCTCATTGGCTCTGTCCTGGGTCCCCTCCGTCTCCCCACTGTTTGACTTTTTGAAGCCAGTGATATTTCTCATACCCTTCCACACCTCTCTCACCTGGCTCTGCCTCAGCTTGTCCTCCATCTTCTCCTTATACCCTCTCTTCCCCTCAGCAATACGCAACTTCAGCTCCCTCTGGACGCATTTCAATTTGTCCCTGTCCCCCTCCTTGAAGGCCCTCTTCTTCTCATTCAGCAGGGCCTTCAGGTCGCTGGTGACCCAGGTTTTATTATTTGGAAAACAGCGTACCTGGTGGGTATAGTGTTGTCTACACAAAAATTGATGTAGTCCGTTATGCAGTCAGTAAGTCCATCAATGTCCTCCCCATGAGCTTCACACAGCACATCCCAGTCTGTTGTTTCAAAGCAGTCCTGTAGGGCCTCAATCGCCTCCGGAGACCATCTCCTTATGGTCCTAGTGGTCGCAGGCTGCTGTTGGACCATAGGCCTGTAGAGTGGGGTGAGGTGGACAAGGTTGTGATCCAATCTACCGAGGGGAGGGAGTGCAATAGAGTTGTATGCATCCTTCACATTAGCATATAACAAGTCCAGAGTTTTATTATTCCTGGTTGGGCACTTCACAAACTGTTTGAACGTGGGCAGAGTCGAAGAGAGAGATGCATGGTTAAAATCCCCCGAAATGGCAAAGAAAGCACTGTGATGCGCTGTCTGTAACCTCGCTATAGCAGAGTGGATGACGTCACGCTGTGTTTGCGTACGCAGAGGGCGGGATGTAAACAATAACAGCAATGGCCGCCGTGAATTCCCTCGGCAAATAGTAGGGTCTCAGGCTAACGGCTAACAGCTCAATGTCCGGTCTACAAAACTGTTCCTTAACAGTAAAATATCTTGGATTACACCATCTGTTGTTAACTAATAAAGCCAGCCCCCCTCCCATACCCTTGTCGGAAGAAACGCTATCCCTGTCAGCTCTGATGGTCTGGAAACCGCCAATACTTATGTTCTCTATGGGGATGTTATCATTCAGCCATGTTTCAGTAAAGCACAATAGGCTAGCTTCCCGGTAGTTTCTTTGCCCATGGACCAGACCCTCAAGCTTTACCATCATGCAGCGATCTCACGTTGCCCATAATGATAGGCGGTATAGCCGGCTAGTACTTCCTCAGCTTTGCCTTACACTTCAATCCCGCCCTGCGTCCACGGCGTCGCCTTTTCAACTCGTCCGGAATATCAAACTTTTCCCTGGGGTGCAATAGCGCTGGGTGTGCTAAATCCAGGAGCTGGGCTTGGTTGTAAATAAGAGAGTAAAAGTGCCTCAGTGATAAAAAGGACCGCTAAAACCTTCGTAAAACAGTAGCACTCCATAGTTCAACTGTTGCAAAAAAAACTCATTGAAAACTGACGAAAAACATACTAAAACAAAAATTAATGCACAAACAATGGGAGCTGCTTAACATGCGACCACACAGGGCGGCGCCAACCTCAACCCAGTTTACAATGCATCATGTTTACAGTGCAGTAATCCTGCTTTCATGAGCTCCACAAACCTGCACCAATTTCTGGGTCAGTTAAGAACAAATTATTACTTACAATGACGGCCTACACCGACCAAACCCGGACGACGTTGGGCCAATTGTGCACCGCCCTATGGGACTCCCAATCACAACCGGTTGTGATGCAGCCTGGATTCAAACCAGGGTGTCTGTAGTGACGCCTCTAGCACTGAGATGCAGTGCCTTAGACCGCTGCAACACTCGGGAGCCCAATCAGATGAGGACACAGGTACTTGACCTTGGGTATACTATACAATTAGGAATTAGAATACTTAGAAAAAAAAAAACTCCACTCTACCTAAATTCCCCTCACTGTACCATCAGTTTCCCTTGAGTCCTGTTAGTTTTGCTGTTTAGCCTACCTTAGTTATCCATCACCCATCATAGCACTGCCATTCCCAACCAATCAGAGACCTTGGAAAGGCATATCTCTACACTGCACCCACCCACTCAGGTCAGAGTGTTATTGTTGTGAAGAAAGAAGACACATTTCTGAGGTCTATTTTTATTGTGGACAGTAACAAGAATACCCGAATCTGTTGCTTCCATTGAAATGTAGATTGCCGGGGGGTTTATTGGGTTTCTTTTTACATGTTGTGTAGTAATGGGTAATTACCCCAAATTACTTAGTAACTTTGATAAGTTTGTAGCCATATGTTCTATTGTACCGCTATTACTATTATTTTATGTTGGAGTTGCCAATACTGCTTGGTATGTTGTTTATAGTATGTACGATTGAGCCCGTTGCCATAGGTGTCATTGTTTTATTGGTAAACATAGTTTTCATATGTGTATGATACTGTAGCGCTTTCCATAGTGGCCTTCTTTAAAGTGGTTGTTGCGCTGTCATGGGCGAGCTTCTAGAACCCTCCCAGACGGGTCTTGGAGCTCACGCATGCGCAGAGTAATTTACAACCCTGTGGCGCTGGGGCCACAGGGTTGATAAGACCTCAGATAAGACCTCAGCATGGCAGGCTCTAGCACCAGGCAGGAGAGAGAGTGTGCCATAAATCTTTATCTTGTCAGTCTCAGTAATTGGTTTCTCTCTCTCCGACAAAAGGTTAATCGTTAGGTTAATCTTTATACTGCTAAATTCATAGCCCTGTTTATAGCTGTATTATAATAGTATAATATTATGCTTATTCATTCGTGTTTATATAGCCTATCTATATTGCATAATTATGACACTTTACTGATACTGTTATGTTGTGCATGTTTTTGCCTTATAGAACCACAATTCATTCGGATTAACCTTTTAATACATGAGTTCCAAATATCTCTAACGGTCGCCCCAGCATGAGTTGTTTTACGCACATGAT
The DNA here is from genome assembly GCA_023634145.1 of Thymallus thymallus. Lineage (NCBI taxonomy): Eukaryota > Metazoa > Chordata > Actinopteri > Salmoniformes > Salmonidae > Thymallus > Thymallus thymallus. The sequence goes on from CM042387.1 coordinate 18,093,987, forward strand.
GTCAGAATGCACTCACTATTCCAAAATGTGATTGTTACGCAACAGGGCAGTTAACACACGCTGCCTGCTAATTATCTATAGGTTTCAACTTGTCAATTTCTAATTATTTTCTAACAAGTTGTATTTTATAACAACAGTTTGAATTGAGGTGTGTTACGCCTCCTCATTAATTCACATAGAAGTAGCCAATTTCAGTGTTGTGGATTATTTATGTTTATTTATGTTTGAGGCTGTGGAAGAAGGGAGAGACAAACTTTTTGTTTAATGTACACAACAATGATATAGAAGAAACTATAACTCAGAACACTAGGATCGTAACCCAAAAATAAAATATTGCCACAAAACACTGGGCACTAACTTGAAAGGACTAATTCCTGATGCGTACAATGCCACCGATAAGCAAGGACATCCACACAGACAATGACATACAAAAAATGCAACACGAATTCATCAGGAAACAGAGGGGTATAAATACACATACTGATAGCGAATGGTAAACAGGTGTGTGCAAATTGGAGACGAAGACAGTTCGTGATTGGGTGATGAGAGGTGAGAAGATAGTGACGGCTAGAGCGCTGGAACCGGGACGGCACGGGAGGAGCAGCAATGGAGGAGGCTGTGATAGTACCCCCTCCAGCAGCGGGACGCCACCGGCCGCGGTGCAGGACAATCAGGACGCCAGCGATGACAGTCCCATACTTTTTGGAGAAATGTCCTCTGGTCTGATGAAACAAAAATAGAACTGTTTGGCCATAAGGACCATCGTTATGTTTGGAGGAAAAAGGGGGAGGCTTGCAAGCCAAATAACACCATCCCAACCGTGAGGCAGCATCATGTTGTGGGGTGCTTTGCTGCAGGAGGGACTGGTGCACTTCACAAAATAGATGGCATCATGAGGAAGGAAAATTATGTGGATATATTGAAGTAACATCTCAAGACATCAGTCAGGAAGTTAAAGCTTGGTCGCAAATGGGTCTTCCAAAAATGGACAATGACCCCAAGCATACTTCCAAAGTTGTGGCAAAATGGCTTAAGGACAACAAAGTCAAGGTATTGGAGTGGCCATCACAAAGCCCTGACCTTAATCCTATAGAAAATCTGTGGACAGAACTGAAAAAGTGTTTGCGCGAAAGGAGGCCTACAAACCTGACTCAGTTACACCAGTTCTGTCAGGAGGAATGGGCCAAAATTCACCCAACTTATTGTGGGAAGCTTGTGGAAGGCTACCCAAAACGTTTGACCCAAGTTAAACAATTTAAAGGCAATGCTACCAAATACTAATTGAGTGTATGTAAACTTCTGACCCACTGGGAATGTGATGAAAGAAATAAAAGCTGAAAGAAATAATTCTCTCTACTATTATTCATTTCACATTCTTAAAATAAAGTGGTGATCCTAACTGACCTAAGACAGGGAATTTTTACTAGCATTAAATGTCAGGAATTATGAAAAACTGAGTTTAAATTTATTTGGCTAAGGTGTATGTAAACTTCCGACTTCAACTGTAAATAATGTACTTACATTCAGTAATCTTGCTCTGATTTGTCATCCTGAGGGTCCCAGAGATAAAATGTAGTGTAGTTTTGTTTGAAAAATCAACTTTTATATTCAAATGTAGAAACTGGTTCTACAGTTTGACCTCTGGCTCCACACCACCCCGCCCGGCCATCTGGATGTGTGAAGCTTAGTGTCTTTTCTGTAGGGAAGTTAATGATCCATCATGTATGACATTCCTGGGAGTGTGCAAACTTACATGTTTTATTATCATAGCATTTTTGTATGTTCTCTATAGTTATGTACTTGAAAACCAATTCGGCACATTTGGGAAAACTCCTGGCAGACTTAGTAGTCGTTCAAGTAATTATTCACTTGATCAGTCTGAAAATGTGCACACACACACTGCTACCATCTGTTGGACAACATCTAAATTACATCTAGAATCCTAGATCACGGTCTGGCCTTTCTCTTGCATTTCAGAGATAATGCAACAAAAAAAAAAAAATAGAAAACACATGTTATTTTGTTTGTATTATATTTTACCAGATCTAGTGTGTTGTATTCTCCTACATTTAGATTTGGGTATGTAATTTTAGGCAACATTTTTTTTTAAAGAGTCTGATCCTTAAGAGGCACTATTCCACCAAGATTCAATCCCAGTCAAGAGTCATGCTATATGACCAAAAGTGTGTGTGTGCTTAATGTGTGTGGGTGAAGAGGAAAATCCTAAAAATACACAAACAAATTCCATTTTGTGTCAACACGAGATAGGAAGAAGCAGGTTCAGCTTTTAATGGTTATTCATTTCTTGTTGTGTAAATGGGTTGAATAAGAAAGTGCTCAGGGTTAAAAGACAGCGTAATATCATAGTAGAGTACTCTACCATGCCGGAGCATAGGTGAGAATGAAGGACTGGCAAATTACGTGTGTGTGTGTGTGAGTGAGTGAGTGAGTGAGTGAGTGAGTGAGTGAGTGAGTGAGTGAGTGAGTGAGTGAGTGAGTGAGTGAGTGAGTGAGTGAGTGAGTGAGTGAGTGAGTGAGTGAGTGAGTGAGTGAGTGAGTGAGGTGTTTTTGTGTATGCGTGTGTGTGTGGAGGTGACATACATATCAAACACACTGGCTGAGAGCATTGGGGCTTTATGAATGCATCTGAGAGAGGATAGGGATTTTAGTCTTAAGTCAGCCCAGAACTGTCCTACCCTCCTGGCTGATTGGAACACACCGCCAGTCCCCACCAGAGTTAGTTGGACTGTTCAACACACACACCAGATTAATTCTCTGTGCTTCATTACACTCTAGTTACTAGTTTTATGTTTTGGTCAGGAAATTAGATGCCATGGAATTATGAGGAATGGAGGTACAGAAACAAACAAACAAACAAACAAACAATGATTTGCCTCACTCTCCATCCAGCGCTGATGCACTTATTATCATTCAATAGCCTAATACATGATGTGTATGTCCTCATGTCTGTCCTATTTCACTATAATGTGATCTAAAAAGTCAATCAAGTATTTAAATAACAATATGCGGACCATTTCAGTCTGTATTGCAAGAACACATTGTACAGTGGTGGTGTTTGTGATGCATGTTACACATTAAGGCTAAGTCCCATATGGCCCTCTATTCCCTATAAGTATAGTGCACTTCTACAGTCAAAAGTCAACTTAAACTTAAATGTTTTCAGCTCGAGACCCAAATGAGAAATGTATCGTCCTCTGAAGACCCAAATAAAGAAGAAATCGTGTGTTATTATAGATGTAGATGATAACTCACAACCTACCTCTCACATGCCCAGGGCCCACTTTGGGTCCGAGCCATAGTTTAATAAACCATGCACTATGTAATAGGGTGCCATTTTTGGGGCACACCCTATCACTTCTCCAGAGGCCCAGCTACACTGATGTGTGTAAATGTTCTGTTCCAGGCTGTAGGAACATTGTGACAGATCTACTGGGGCTGAGAGAGTATTTCTCCCCAGATTAGACGAGTTCACTATTGATTTCCCATCATTTCCCAGATCAAGGACATAACACACATCAAACAGTGAAAAACATTCTCCAGACATCGTTATAACGTCACCTTCCAGCCAACCTTCAGAATTCCTCTCCAGGCCCTAACAGATAAATACTGGGTCATTCCTCATGATGGACTGACACTCCCCTGAGGGGAGCGCTACAGGGGTCTAATCAAACATCAGCTAGCATGCTGCGTTCTGGGGGATTTAGAGAGGTCGGTAGCGTGGAGATGGATGGACGTCAGTGGTTTTCTACCCCAAAGTGCTAAACAGAGACCATTAATCTGATCTGAAATACTCATACAAGCTTCACCCAGGTAGAGACTGCAGCTAGAAGCTCTCCGGACACTCCAAGAAGAAATACTCCACACACCACCTCCCGAAATCAAGTAAAGCTTTAGGGTAGAAAATAACAAATACTGTTACACATACTTGACAATATTTCTTGATAATCCGATTGTAACATTTAAAGTTGTGATTTTGCTAGTGTCCAGAACTGATTGTATTACTCCATTAGACCTCCTTTAGACCTCATAAAAAGTGTAGACTATCCTCACTCTGACACAATACACACATAAAGTGGAGAGAAGATCATGCACACACACGCATACACAAACACACACACACACACACACACACACACACACACACACACACACAAACACACACACACACACACAGACACTAATGAATATACTGAACTTCTGCGGGCCGTCATGATTTTCAGGAGATTATGGTGGAGTGTTTGGTGGTTGATTATTTTCATGCTTCTACATCAAGTACTTTCATTAGCATGCTAACCGCTCTTCCTCGGATACTTAGACCAGAGGGACTATCAACACACACTCACTCAGGAGAACCAGGCTTAAGTCAATCTATTTACCTTTAAGTAGTAGCAGACAAACAAGTCTCCTGTGTATTACATATAGAATTGAGTCTCCTCTACCAAAATAGTGCACTAGGGAGTCATTTGAGACACAGCCAAAACAGATACTCCAATTTAGGCCTCCACCTTCTACTCTGGGCTCCACCTTTTTGGTGGAGAAAACCTTAAACTAATAAGAACTTAAGTTGAAAGAATTTGTATGTGCCAAACTGTCTCCCTAGCAGCCGTCAGCTCTGAGCTCTGTGGAAGCGCAGCATGAGCTCATTAGAAGTGCTAGGAGACCATTCGATTTGTGTTGGGATTTCAAATGCTGCTTTTGACGCTCGCTCTTAAAGCTGGCTGTTTGAACCGGCACAAGCGATTCTCCACGAGCCCACAGGGCTCTCCCCTGCTGCTTAAAATAATAGTTACCACAGCCAAATTCAAACAATAGACATATAAATAAAAAATATGTTTTTTTTTCACAATGAGTCGATGTGCTAAAGCTGAAAAACTGATTCTTTCCGACACAGTTGAATGGAATTCACTTTCGGTCGTAGCTGTGTTGAAGTGGATTTTGCAGGTCTGGGCCCATAACAAAGTGTCTTTTCGAGTAGGAGTGTTGATCAAGGATCAGATCCCCACCTGTACATATCATTTCATTCATTATGACCTAAAGGCTGAACTGATTCTAGATCAGCAATCCCACTGTAAAATGCTTTGTGAATAGAGGCCCTGGTCATTTTAACAAGATATTAACCTCTAGCTTGGAGCACAATGTCCATGAGGTGACTACAAATGTAGTCATGCCGCTGCACTTTTTGTATTTGCCATTCACAACATCATCCAGCCCTACTGATGTGAGAATGCCAATGGTGGAAGCCTTCATCCACCAAACAGGTCAAATCGGCACAGGACATATAATCCCCTTTTGCGCCAAGTCACAGCAGATGATCGTCAGTGGTTTAAAGATAGACACCACAGAAGGTTCACTGGATTATCTTGCCTCCTCACACCTGAGCCAGAACAGCAGCAGGAACAAAGAACAGAGAGCTCTGTATTCAGGAGGAGGGTGTAACCTTCTGTCTAAAAGAAAAACACCTGTACTGGCACCAGGTTCAGGGGCAGCTTCACCTAACACAGAGGGACACCTGCTTCTTTGTTGTTTGGAAAACAAAGCAAGCCATCATCATCCCCATCTCCCGTGATGAGTCTTGGAAGCTTTACCTTTTACTGCAGTGGGCTAAATCAGGGTCACACAGAGTGTTAATTGTCTTAAACAAATACACTTTGAAACAAAAGCATACACCTCATGTCAGATATAGAGTTGAAATCTATAACATTTTGAGCTTGCAACATTCAGATTTAATATTGCAGATAGATTGTAGCTTCCATCAATATAATTGTCTGCATAATTTCCAATCCCCCATATATTTTCTTATAAAAATATTAAGTAACAGTCAAATGTTCGGGCACACCTAATCAGTTTTTCTTTATTTTTACTATCATTGTAGAATATTACTATCACTACATTGTAGAATAATAGTGAAGACATCAAAACTATCAAAATCATGTAGTAACCAAAAAAATACATTTTATATTTGAGATTCTTCAAAATAGCCACCCTTTACCTTGATGACAGCTTTGCACACTCTTGGCATTCTCTCAACCAGCTTCATGAGGTAGTCACCTGGAATGGTTTATTTTCTACTAATAATGTAAAATTAACAGTGTACAGAAATACTTGTGACACTCAATAAGGACGTCTGATTTAATTATTACTGAAACAGGATCCAATTGGTAAATATAAAGATCCAGTCCATTTAAATCATTGGAGGCCTCTTACACTTCAGTGTTGGGATGCAAAAATTAGTGCATAGAATTAAAAAGATACATTGGAGATAATATAAGACAAGTGCTGGAAACAATAGAACACTATGAAAAATGGGAAACCAGGCCTGGTATTCATAGCTGACTTTGGAAAGGCTTTGATAAAGTACGACTGGAGTTTAAATATAAATGGCTGGAATATTACAATTTTGGAGAATCTCTTATGAAATGGGTTAAAATTGAAGTCGGAAGTTTACATACACTTACGTTGAAGTCATTAAAACTCATTTTTCAACCACTCCACAGATTTCATGTTAACAAACTGTAGTTTTTGCAAGTCGGTTAGGACATCTACTTTGTGCATGACAGAAGTAATTCTTCCAACAATTGTTTACAGACAGATTATTTAACTTATAATTCACTATATCACAATTCCAGTTGGTCAGAAGTTTACACACACTAAGTTCAATTGAGATGTACAAACTATAGCATTTGGGGATGACAAGTGGATAAGAGGCAATCCGTAAGACATTAATGAGCAAGCTAGGACGGATGTAGTTAATATACTGTAACTATTTGTTCAGCCCTTTTGAAATGTACAGCGACAGAATTCAGAACATGGGCCATTCTTACGGTGTTCTCCCTGTACACCAAGTCAGAACCGTAGGATAAATACAGGGGGCATATAAGCAGACAATGAAAGCTCTTACAATATTCAATGATTACATCTCTCAAAAACAGGTTACAGGCTACATGTGCACCACCAAGTCAGTACAGTAGGCGGAATTAAGAGGTGAAAATAGACCAAATTATTAGGTTAAGGCACATGGGGTACTAACAGCTTACTTCACAACATACACTTAGTTTACTTTCTTAGCTACAGTATACATATCTCCCTGGCATATTACATAATTTATGCAGCAGCATACAATACATTTTTGGACTCACCTTGTTGTGCTGTGCTCACTTGAACAGGAAGGTGGCGCAGCCGTCCTTCATGGGCAAATTTTGTCATCAAACTTTGTCATCAAAGTCTGGCATTCTCTGGATTTATGGTGCTTTCAAGACAAAAAGGTTGAATCATGATGACGTCAGTGATCTTCAGGTCGTAGCTCTAGAAAGAGGCCAGAGTTCTGAATGTACAATTCCCGAGTTCCCAGTTGTCTTGAACTCACTAAAGTCCGATTTTGCAGTTCCGAATTAACAGTTGTTTTGAGCGCGACACAAATCAGGCTTCATTGACAGCATGACCAATTTTTTATGTTTATAATTTTCAACTAGCCACTGAATAGCAGGCTAATGATTAATTTGCAATGCTTGCAGTTAGCCACTGATTCCTTCCAAACCACTCATTGTTGAATTTGCGATTTCCAACTTGTTGTGTAATGTTTATGTCGAATGGCCGATAAGCACCGATACGTTTTATCTATAATTTCTCTTTATTATTTATCTTCAAACGACAAGGACTAAAAATGATTTGCCAGTAGATTGTCGACTTGATTCATGATGATGACTGCTAGCTAAGATTTTGAAAGTATGATGTTGATATGATCGGTCCAATCAAAGCTACTGTAGATATAATGTGATTTGACGTCATTTTATCTGTGGCCAATGACCTTGAGAGTTCTTGGATGGGCACTTCTAATGTAACTCTATAGCAGCACCCAAGGGGCTTGAACTTTCTATCCCTACCCTTAGACTTGGCGGTGACGTAGTGTCCCCATGAGTGACAGAACAAAAGGGTCCGGTTCTGTCAGGCTGACATGCTCTCTGACCTCACTCGGGGCGTGGCTACTTACTGTAAAACTATTATTTCTTATGGCTCTCTCTTAACAAAAACACTTTTATCATTTCAACGCATCAGATGAAAACTTCAAGTTACAGTATTTCCTCTATAACATTTTTTAATTCCATCACAAAATAACAACCCATATGACATCAGTTTTCTATATATTTTTTTATGTTAGAAATATTGTTCCAGTATTCACTTTTTGAACGCGTTAAGAGTTTCGGCTTGAAACCGTCTGTGAAAGAAAGGCACATTCCTATGTGCATTTGAAGAGGGAGGGAGAGAATCTTAGTCTACCTTAATTTACGACAGGCAGGCTCAGAATCTTGAGGGGGCGGTGCTGCTTTAGTCTTTCTGATTTGGCTGCGTATACTTTATATACATTGTCACACCTTGATCTGTTTCACCTGTCTTTGTGATTGTCTCCACTCCCCCCCAGGTGTCGCCCATCTTCTCTATTATCCCCTGTGTTTTCTGTTTGTCTGTTGCCAGTTCGTTTTGTTTCGTCAAGCCTAACAGCGTTTTGCCTCTTGCTCCTGTCTTTCTCTAAAGTTCCTATTTTCTAGTTTTTCTGTTTTTGACCAGTCTGCCTGCCCTGACCCTTGAGACTGCCTGCCGTTCTGTACCTTTCGGACTCTGATCTGTGTTACGGACCTCTGCCTGCCCTTATTAATAGGCTACACAAAGTGCTGTTCACAGTAAATATGAAAATGCACAAAAAGATCACAGCTTACATGAATGATGTTCTCATGGGTGATGACAGCAAAGGCAAGTGGATTTTCAACTGGTCACTCGGAGACCAGGGGATTCTCAGACAGCAGAGGGTTTCCTTACAGCAAAGGGGTTGTATTTGTCACTCGGACAGCAAAAGGATTCCAGGGTGAGAGGACAGGCTGGTGATAACAGCAGAGAGGACAGGCTGGTGATAACAGCAGAGAGGACAAGCTGGTGATGACAGCAGAGAGGACAAGCTGGTGATGACAGCAGAGAGTACAAGCTGGTGATGACAGCAGAGAGGACAGGGTGGTGATGACAGCAGAGAGGACAAGCTGGCGATGACAGCAGAGAGGACAAGCTGGCGATGACAGCAGAGAGGACAAGCTGGCGATGACAGCAGAGAGGACAAGCTGGTGATGACAGCAGAGAGGACAAGCTGGTGATGACAGCAGAGAGTACAAGCTGGTGATGACAGCAGAGAGGACAGGCTGGTGACCGCAGAGAGGACAAGCTGGCGATGACAGCAGAGAGGACAAGCTGGCGATGACAGCAGAGAGGACAAGCTGGCGATGACAGCAGAGAGGACAAGCTGGTGATGACAGCAGAGAGGACAAGCTGGTGATGACAGCAGAGAGGACAGGCTGGTGACAGCAGAGAGGACAGGCTGGTGATAACAGCAGAGAGGACAGGCTGTTGATAACAGCAGAGAGGACAGGCTGGTGACAGCAGAGAGGACAAGCTGGTGATGACAGCAGAGAGGACACGCTGGTGATGACAGCAGAGAGGACAAGCTGGTGATGACAGCAGAGAGGACAAGCTGGTGATGACAGCAGAGAGGACAGGCTGGTGACAGCAGAGAGGACAGGCTGGTGATAACAGCAGAGAGGACAGGCTGTTGATAACAGCAGAGAGGACAGGCTGTTGATGACAGCAGAGAGGACAGGTATGGTGAAGATGCACTACTCATTTCTATCAACTGCAATCTCTTTGATGACAGCATTGTGCAGATTAACCAACGCACAACAGACCTGCACAAGCACATCAGCGTGTCTTTTGAGATATGCTGGGATAAATCTCTGGATCCTGAAATCCTTAAATATTGCATTTGCCCTTTCGACATGGATTTGATTCCTTGTAATCTTTCCATGGCTGAGGAAGGGAGGTACACTGAAACTCCCTCAGGCATTATTCCTTGGATGAGAAACCCTTTGTCAGTCAGGATTAAATCTTCAGACTTAATGATCCAACACGCCACTCTACTGCACAATAGCCTTATCGGACACGGAGCCAGGAAACAAATTGCTGCAGTATGTTATCACTGCATTTGGTGCGACCCCTAATAATAGCATGAATGAGTGCACCCCTCTGTAGTATGCATATTTCTGCTGATTCATTTGACTTGACGTGGCAATTTCTATGTCGTACAGTCAATGACATTCTAAAAGGTTTAAAGAACCAGGCATGCATGTTGCATTCTTCTCTTTGCTTGAAACTGTGGTCATGATGTTTTTGAACAACAGGTTATGGAGAACATGAATAAGAGTGATGGTCACACTACTAATGGTGTTAGCACTACAATGGAAGGGACTGGCCAAGTGCAGTGCAAATTGGTGTAGTTCTAACACAACTTCTTTAAAACCTGAATAGAACCGATAACAGTTAGGATCATGTTCTTGTCAGAGCAGAGTACCTCTCCCGGAAATACCTCTGCTTATCCTTTAACTACCTTTGAGTCCTCCAGAATGATACCCTGAACAGTGGATGGCAACAAACCTGCATCAGTGGATGGCAGTGATGGGTTGTTTGTGTCAGAGCCTGTGGAAGTGTTTGCCAGCTCTTCAACCACTGTTGTGACAGCACTTTCTTGCGGAGGCACTGTTGGTTCTGCTGTGACTGGCTTATCCGTCTTACGGTTGAATCATACAGGTCATGCGGCTTTGCCAGATGGAAAATGGCAGCTGCAAATCCTTGAGTCCCTAATATTCGGCCTCCTGTCAGCTCGTCTGAAATACAATGCAAATACTTGGTGACATACTTTTACATTTGTTATCATGTAGTTACTCTACCTCCAATCAGCCCGACTTAAATACAATGAAAATACTTGGTGACATACTTTTACATTAAAGATGCTCTGGTACTTTGGCTACTAGTAAGTATTTTTAAAACCTCCCGCTTTTGGCTGGATGTGTCAATGTGTAGTTCATATATGCATAATCTATTAGCAGAATTAATTTCTTACCTCAGTTAGCCACGAAAATCTATATTTTGAAAGCAACTGAAAGCTAGTGCGTACGGCCCAGTACATCACTGGGGCCAAGATTCCTGCCATCCAGGCCCCTCTTTTTTACACTGCTGCTACTCGTTGTTTATTATCTATGCATAGTCACTTTACCCCTACCTACATGTACATATTACCTCAATTACCTCGACTAACCTGTACCCCCGCACATTGACTCGGTACTGGTACCCCCTGTATATGGCCTCGTTATTGTTATTTTATTGTTACTTTTTACTTACTTACTTTTTACTTTCTTAACTCTTATTCTTCTTAAAACAGCATTGTTGGTTAAGGGCTTGTAACTAAGCATTTCACAGTAAGTTCTACACCTGTTGTATTTGGCACATGTGAAAAATACAATTTGATTTGATCCTGTGCTGCTGGTCCGACTGAAGCTGTGGACCCCTGGCCTGATTTCACCCAATATACAGTAGTATCAGAGCATTTGGTATTATTCTGTATGTAAATCCGAGAAACGTTTTTTATGATATGTTATGAATTACAATTCGAACAATATGTAAAATGTGTAAAATGTACAAATGTACAATTCGTTTTCCTTGCATTACAGTGTCCAGACCCACAATGAAACCTCCTCAATATTTCCCCTGTAATGGCAACCTCACCATAATCTGGGAAAGCAGTGTGTACAAGGCAACGCAGCTCTGCTGCATAAGCCTCAAGTGGTTCATTACCCTGGCGGGGCCTTGTCATTTAGGGAAAATTGAAATTACCGGATTTCATGTTGCTGTCCAAACACTGATTGCATATGAGTAACTGTGTTGTCATAGTAATTTTTAACATTAACTGTGAGGCCGTCCCAATAGCTGAAAGCAGCCCCTACCAATAGAGAGGGCAGAATTTTGGCCAACTAGGCTTTGTCCAAACCTGATGTCTCACAGCAGACCTGAAAACACCAAGCCCAATGTGTGAAACTCTATTGCCATACCGCCGTGCAGTTGCAGTTCCTGTAGCTCAGGACCTGAAGCAAGGATATGCATATTCGTGATACCATTTGAAAGGAAACACTTTGAAGTTTGTGTAAATGTGAAAATAATGTAGGAGAATATAACACGTTAGATCTGGTAAAAGATAAAAAACATGCGTGTTTTTTTTTTATTTTGTCACATCATCTTTGAAATGCAAAAGAAAGGACATAATATTACTTAGGAGTCCAGAAGCAATTTAGATTTTGGCCACAAGATGGTAGCAGTGTATGTGCAAAGTTTTAGACATATCCAATGAACCATTGCATTACTGTTCAAAATGTTGTATCAAGTCTACCCAAATATACCTTGGTTTATTGATCAATTTTCAAGTACAAAACTGTGCACTCTCCTCGAACAATAGCATGATATTCTTTCACTGTAATAGCTACTGTAAATTGGACAGCGCAGTTAGATTAACAAGAATTTAAGCTTTCTGCCCATATAAGATATGTCTATGTCCTGGGAAATCTTGTTACTTCAACGTCATGCTAATCACATTAGCGCACGTTAGCTCAAGCGTCCCGAGGATGGGACACGATCCTATAGACCTACCATATATTTCACTTAATCCATTCCAATCCCAATAACGTTCATCAAATGTAGCTATATTCCATTCAGTGCCCTGTACAAAAAGGTCCAGAGCCGACTCTACTTTCTGAGAAGGCTTAGGTCCTTCAACGTGTGCAGTAAACTACTGCATACTTTATACCAGTGCCATCTGTTTTTGCAGTGGTGTGCTGGGGCGCCAACATAAAGGCAGGTGGTCAGGAAGGCTAGCTCTGTTCTGGGGATTAGCCTTGACACTCTAGAGGAGGTGGCGGAGAGAAGGATCCTGGACAAACTGCTGGCCATCATGGACAACGTCACCCACCCTCTGCATGCCATGGTTATGATGCAGAGGAGCACGTTCAGTCACAGACTGATCCCACCACGGTGTGCCAGAGAGCAATACAGGAGGTCCTTCCTGCCGGCGGCTATTAGACTATTTAATGCCCTCACCGGGGTGCCGTGCCGTCGGCAACATAGACCTGGAACTGTTGGGGTGTTAGGATCATTCATTCAGGACTGTATATACATATTCATGCACAGTTGTTATATCATATCACGTGCAATATTGTAAGTAATTCTTGGACTGAACTTATGTAGTCATTCACTCAGGACTGCATATTAGTATCCTGTCAGTTGTATCTTTTTTCATTGCTTTTAGTATATCGAATGTGCAATACGAACATTTATCTGTAATTAAGGACTGTATTTTAAGGGAATTATTATTATTACCCTAAATGATATCATACGCACATTTAGCTATTTAAGTATCTCTTCCTGTCATTTACCTTAATGTAACCATGCAAATATTCACTTACCTGTACATTTAACTGTACAGTTAATTTAACCATGCAAATTGTAATAATTTTTTCACCTAACACTCTGTTACAATGCATAGTGTACATATTCAGCCATTCACCATTCTATGCAATGTCTTTTTATAGCATTTTGCACCTGCCCTGTCTGTCTGTCTGTCTGTCTGTCTGTCTGTCTGTCTGTCTGTCTGTCTGTCTGTCTGTCTGTCTGTCTGTGTGATGTACAGTATAATCCAGTTAGTCCGTTATCACTACAATGTCCAATATACACTACATGACCAAAAGTATGTGGACACCTGCTAGAACATCTCATTCCAGTATCATGGGAATTAATATGGAGTTGGTCAAGAAGGCCAGTCCATTTCTTCCATACTGATCTCGACAAACCATTTCTGAATGGACCTTGCATTGCGCACAGGGGCATTGTCATGCTGAAACACAAAGTCTAGAGTGGCGCAGCGGTCTAAGGCACTGCATCTCAGTGCTAGGGGCATCACTACAGACACCCTGGTTCGAATCCAGGCTGTATCACAACTGGCTGTGATTGGGAGTCCCATAGGGCGGCGCACAATTGGCCCAGTGTTGTCCGGGTTTGGCTAGTGTAGGCCATCATTGTAAATAAGAATTTCTTCTTAACTGACTTGCCTAGTTAAATTATTTATTTATTTATTTTAATTAAGAAGCACAGAATCATCTAGAATGTAATTTCATGCTGTAGCGTTAAGATTTTCCTTCACTGGAACTAAGGGGCCTAGCCCGAACCTTGGAAAACAGCCCCAGACAATTATTCCTCCTCCACCAAATTTGACAGCTGGCACTATGCATTGAGGCACGTAGCATTCTCCTGGCATCCAAACCCAGATTCGACTGCAAGATGGTGAAACATGATTCATTATTTCCACTGCTCCAGAGTCCAATGGCAGCAAGCTTTACACCACTCCAGCCGACGCTTGGCATTGCACGTGGTGATCTTAGACTTTTGTGCGGCTGCTCGGCCATGGAAACCCATGTTATGAAGCACCAGATGAACAGCACCTGATGATGTTGCTTCCAGAGGCCGTTTGGAACTCTGTAGTGAGTGTTGCCAACAACGCACTCTGCGGTCCCCTTCTGTGAGCTTGTGTGTGCTAATACTTTGCGGCTGAGCCATTGTTACTCCTAGACATTTCCACTTCACCGTAACAGCACTTACAGTTGACCAGGGCAGCTCTAGCAGGGCAGACATTTGACAAACTGACTTGTTGGAAAGGTGGCATCCTTTGACGGTGCCACGTTGCAAGTCACTGAGCTCTTCAGTAAGGCCATTCTACTGCCAATGTTTGTCTATGGTGATGGTATGGCCGTGTACTCAATTAAATACACCTGTCAGCAACGGGTTTGGATGAAATAGCCGAATCCACTAATTTCAATGGGTGTCCATATACTTTTGTATATACTGTGCATTCGGAAAGTATTCAGACCCCTTTACTTTTTCCACATTTTGTTACGTTACAGCCTTATTCTAAAATTGTTTAAATAATTTTTTCCCCTCATCAATTTACACACAATACCCCATAATGACAAAGCAAAACATTATCATTTTTTTAAATTGTATTTATTTATTTATTTAAAATAAAACACTGAAATATTAAATTTACGTAAGTATTCAGACCCTTTACTCAGTACTTTGTTGAAGCACTTTTGGCATCGATTACAGCCTTGAGTTTTCTTGGGTATGACACTACAAGCTTGGCACACCTGTATTTGGGGAGTTTCTCCCATTCTTCTCTGCAGATCCTCTCAAGCTCTGTCTCCCAGGCCCTGCCGCTGAAAAACATTTCCAAAGCATGATGCTGCCATCACCATGCTTCACCTTAGGGATGGTGCCAGGTTTCCTCCAGACGTGACGCTTGGCATTCAGGCCAAAGAGTTCAATCTTGGTTTCATCAGAACAGAGAATCTTGTTTCTCATGGTCTCAGAGTCCTTTAGGTGCCTTTTGGCAAACTCCAAGCGGGCTGTCATGTGCCTTTTACTGAGGAGTGGCTTCTGTCTGGCCACTCTACCATAAAGGCCTGATTGGTGGAGTGTTGCTGAGATGGTTGTACTTCTGGAAGGTTCTCCCAACTCTACAGAGGAGCTCTGGAGTTTGGTCAGGTGGTCAGCTCTAGGAAGAGTCTTGGTGGTTCCAAACTTCATCCATATAAGAATGATGGAGGCAACTGTGTTCTTGGGGACCTACAATGCTGCAGAAATTTTTTGGTACCCTTCCCCAGATCTGTGCCTCTACATAATCCTTTACCAGAGGTGGACTCCAATCCAGTTGTAGAAACATCTCAAGGATGATCAATGGAAACAGGATGCACCTGAGCTCAATTTCGAGTCTCATAGCATAGCAGGGTCTAAATACTTATGTAAATAAAGTAATTCTTTGTTGAAGTATTTTATACATTTGCGAAAAAAAAAAAAAAAAAAAAAAACTGTTTTCACTTTGTCATTATTGGGTATTGTGTGCAGTTTGATGTTTTTTTTATTTAATTCATTTTAGAATAAGGCTGAAATGTAACAGAATGTTGAAAAAGTCAAGGGGTCTGAATACCTTTCCGAATGCAGCTCAGTGCAGTGGAGGAAAAAAAAGTATCAGCACCAAACTAGCAAGCGGTTTGAAAGTCAGTTTGCTAGCCAGAAAAAAAAAAAAGTATGAAAACGCTGAACAGTATCATGCAAAGAAAAATCTAGGTGCAGTGTGCTCATAATACACTAGCTCACTGAGTTTACTATCCTAAAGTCCCAAAGCTATTTATAGCAGCAATCCAACCCACGATGAGTCCCCCGAGTGCATAAAAGCAATGCCCATAACACCCATGGTACCGACCAGGAATACAAACACTCTAGCTAGCTAGCCAGGGAAAATCCTTGCACAGAGTTTGTGAGCTATCATCCCTTTAGAATGAACCACCACTGTCACCAATTTTCAATCCAGCCCTGTGGAGCCTGCATTTCACCACCACCAGTAGACACCACACCAGGCTGTAAAGCAGAGAGAAGGAGAAACTATCCCTGGATGGACCATGATGATGACCTGGTCCTTGGTGGTGCCTTATCAGTTCTTGACCTCTCACACACAAAGGTAGTGTTGACCGCCTCGTCCACCTCCAGCACAGCCAGTTTGTTGCCCTTTGTCTGGCATCTGACCCATCAGAGGTCTCCAGGGGATGGTGGTGGGGATAGGGGGCACATGGTGAGTCTGCACACTCTTTTCATATATGAACACATTTTAAGATATATTTGGCAGTTTCATGTGTCTAAATCAAATGTGTCATTGGTGATTGTCATTCATTGTGTGATAGAATGAATGATGACCAGGGACAACGGTTCTCCGTGTTATAAGACTTCAAGGATTAATGTATGTGTACTACAACTTAATAATAATCAAGCTATCAGAGCATGGCACGTGCAGTCACTGTAATCCCACGACTAAATCAATTACCCATGAGGCTCTTCCTTCAAACAACAGAAAAGTCTATCAAAAATAAAGGTCTCATTGTGTCCCCACAATCAAGGTCCCACATTTGTAAAGGAAAATATAATTATGAGCCAAACAATTAATGAAATCACACAATTCATAGACGTGTGTATGATTCATGAACAATACAACTTTACACATACCTGATTAAGTTAAACTAAACAATAATCACAACATTTCTCCTTGATTAAACCTTTTGGAAAGCTAGAATTGTAATTTAAGGTGTGAGTACCACCAATTACAAAAATGCAGTACAATCATTAATTGAATCAATTTATACAAATGATAAAAAATGAATTAAGCTATAATTTATGTTGATTAATACTGTTAAGAAGTTCAGCAATGAAGTCAATTTAAAAAATGGTGCAAGTTGAAATGCCACTGCAATTTAAGAACGACCTGGTTATGACCATTACATCCATCAAAGGCAGAAGGGGGAAAGAAGTCTGTCACCCTGTGAAGCAGGGTATTGCTTTAAGGCCTGACGTGAACCACACATCACAGACAGATGATGAAGGGTGGTGGTGTTCCCCCTTTTAATGTTATTTTCCTTTCCTTCTCTCTCTTACATGGATGCCAGACAGTAGATTTCTGTGAAGCCTTTGTGTTAGCCTGATGATTTGAGATGAGTTGGACACCGATCAAAGGTACAGTGTGTGCATGCCTGTGTGCATGTGTGTGTGTGTATGTACACTACTGGTCAAAGTTTTAGAACACCTACTCATTCAAGGGTTTTTCATAATTTTTACTATTTTCTACATTGTAGAATAACAGTGAAGACATGAAATGACACATATGGAATCATGTAGTAACCAACATTGTAAGGTTAATGTTCAGAGAGGTCTCTGGAAACTTTTATGGTTTTTAGGTTTGGTGTCCAGAGACCTCTCTGGAAAACGCAATGTTTCTGTTTTGGAGTTGGTCCCCAATTAGAGGCAGCTGCGCCGCATTGCCTCTAATTGGGGAGCCTATTTATGTTCAGCTTTCACACCTGTGTTTGTGGGTTTGCGTGTGTGTGTTTCATTTTGGTTTTGTTTCACGCTGGTTCATGGTTGCTGTCTCTCCTTTAATTTTTTTGCTTTCGGTTTAATAAAAAGGAATGTCTTCGTACTATAGCTCTGCGCCTCTGGTCCTGTTTACTCACGACCGTGACAGAAAAACCCACCACACCAGGACCACACAGAGCTGGACAATGGAGGAGTTCATGAGTGATAAGGAGCTTGTCTCCGAAGAGGAGTACCTCCATTGTTCAGTACTGGGAGGAGCATCGAACCCAGAGCAGCGGCGACACCGGCAGGCGCCACGTCGACGGCCCAGCGTTCAGCCCAGAGGAACCCCCATGTATTTTGTGGGGGGGTGGTCTGGAAGGGTTGAGGAAGCACCGAGACCAGCATCCACATGGGGTCTGGCAGAGCCAGAGTTCGACTGGGGGTCGGATTCGGAGGAAGGAGAATATCAAAGGGAGATGTTCTCGGGATTAGTGGAGCAATGCCGGCAGCATTGGGAGGAGGACGAAGGTGAGCTGGAGCTGGAGGGTATGGTGCACTAGCCCAGCTCGTACAGGGACTGCCTACAGCAACTGGTATCTTAGGTATGGTTTATGGTTTTCAGGTTTGGTGTCCAGAGACCTCTCTGGAAAACTTTGTTTCTCTTTTTGGAGTTGGAGCCTATTTATGTTCAGCTTTCACACCTGTGTTTGTGGGTTTGTGTTTGTGTATTTCATTTTGGTTTTGTTTCACACCGGTTCATGGTCCCTGTCTCTCCTTTTATTATTTTTGTGCTTTCGGTTTAATAGAAAGGAATGTCTTCGCACTATAGCTCTGCGCCTCGGGTCCTGTTTCCTCACGACCGTGACAAAAATAAGTGTTAAAAAAATCAAAATATATGTTATATTTGAGAGTCTTCAAATAGCCACCATTTACCTTGATGACAGCTTTGCACACTCTTGGCATTCTCTCAACCAGCTTCACCTGGAATGCTGAGCGCTTGTTGGCTGCTTTTCCTTCACTCTGCGGTCCGACTCATCCCAAACCATCTCAAACCAGATTGTATGGTGTATCGCTGCAGAATGCTGTGGTAGCCATTCTGGTTAAGTGTGCCTTGAATTTAAAAAAAAATCACAGATAGTATGACCAGCAAAGCACCCCCACACCATAACACTTCCTCCTCCATGCTTTACAGTGGGAAATACACATGTAGATATCGTCCGTTCACCCTCACCGCATCTCACAAAGACACGGCAGTTGGAAATAAAAATCTCCAATTTGGTCTCCAGACCAAAGGACACATTTCCACCGGTCTAATGTCCATTGCTCGTGTTTCTTGGGCCAAGCAAGTCTCTTCTTATTATTTGTGTCCTTTAGTAATGGTTTCTTTACAGCAATTCGACCATGAAGGCCTGATTCACAGTCTCCTCTGAACAGTTGATGTTGAGATGTGTCTGTTACTTGAACTCTGTGAAGCAATTTCTGAAGCTGGTAACTCTAATGAACTCATCCTCTGCAGCAGAGGTAACTCTGGGTCTTCCATTCCTGTGGAGGTCCTCATGAGAACCAGTTTCATCATAGCGCTTGATGGTTTTTGCGACTGCACTTTTAGAAACTTTCAAAGTTCTTGAATTCTTCTGTGTTGACTGACCTTCATGTCGTAATGTAATGATGTACTGTTATTTCTCTTTGCTTGTATGAGTTGTTCTTGCCATAATATAGACTTGGTCTTTACCAAATAGGGCTATCTTCTGTATACCACCCCTACCTTCTCACAACACAACTGATTCAAAGAAGAGTTGATATTGTCTGGGTATTGTCGGAGGGGGCCACAGTGTCTCCTGATCCCCCCTGTCTCAGCCTCCAGTATCTATGCTGCAATAGTCTATGTGCCGGGGGGCTAGGGTCAGTTTGTTAAATCTGATGTTATTATCCAGTGTCTTGTGTGAATTTAAGTATGCTCCCTCTAATTCTCTCTCTCTCCCACTCTACCTCCTCTTCCGGAGGACCTGAGCCTACCCGGAGGACCATGCTTCAGGACCACCTGCCCTGATGACTCCTAGCTGTCCCCAGTCCACCTGGTCGTGCTGCTGCACCGGTTTCAACTCCTCTGCCTGCGTTTATGGAACCCTGACCTGTTCATTGGACGTGCCACCTTGTCCCAGACCTGCTGTTTTCATCTCGCTCTCGCACTGAAAAACCAAGTGACATTCACTCCTGATGTATTTACCTGTTGCAACCTCCACAACTACTTTTATTATTATTTGACCCTGTTGGTCATCTATGAACATTTGAACATCTTGGAGAAAGAACTGGCCTTAATGGCCATAAATTGTTATAATCTCCACCCGGCACAGCCAGAAGAGGACTGGCCACCCCTCAGAGCCTGGTTCCTCTCTAGGTTTCTTCCTAGGTTTTGCCTTTCTAGGGAGTTTTTTCTAGCCACCGTGCTTCTACATCTGCATTGCTCGCTGTTTGGGGTTTTAGGCTGGGTTTCTGTATAGCACTTTGTGACATCGGCTGATGTAAAAAGCGCTTTATAAATACATTTGATTGATTGATTGATAGTGAAGGTCAGTTGAACAAGATGAAGTGAAGATTATGTGCAATATAGTTTTTGGCTGCATGGTTTACTGCCTCTAACAACTCCTGTCTGGAATCTCTCTCACAACACAGCATGGATTTGCTTGAATGATCACAACTGAATCTGATACTGATGCAACTGAGGCAATATAACATGACTGAATTTCACTTAACTTTATAACTGAAGCTTGTTGAAATGCACAATAATGACATGCAACACAAGACAAATGTCAGTACCGATATGTTTCTCTCTATTACCATTGTTATCTTTGGCTATTAAAAAAGTTTCCTCTCTTCTCCTCTCCCTCGTCTATTCTGGACTGACATTTGATGTTCATTAAAATGAGGGGGAGGAGGGCCTGAGTTGAGGCGAGACGCAGGCCGTCTGGATGGTGCTCCAGGTTGGATTATGGGAGGCAAACAAAGCCACTCCGGTCCCGCTCCTAAGCTACTTCCCATTGATTTATTTATGTAGTTATAATTCAGTATAGAATGGTGGAGGCCGGTCACTCCATAATTATGCTGCTGTGATGTGCTTATGTTCTGAGGCCAGACCTAATGCCTCGGAGGCTTCACAAACAGGCTGTGACAGGAGACTAATTCATAAAGCTTACTGTACACACAGACTTTTTAAATGTGCATGTAATTATCATGAGGTTCCAGTCTTCTCCCCAGCTTAGCCCAGACCTTTCAGATTCATTTAATTTCTCACTAGAGTCTAGACCCTCATCCTGCCGGCTGACAAATTGCCCACGTATCGGAGAACTAAGTGTAATCTAAGTTCACTTTGACACAACCTCTGCCTGCTCAATACTGTACTCATATGAAAACAGAAGAGGTTGTTGGATAGTTTTAGGGAGGACACAAAGTCCCCTGAGCTCAAACTGATAGAGCATACTAATGATTTAATACAGAGATGCATCTTGGTAAAATGGGAGGTCGAAAGGACAGTGAAGGAGGTATGAGAGAGGTCAATAGATTAACACTCATTCCCTCTTACTTTAGTCATCTACTAAAAATATATTATTTTTGAAGATGGAAAAGCTATATACCTCTTCTTCTGCTATTGCGGCACAGATACCAAAGAGCTCCTTTTGATAATGTCTGACTTGTGGTTGGGTTGGTTTGCTTGTGTCTTCTCCAAAATGAAGAGAGAATCTCTTAAGAAATTAGATGAGAGCATGCAGTGTTGGTAGTGTCACAGTCCTGAATTTGTTAAGCTAAAAAGGAGTTGCCGTGCCAAGAGTTTGCCTGGAGCTTGTTGCTATTTCCAATTATTAATGGCAATGTCGGAGAAGTCGGAGAATAACTTTTACATAATGCAGAAAAACATTTCTGAGTACTGCTACAGAGAACGGCCTTTCTATAATAACACGTTAAGAAATGTCCCCCTCGGGGATCAATAAAGTACCTATCTATTTATCTAAGACTCTGGTTGTGTATAACCCATAAAGGCATATGGGTCAAGACATTGTTTTGGTAATCAGTGATTAAACTGGACTCAAAACAAGCCCTCAGGATATCAAAGTTACTATGCAGATGTTGCATTGCGTAAAACCTTCCTAAATACCATGTTGGGAAAATAAAATATATTTTCGGTCTTCTTTCATAGAATCCTGCTAAATATACAGTATCAAGGGATAACAGAAAGGATATTTTCTGCATTCCAAGTTGAAAGTATGTGGAGTTCCTGCTCTATGAAGACAATGCCCATATATGGAGGTTCCTGCTGTGGATTAGATGTGTCATCTGAAGCTTAAAACTCTCCTCCCAAAATGTTATCGACTATAACCTATACCTTGACCTTTCCATCTGTCTCTGGTTTACAGATTTACCCCCAGACATACGGCTGATAACAACCCAGAATGGCCAAAATAAACCAGGAAGCAACCGTTGAGTTAGTCACCAAGGAGGTAAAAATATATATAAATCAGTGGCGGTCGGTGCCGTTTAAGATGAGGGAGGATGATTATATTTTTTATGAGCATGTTCTTATTTCTATGAGAGCATATTGGATCTGTCATTCATAATCCATTTACCCAGTTCAATGTAATTGATAGGTTTAGGCTACTGCATGATATTCAGAATTTCCCTATACCCATTGTGAGGTTGCTACAACCTAGCCTATGAATGAAGGTTTACAACATACGTGCACACAAGTTGAAAGAAAGATTTAAGGTGACAGACAGTGACACATTCAATACCGCCTTGCACACTCTTGCCTGAAGCTAGCTGATCTAGGGTGTAATCATTAGTCCAACAGTTGCAATCGAGAGTTTCTATTGGACAAATGCAGGTATGTTTATCCCTATTTCATCCGGTTGCTTACGTTTAAGAAACGTTTTTCAACAGAATCGGCGGAATGAATACACGCCTGATTACAGTTCACTTTCATAGCCACTTACAACAGCTTATTGTATTCCTTCTCATATCTACGCGCTCTCCTCCACTCACCTTTTCCCTTCGCTTGTGACTTCAATGCACAACACATTAGCTGTCTTTGACCAGGAGAAAAAACCTTTCCAAGCCAAACCTTCATAGGCTCTATCACAATCCGGCCAGGGAGTCCCATAGGGTGGTGCACAATTGGCCCAGCGTCGTCTGGGTTTGGCCGGGGTCGGCCATCATTGTAAATAAGAATTTGTTGTTAACCGACTTGCCTAGTTAAATAATAATACATTTTTAAATATCATAACCGCTACACACAGCCTACATCCTTGTCACGATATTAGCTAAAGTAACGTCATAGTCAACATAGCGAATAGAACTGACACGTTAGTAAACCTGCTGCAATCATGCAGTACGGTGTACAGTCCGTAAGCAGTTTAGCAGTAAATTAGTAAAACCAAAAGCTTACCTTGACTTGCAAGAGTTCCAGAGTTGGATAGTCATAGCCAGCTATGTAACATATTATCCCTCTGTTTGAGCTGAGTGTTTGAGTAGGCTGAACTAGCTAGCTGAATATTTTACATTCTTGTCAAGTCATATACAGTATATGCAAATTAAAGTGCTAAGGGAGTCCCTTTTGTATGCTCCAAAAATCACCCACTTAAAATAAAAACCTTTATTTCCAGTCAAACATCCCCGCACCCGGATGATAGTGGCAGTGGGATCTTCATTTCAGGACGAAAGGGATGAGAATGGTTTATCCCTCTGTGAAAACACTGCAATTCTCAACAATCAATCAAGGAAGGTATTTTCCCTCTTTTCTTGTCACAGAGGAAATTAGAGAAGTCACATACTACCCAGGAGCCCCATCCCCTCCCTCCATTTGTTTACCAGCTAAGAGAGTCAGCAGAATACTGGTATCCCTGCACTTGTAACCCTGGTTACTAAAGTTATTACCTTCTCCAGATGATCTTATTAATCTGTGGAAAAATCTCAAATCACACTCTATTTCCTACACAGGGCACTACATTTGACCAGAGCCATAACATATTCCTCTAGATAGGTCATTACCTTTGACCTGAACCATACTCAGAACAAATCAACTTGAACAATTATGTTTGGGCTTCCTGAGGATTCCTCTCATCTGAAAGAGTGGCTGGGTCTCAAATTATATCCTATTCCCTATAATAGGGTGTAATTTGAGACACATAGGGCTCTGGTCGAAAGTAGTGCACTAGTATGGGGAATAGGATATAATTTGAGACCCAGCCACTCTTTCAGGTGAGAGGAATCCTCAGGAAGCCCAAACATAATTGTTCAAGTTGATTTGTTCACAGATTATCCTTACTGTCACCTGCAATACTTGTCAATTTAACAAAGACAACAGAAAAAGCTAATACCTTGATTGGAAGAGGTTTCCAATTAATTAGGATTGTTCCCATTTGTCCAGGAAGTTAGCGTTCCGTTTCAACCAGTTTCACACCCCATCTCATTCATCTAGATCCAAGCTCAGCTCACTCCCAATTAATTACTTGGTTGTCAAAAATTCCATTGTCCACTAAATTGAATTGGTTAGCTAGAACCTAAGGATACTATGGTCAACCATGTCAATTATAAAAGATGGTATTTTCTTGACACAATATCAAACTAGAATGTGGTTCATAAATGGAAAAACTTAATGTATGGTGTTATCAATATTGTACGAATCCGAAGGGTAGACTCAATGTCATTACATCCTTTGTGCTGTCAGGATATTGTAGTCTATTTTTCATTCAGGACACAGGAAATTGAGAACTATTCTCCTCTTCTCCTATAATTTCCTATCCATATTTCCTGGGGTGAGGTGGCTAATGGGATAACAGCCTCTGCCCAAGTGTGACGGTTTGACTCTCTCTCTCCCTCCATCTCCCTATCTCTCAGTATAGGTGGACATTAGACACTGTGAACCAGAAGAACCAGTAGAGACCAGAGAAGAGTGAGAGAGAGTGGAGAAAGAGAGAGAGAGAGAGGAGTGAATTATTGATGTTACTAAGCAGGCTTGGGAGTTCCGAGTGGAACATTTTAGGGTGGAATATTAGAAAATCAATTGATCCCGTTTACTTTATAAAGCCCTTTTTACATCTAAAGAGTGCTTTACAGCAATTACATCCTAAAACCCCAAAGCGCAAGCAATGCAGATGCAGAAAGTGGAGAGAAAAGCATGGAGAAAAGCGATAGAAGGAAAAAAAGGAGGGAAGCAGCGAAACTCCCACTAGTTATTTCTGTCTCCACAGGGCACAGGAGATAAAGGCCACTGACAAGATTAGTATTCAAATCAAACACACACAGGCATTACTGAACATCTTGACGGGAGGACTTCTCTTATACATCCTCTTAGAAAAAAGGGTTCCAAAAGGGTTCTTTGGCTGTCCCCATAGGATTCTACATGGAACTCAAAAGGGTTATAACTGAAACCAAAAGGGTTATAACTGAAACCAAAAGGGTTCTAACTGGAACCAAAAAGGGGACAGTCGAAGAACCCTTGTATGTTCTAGAGAGCACAATTTTTTCTAAGAGTGTATTGATTAAATATTCCTCACTATGAGTTTTTACATTCTGTCCACATTAGCTTTTGTTGGTGAGACCTGTCACACGTGGGTTGACTAGTCATAAGTATCCAAGTGGGCTGTCAGTGTCAGGGGGTGATGGAAATTTGGATCCTATGGGCCTTATTTTAATCTGGCATTAAGCCAGCGCAATTGTCATTGGGAATTTCAACCTGCTAAAGCTGGCGCTGTGCTATTTACCAACCCTTGCGCCAGGATTGGTAATTGACCTGTCTTATATGAGCTTGCTTGCGCTGAAGTGGGAGGGGTAGCAATATCTGACCCAAAGTGCCAATTTCAGGCAGCGCTGGAGGGGATATTTAAGTCCAACTAAAAACTGGTCTTAGTGGTAACGCAGTTGGTTATGGCATGGATATTGACAGCGGAAGCGAAGCCTATCCAGCCGTGACGCACTGTTCTTTGAAATGCAAGAGAAAGGCCAGACAGTGGTGTAGGATTCTAGATGTAACCAGATGGTAGCAGTGTGTGTGCAAAGTTTCAGACTGATATTTTGTATCAAGTCTGCCAGGTGTTTTCCCAAATGTGCCGAATTAGTCAATATATACATTTTCAAGTACATAACTATAGAGAACATAGAAAAATACTATGGTAATAAAAAATGTAAGTTTACACACTCCCAGGAATGTCATACATGATGGATCATTAGCGTCCCTACAGAAAATACACTACCCTTCACACATCTAGATGGCCAGGCGGGGTGGGTATGGAGCCAGAGACAGCAGTGGGGTCAAACTGTAGAACCCAGTTCCTACATTTGAATATAAAATAGATTTTTCAAACAAAACTACACTATATTTTATCTCTGGGACCCTTAGGATGACAAATCAGAGCAAGATTACTGCATGTAAGTACATTATTTACCTTCAGAGGTGAATGTACCTAAACATTTGTCGTGATAAAAGTGTTTTTCTGTTGTGCACTATCCTCTAACAATAGCATGGTATTTTTAGCTGTAATAGCTAATATAAATTGGACACTGCAGTTAGATTAAGCTTTCTACCCATATAAGACATGGCCCAGAAAGTTGGCTGTTGTTTACAGCGCCATTCTAGTCACATATCACATATTGAGCAGCAACCGTCCCGGTATTTGGACACCGATCCCGTAGAGGTTAAGACATTAATGAGCAAGGTAGGCCGGATGCAGAGTGACAAAAATCAGAACATGGGCCATTCTTACAGTGTTCTCCCTCTACACCAAGTCAGAACCGTAGGATAAATAAAGGGGGCATATAAGCAGACAATGAAAGCTGTTACAATATTCGATGATTACATTTTTCTAAAACAGGTTATAGGCTACATGTGCACTACCAAGTCAGAACAGTAGGCGAAATTAAGAGGGGAAAATATAAGTAATTTATTAGCTCTGGAAATGTTTTGTGTTATTACATACAGAGGAGAGGCACTTGAGGTGGCCTGCTGGTTCGACATAGGAGGCGCGCACACCATTCACCGCTTCCGAGTATATTACTCGCCAATGTTCAGTCTTTGGATAACAAAGTTGATGAACTGAGAACAAGGATTCATTTCCAGAGAGAGATCAGGACCTGTAACATCCATTGTTTCACTGAAACATGGCTCTCTCGGGATACTCTGTCTGAGTTGTTGCAGCCAGCAAGATTCTCAGTCCATCGCGGAGACAGGAATAAATATCTATCCGGGAAGCAGAGGGGTGGAGGAGGGGTTTCATGATTAACAACTCATGGTGTAATTGCAGTAACATACAGGAACTTTTGTTCACCAAATCTAGAATACCTCACAATCAAATGGCGACTGTATTATCTCCCAAGGGAATTCTCTTCCGTCATTGCCACGGCCGTTTATATTCCCCCTCAAGCCGATACCACAACGGGCCTCAAAGAACTTCACTGGACTTTATGCAAACCACATATCCTGAGGCTGCATTTATTGTAGCTGGGGATTCAAACTTCCGGAATGGTTACAAAGCCCTCCCCCGCCCCACTTTCGGCAAATCAGACCACGACTCCATCTTGTTCCTCCCTTCCTATAGGCAGAAACTCAAACAGGAAGAACCTGAAATAAGGACTATTCAACGCTGGTCTGACCAATCGGAATCCAGGATTGTTTTGAGCACGTGGACTGAGATATGTTCCGTGTAGCTTCCGAAAATAATCTAGACGTATACACGGACACGGTGACTGAGTTTATAAGGAAGTGTATAGGAGAAGTAGTACCCACTGTGACTATTAAAACCTACTCTAGCCAGAAACCATGGATAGATGGTAGCATTCGCACCAAATTGAAAGCACAAACCACTGCATTTAACCATGGCAAGCTGAGTGGGAATATGGAGGAATATAGACAGTGTAGTTATTCACTCCGCAAGGCAATCAAACAAGCTAAATGTCAGTGTAGAAATAAAGTGGAGTCGCAATTCAACGGCTCAGACACGAGACGTATGTAGCAGGGACTACAG
This sequence comes from Thymallus thymallus, assembly GCA_023634145.1. Lineage (NCBI taxonomy): Eukaryota > Metazoa > Chordata > Actinopteri > Salmoniformes > Salmonidae > Thymallus > Thymallus thymallus. The sequence goes on from CM042387.1 coordinate 18,121,829, forward strand.
ACAATCACGGATTATAAAAGGAAAACCAACCACGTGGCAGAGACCGACGTCTTTCTTCCGGACAGGCTAAACACCTTCTTTGCCCGCTTGAGGATAACACAGTGCCACAGATGCGGCCCGCTACAAAGAACTGTGGGCTCTCCTTCTCCGTGGCTGACGTGAGTAAAACATTTAAATGTGTTACCCCTCGCAAGGCTGCCAGCCCAGAAGGCATCCCTAGCCGTGTCCTCAGAGCATGCGCAGACCAGCTAGCTGGATGTGTTTACAGGCATATTCAAACTACTCCTACCCCGTCTGCTGTCCCCACATGCTTCAAGATGGCCACCATTGTTCCTGTACCCAAGAAGGCAAAGGTAACTGAACTTCATGACTATCGCCCCATAGCAACTCACCTCTGTCATCATGAAGTGCTTTGAGAGACTAGTCAAGGATCATATCACCTCTACCTTACCTTACCTGCCACCCTAGACCCACTTCAATTTGCTTATCGCTGCCCTATCCCATCTGGACAAGAGGAATACCTATGTAAGAATGCTGTTTATTTACTATAGCTCAGCATTCAACACCATAGTACCCTCCAAGCTCGAAGCCCTGGGTCTGAACCCCGCCCTGTGCAACTGGGTCCTGGAATTCCTGACGGGCCGCCCCCAGGTAGTGAAAGTAGGAAAGAACACCTCCACTTCTCTGATCCACAAGGGTGCATGCTCAGCCCACTCCTGTACTCCCTATTCACCCATGACTGCGTGGCCAAGCACGTCTCCAATTCAGTCATCAAGTTTGCAGACGACACAACAGTAGTAGGCTTGATTACCAATGATGACGAGACAGCCTACACAGAGGAGGTGAGGGCTCTGGGAGTGTGGTGCCAGGAAAACAACCTCTCACTCAACGTCAACAAAACAAAGGAGATGATCGTGGACTTCAGGAAACAGCAGAAGGTGCACCCACAATCCACATCAACGGGACCACAGTGGAGAAGGTGGAAAAGTTCCTTGGCGTTCACATCACTGATAAACTGGAATGGTCCTCCCACACAGAAAGTGTAGTGAAGAATGCGCAACAGTGCCTCTTCAACCTCAGGAGGCTAAAGAAATGTGTCTTTCTGTCTTTCTATAGTTCCTATTTTCTAGTTCTCCCGGTTTTGACCGTTCTGCCTGCCCTGACCCTGAGTCTGCCTGCCGTCCTGTACCTTTCCCCACCACTCTGGGTTATTGACCTCTGCCTGCCCTGACCCTGAGACTGCCTGCCGTCCTGTACCTTTCCCCACCACTCTGGGTTATTGACCTCTGCCTGCCCTGACCCTGAGCCTGCCTGCCGTTCTGGACCTTTTGTACCCTATCTGGAATACTGACCTCTGCCTTACCTTGACCTGTCGTTTTGCCTGCCCCTGTACTAGTAAAACTTTTGTTACTTCGACACTGTCTGCATCTGGGTCTTATCTGAAATGTGATAGTTTTCAGCATATTAACATCATAGTCAACATAGCTACTAGATCTCACGTGTTAGTAAACCTGCTACAATGATGCAGTACAGTGTACAGCAAGCAGTTTACCACGTACACCGGCGGGCCCCGGTGGCTATACATTTATAAAACCAAAAGCTTACCTTGACTTGGAGGAGTTCCAGTGTTGGATAGCCATAGCCAGCATGCTAACATAGCATCCATCTCTGTTTGAAACAGGTGTTTGAGTAGGCTTAACTAGCTAGCTGCATTTGCTAGCTAAGTAAGTGAAAGTAAAACATATATACAGTGCATTTGGAAAGTATTCAGACCCCTTCACTTTTTCAATTTTGTTACGTTACAGCCTTATTCTGAAATTGATTAAATAAATATAAAATCCTCAGCAATATACACACAATACCCCATAATGACAAAGTGAAAACAGGTTATTTGAATTATTTGATAATGTATTACAAATAAAAAACAGAAATACTTTATTTACATAAGTATTCCGATCCTTTGCTCTGAGACTCGAAATTCAGCTCAGGTGCATCTTGGTTCCATTGATCATCCTTGAGATGTTTCTACATTTTGATTGGAGTCCACCTGTGGTAAATTCAATTGATTGGACATGATTTGGAAAGGCACACATCTGTCTATATAAGGTCCCACAGTTGACAGTGCGTGTCAGAGGAAAAACCAAGCCATGAGGTTGAAGGAATTGTCCGTAGCACGCAGATACAGAAATGTGTCGAGGCACAGATCTGGGGAAAGGTACCAAAAACTTTTGCAGCATTGAAGGTCCCTAAGAACACAGTGGCCTCCATCATTCTTAAATGGAAGAAGTTTGGAATTACCAAGACCTTTCCTAGAGCTGACCCCTCAGTCAAACTGAAAAATCGGGGGAGAAGGGCCTTGGTCAGGGCCTTTTATTTTATTTTTTATTTCACCTTTATTTAACCAGGTAGGTCAGTTGAGAACAAGTTCTCATTTGCAACTGCGACCTGGCCAAGACAAAGCAAAGCAGTGCGACAAAAACAACACAGAGTTACACAGTAAACAAACATAGTCAAAAACACAATAGAAAATCTATATACAGAGTGCAAAATGCAGTAAGGTTAGGAGTAGGTGCCTTGGTGCAGCACTCCACCAATCAAGCCTTTATGGTAGAGTGACCAGACAGAAGCCACTCCTCAGTAAAAGGCACATGACAGCCTTTTACTGACTCTCAGACCATGAGAAACAAGATTCAATGGTCTGATGAATGGCCCAGCCAGAGCCCGGACCTGAACCCAATCTAACATCCCCATCCAACCTGACAGAGCTTGAGAGGATCTGCAGAGAAGAATGGGTGAAACTACCCTAATACAGGTGTGCCAAGCTTGTAGCGTCATAGTTCAAAAGTAGTCGACTCCAGATCAGCTAAACGTTCACATTTGCTAAATAAGGATATACAACCAGGGTTGGGGAGTACCACATAAATAAAAAAACATTACCAGCAGAAATATTGTAATCAGATTACCAATGAAAAAGTATATAATTACTTCTAGGATTACTTTCAAATTTAGAAGGGATGTTTGCAGAAAAAAATGTCCATGTTTTCTTAATTACCTTTCATATGTGTCATATCTGGAAAAAAATCTAATTTGATCTTTCCGTCTGAGCAACATGCACGGTCTCAAAAGAAAAAAAGGTATGGCGCGCCAATGTAGTGCATTTTTTGGATGCCGTTTCAAAGAACATTCTGTTCAAAGAAGAAAGGGGCAGGAATGTTACAGTCCAATGCAAACTGTTTGCCCAGAGTAAAGCTGCTGTCGACATCCATAGACTCCAATTCCAACCTGGAGAAACACTTGGAGGTAAGGATGACGATTGGCAGGTGTGACGCTTTAGCTTGCTTAGCTAGCTAGTCTCTAGAGACACAGGTTGTCTTCACTATGTTACCAATGTTCCAGCATAGGTCGGAGATTTCAGAGATTAACGTTACTACTAGCTAGCTAGTCAATTTCTAGCTAGCTAGCCTGTTTAGTTTGCTAATTTGCTTGCCAACTATCCTACACTAACGTTATGTGGTATGCTGCTCACTTAAGGTTGCTAGCTACTGTAGTTAGCAAGATATCATAACAAGTATGCTATTGTGGTAATTTGTTAACAATTTCGCTACATTATCTAGTTAGCTAACATTAGCTAAATCAAAAGTTAAAAAAAAAAAGTTTTGAAAGCTGCACTCTGTAACCCAACATAACAAGATGCTCACTGTCAGGGTTGTTGCTAACTTAGTTAGCTAGCTATGGTCTCAGCTAGCTATGCTACCCAAATCAATAGTCACATTGCAGTTTTCCTGCTGTTCAATAGTTTTTTTCAACCCAAATAAATGCCTGTATTATTCAATCATAACTCAAAGTATAATACTGTATTAGTCCAATGTTTTTTCTTATATGAATATTTCTAGACAAACAATATAAACCACCATAGACATCCTTGCATTTACAGCTTTGTCCATGTGTGAGTGGTGTTCCAACCCCAGCCCTGTGTTTATCAGACAGGGGCAGGCTATAGAAAGTGAAACATATGTTTAAAAAGGGACATCTTGTACATCATTGAAACTACAACCAGGAGGTGTCACGCCTGCTCCCGCTCTCCCTCCCTGGCAGGCACTCGAGGGCGCCAGGCTGCCCAGCACTACGCACTCCTGCCACCATCATTACGCACACCTGCTTCCCTCGTCACGTGCATCAGCGATTCATTGGACTCACCTGGACTCAATCACCTGTTTTATTACCTCCCCTATATCTGTCTGTTCCTTAGTTCTGTTCCCCGCTTCAGCATTATTGTCGTCTTATTCCCCATGTTCTGACCCTGTTCTTGTTCTGTTTAATGTTAATGGAATTGTTGGGATGTCTGGGGTGAACCGCTCTCTTGAGGTCATGCCACAGCATCTCAATAGGGTTGAGGACAGGACTCTGACTGGGCCACTCCAGAAGGTGTATATTCTTCTGTTGAAACCATTCTGTTGTTGGTTTACTTCTGTTTTGGGTCGTTGTCCTTTTGTTTCGCCCAACGTTTGTTGAGCTTCAATTGACAGACAGCCTTACATTCTCCTGCAAAATGCCTTGATAAATTTGGGAATTCATTTTTACGTCGATGATAGCAAGCTGTCCAGGCAGTAAAGCAGCCCCAAACCATGATGCTCCCTCCACCATACTTTAAAGTTGGGATGAGGTTTTGATGTTGGTGTGCTGTGCCTTTTTTTCTCCACACATAGTGGTGTGTGTTCCTTCCAAACAACTCAACTTTAGTTTAATCTGCCCACAGAATATTTTGCCAGTAGCGCTGTGGAACGTCTAGGTGCTCTTTTGCGAACTTCAGATGTGCAGCAATGTTTTTTTTGTACAGCAGTGGCTTCTTCTGTGGTGTCCTCCCATTAACACTATTCTTGTTTAGTGTTTTACGTATCGTAGACTCAACGGAAATATTAGCATGTTCCAGATATTTCTAAGTCTTTAGCTGACACTAGGATTCATTGAGCATTCTGAGCTGTGCTCTTTCAGTCATCTTTACAGGACGGCCACTCATAGGGAGAGTAGCAACAGTGCTGAACTTTATCCATTTAAAGACAACTTGTCTTACCGTGGACTGATTAACATCAAGGCTTTTAGAGATCCTTTTGTAACTCTCTTCAGTTTTATGCAAGTCAACCATTCTTAATCTTAGATCTTCTGAGATCTCCTTTGTTCGAGGCATATTATTTTGGATATGCGTAAAACCCACTCAATGTAGGCCACAATGTAAGGCGGCAGGTAGCATAGAGGTTAGAGCATTGGGCCGGTAACCTAAAGATCGCTGTTTAGAATACCTGAGCCGACAAGGTGGAAAATCTGTCTGTGCCTTTTGAGCAAGGAACTAAACCGTAATTATCTCCCAGGGAAGCCGTACTACTTTGACTGACACTGTAAACTACTATGGCTGACACGCTCCTCCAAACATATTCAAATTATACAGTCCTATAATGACTTATCTACGGTAGGTTTATATCTTGCTTATTAAGAACGTGCCTCAAATATACAATACAATTTATGGGAGCCTAGTATTTTTTATTTGAGGAGAAGTGCAATTCATATAAAGATATACTGTTTATAGACCTATACTCGAACCAAATAACAACAATGTTTACTGTCAACTCAAAACATTGAGCAAACACTGGATATTTTTTTGACTTGTTATTATTCATTACTGTAGCGTATGCGTATGCTATTTAATTAACTGTAGTATCAATCCAAATGAAAATTGGAGTTGATGACAATGCAAAGACCATCAATAACCTACAGAACCTGAGACAAGGGCTTGCAGTAATAAGCCATGCAATGCGTTGTTTGGCCAATTAGTGGACAAGCCCCGCCACACCTACAATTTATTTGTTCATCCAAACCCAGCCCTTTTGCGCCACCGCCAGCTTTTGCGCTCATAATTCCCGCTGTGAAAATAGCAAAAGGAATTCTGACACACCCCTGAACCTATATAACCTTGTTATTGTTATTTTATTCTGTTACTATTACATTATTTTATTTAGCAAATTTGTCTTCTTTTTTAACTGCATTGTTGGGAAAGGGCTCGTGAGTAAATGTTTCACGGTAAAGTCTACATCTGTTGTATTCGGTGCATGTGACAAATTCAATTTGATTTAAAGGCGCTACCGCCAGCGCTAATATTTACCATTGTGTTAGGTTTGTTAAAATAGAGGCCTATGTCTTTCTGGATGTTTTACATGTGGGTCACTGTCTCACAATACCTGTTTTGATTTTCATTCATTGTGATCTTATCCTCATTTCTCTTCCCCTTATCATCAGCATAATCATTCTAATTTCCAGGCTTAGGTGGATGTATCTAAAGATTGTGAATTCCGTTTGGTAAGCCAACAGAAGCAGGATAAATAACGGCATCAAAGGAATCTGCTGGCTGTGGGCGCCGAGCAAAAGGCTCATTACTGGAAGGCCTAGCCACGGTGGAGAGGAGAGGACATGCCAAGTTATACTCCTGTTGTGACAGGCCTCTTTAGCTATTAATCAACAGCCAGATCAATGGAAAAGATTAAGACGAGCTATTGGAATAAGTTTGCTCATTATGCTGCGAAAATATTCTAATTTCATTCACAAATCCACCATGCTGTAGCATACACAGAGCATGTTCATTCTATTATTATTATTATTCAATTTCTGTGGCTAATTCCTTTTTACAGAACATAAATATAATAATATATATCAAGTATGGGCCTACACCATTCATGATTTTGTTATTATCTACAGATTTAGTTATCTATATTCCCTCAACAAACAAACCATATCAACTGGTTTTAAAAAAGCACCAAACGTAACTATCACGTTCCAAGGTGAGACCCAGGCACAGACAACATCAGAATAACATGTTTATTATCACAATAGGGGTAGGCAAATAGACCGGTCAGGAGCAAGTAGAGTTCGGTAATCCAGAGTAGTGGGGTAATGGTACAAGACGGCAGGCAGGCTCGGGGTCAAAACCGGGAAAATCTAGGAGAGGGAAAAGGGGAAAAACAGTGGTAGGCTTCAACAAGCAAAACGAACTGGCAACAGCCAAACATAGAACACAGGTTAAAGTACCCAGGGGATAATGAGGAAGATGGGTGACACCTGGAGGGGGGTGGAGACAAGCACACAGACAGGTGAAACAGATCAGGGTGTGACAGTAACTCTGTTGGCACATCGTAGAGATGTGTGTGTGTGTGGCCCTGCTTGGTGGGCTTACTACACTGAGTGACAGCTGATCCAGACAGGTGAGATTAGAGTTAGAGTTAGTACAGCCTCTACTCAGCTTTCCACCCCTCTTGGTTGCCAATGGAGTAATATTTAGCCAAACTATCACCTCCCAGGCTCCAATTATATTAAATGATGATGTACGATGTTAGCGATAGCCAGGAAGGTCCCATTGCTGTGACACCTCTACCCTGCCTCTCTTTCCATTTCTCTCTCTCGTTCTCTTTCTCTCCTCTCTCACCCTGTTTCTCCCCCTCCCCCATATCTTTCCCTCTCTTTATCTCTCCCTCCCCACACCCCCTCTTTCTGTCAGTCCTGTAAGAAATGGCAGGTTATGGATTGTGTCGTCAGGTTCCTAGACTGTGTTGCTACTTTAGTGCCCTGTTATCTCCTATCTAAAACAGTCGCTGGCTGGCAGTCCTGGAAACAAGGAGCTCATAGAGTGGAGACTGACACTGCTGGCAGGGGATAAACACACAGTACTGTATTACACAGCCAGCTAAGGAGAGGTGTGGAGTATGATTATTGGGATTTAATGCCGGCTGGTGCTGGACCTCTAGTGTATTTACCAGTCAGTCGCTGAATGTCCCTCCTGTCGCTATGTTGGTGAATTATAATAGCAGCTAACAAGCAGCAAAAAAAGTAACTGTATTGGTCGGGAATGAGCGAAACAACTGTAAAGCCTGTCCACCAGTAAAGTGTCTCTCTCAGTGAAAGTCGAAAGACTGACTGAGATGCTGAGCTCTCATTCACTCTCTCCCCTCTTCCTCTCTGTATCTCTCTGCTTTCTCTCTCTCTATCACTTTCTCCCTCATCATTCCTCTACCCCCCTCTCAGTTCTCTCCTCTCTACGCCTCTCTCTCTCTCTTTCTCTCTCCATCATTCCGCTCCCTCTCTCGCCTCTCTTCCCCTCTGTCATTCTCTCTCTCACACAAACACACCCAAACACTTGCCTTACACCTCTTTCTATGCCCCACCACCCCCTATCCCTCCCCATCCTCCCCTCCCTGAGTGAATCATTCCATTAGATACTCAGCCGGGTGTGGCGTTGTGACATCTGGGCTCGGTGCCCACTCAGCACGCTAGCTGCCTACATCCTAGCGACAACCAGTGATCGATGACAAATCACAGACCCCGCTAATGACACCAGGGAATGGGATTAAAAACAACCCACCATAACCTGGACCTGCATGCTCGGGTATTAATGTGGATACACCCCCCCCCCCCCCCCCCCCCCCTCAGTGTTCTCTCCATTCCCTCTCTCGTTCTCCCTCCCACTCCATCTCTCTTTTCATGATGTTTCTTCCCTAATTTTCTCTCCCCATGTTCTATCTGTCCCTCACCTGCTCTCTCTTTCCATATCCTCCCTGCTCTCTCTTTCCATATCCTCCCTGCTCTCTCTTTCCATATTCTCCCTGCTCTCTCCATATTTATCTTTCCATGCTCCCTTCATCCCCCTGGCTTTCTCACGACACTGCTCTATGTTTTCTTTGGTATTTACTTTCAATTTAAATTCAATTCACTTTATTAGCATGACGCAACAATGTACATATTGCCAAAGTATCATACATAAAAAAATATATTTTTTTATAATTGCATCAAAGAACAAAATAACAACATAGGAAAAAGAAAAAGGCATTAAATATGTCAGGCACTGTCCCTCAACTTGTGGCAGGCAGCAACATGGCATGCTGCCAGCGCACAGCTGTCCATGTCTTCCCCCAAAAGGATTGGCAGCCTTTCTATTTCAGAGAGGTCCTCAAAGCCCCGGACTACTTGTTCAAATTTGGGGAAGTGACTCTATGATAGTTTTATATTTTTGACATTTTGTCAGGAAATGCAGCTCTGTCTCTTGGCTGACTTTCTCTGACACTCTTATAACGTGTATTTCTCTCCCTCTGACAGTTCTATTAACTCCCACCTGAAAACATACTAATTCCAGGGTAGATATTGTCTGATTAACAGTAGAAAAAGCCTAGCTGACTGTTTCACTATGTAGACACTATTCAACACGCAGGTGATTGGATTGCAAATGTAGATAAACTGATAAAAAAAAATCTATAGTTATTGCCTCGTTATCAACCAACACACTATTTTCCAACCCACAATGTTATCGGAGAGAACATCTATTTTTACGATGTAGTATTTAATGCAATAGAAAATACAATTTTAACTGCTCTATATATTCTCTTCTTTCTCTCTAGGTTTTTATTGAGCCTAGAAAAGAGAATTTGAGAAAAGTGATTGATTGAAAAGAATGAGTAAAAGCAATCTCATTTTCAGAGGAGTGTCAAGTGGTGCTGAGGGTGGAGTAGTGGAAGGGTAGAGAGTGTGGAGGAGAGGAGGGGTAGGAGAATGGAGTGGAAGAGTGGAGGAAGTGGAGGGTGTAGGAGCGGAAGGGGGGGTGTGGAGGAGTGAAAGAGTAGAAGAGTGGAGAAGTGGATGGTGGGGGAGTGGAGAAGGTGGAGAAGTGGAAAGGATGGAGGAGCGGAGAAGGGGCGGGGGGGGGGGTCAGTGTCTTCAGATCAGAGAAGGAAATGACTCAAGCTGCTGAGATGAAATATTAATGTCATTCTTCAGTGGCTCCAACCTGCCAGCTGTCTCACTGTGGCTCAGTCAGTTAAGCCACAGTGAGAGGAGAGGGGGGGGCACATACCAGGGATGTACTCAGGAGCTATGCCCTGGGGATAGAGGGTAAAGGTCTCATACCAGTATGAAAACGTTTGAACCTACTAGGGCTGACCCCATTTAGTCGAATGGTAGATTGTTTGGAGATTGTTAGGCTGTTCGTCGACTGAGATTTCTTTAGTCAAGCAGTCGCAATTATTTTTTCACGGTGCACAAGACACCTGTCTGATTCACGCCTGTCTCAGTGGACTAATCCGTTGCGGAGGCCACGGGAATGGCACAGTAGATCACTCTAAGACTCTATCACTATGTGATACTGTCATTTAATATGGTTATATTATGTAAAAATAATGGTGCAACACTAATAAATCTAATATTATTTTATAGCAAATGCGCTTTCTCCCGCGTTCGATATGATCGCTGTCTGTGGTTCTGAAACAATCTTCAGTGCGCTGTAGAATTGTCACCTTTCCCTATGTTGCTATGTGCAAAATAGCCAGGTTAATCAGCATACTGTATTGGGATTGAGAACAATGCGGAGGAGGCAGCTGCAGCAGAAACGAGGAAACAGCCTAATTGTCAAAGAAAATTGAGGAGAGAGGAAACCCCAATTTAATTAGGTCTATAATCAAGAATCAACTGTTAAATGTGCCTGGCTTTAAATATCGTCTATATACTGTACATCTACAAAAGTAAGACATATCTTGCTCTGTTGCCTGTTTGAGTGAAACAGATCAGGGTGTGACAAGAACTTTTCAGTCAGAAACAAGTAAGAAACGAAATGGCTGAAATTCTGTTGCAGCTTCAGCATGGACGACACAATAAACACTTGCTGTGCTGTGGTGCCTTTTCACTGCAGTAAGAGGAGAGGAAGACAATGTGTCTTTTTAACACAGTGAGACCATCAGGCTCTTTCTTGAGTCATTTGTGTGTCTTCATTATTTAATCAAACAGTGTGCTTAAAGCATCAGACAAGCTCGGTGTAGTTGATTTTATTCAAACACATACTGTGTCTGTCTATACATGGAAAACCGATTGGTCTAAAGAATAGGAGACTCTGGGTCGACCCAGCCCTAGAACCTACAAACTGAAGAAGCCTGTTAAGCTGAAACGTATGTGTATGCTACACTCTAAGAAAAAAAGGTGCTACAGTATCTAGAACCAATAAGGGTTCTTCGGCTGTCCCATTAGGAGAACCCTTTGAAAAACCCTTTTGAACCCTTGGGTCCAGGTAGAACCATTTTGGTTCCCGGTAGAACCCTTTTGGGTTCCACAGAGGGTTCTACTGTACATGTGTTATGATGATTTTCTCTGGTATTAAAGAAACTCCGATGTCAGGAGAAGATACCATGCTCAGTAGAAGAGTTGACACAAACATTTATTAGAGATAGATCTGGTTTCCTGAACACAAACCACCAGGTGAGTGTATCTTGTGTCAAGAACATTGTACTAAGGAAGCCTGTATGCTTATATACTGATTGACTGATACATATAAGGTAATACTTCAGCCTGCTTCTATCAGCAGAGTGCCCCAAATATACTCCATGCTGGCCTGCTTCTCTAATGACACAAAATGCTTAGGAACCACATTCTATAGAAAAGGTCACAACTATACTGTACTTGCTGGTGCTTCTAGTACCAAAATACATGAAACCACATTTCATAGATACACCATATAGAAACTTCATCCTAACAACATGGAACCAAAAAGAGTTTTACCTGGAACCAAAAAGGGTTATCCTATGGGGACAGCCGAATAACCCTTTTTTCTAACATGCTGACGTCTAGGAGCAACAACGGCTCAGCCACAAAGTGGTAGGCCACACAATCTCACAGAAGGGGACCGCCGAGTGCTGAAGCACATGGCGGGTAAAAATAGTCTGTCCTTGGTTGCAACACTCACTACCGAGTTCCAAACTTCCTCTCGAAGCAACATCACAAGAACTGTTCGTCTGGAGCTTCATGAAATGGGTTTCCATGGCCAAGCAGCCACACACAAGCCTAAGATCCCCATGCACAATGCCAAGCGTCGGCTGGAGTGGTGTAAAGCTTGCCGCCATTGGACTCTGGAGCAGTGGAAACACATTCTCTGGATTGATGAATCACCATCTGGCAGTCAGACAAATCTGGGTTTGGCTGATGCCAGGAGAACGTTACCTGCCCCACTGCATAGTGCCAACTGTAAAGTTTGGTGGGGAGAAATAATGGTCTGGTGCTGTTTTTCATGGTTTGGGCTAGGCCCCTTAGTTCCAGTGAAGGGAAATCTTAGCACTACAGCATAGAATAACATTCTAGACAATTCTGTGCTTCCAACTTTGTGGCAACAGTTTGGGGATGGCCCTTTCCTGTTTCAGCATGACAATATCCCCTTGCACAAAGCGAGGTCCATACAGAAATGGTTTGTCGAGATCGGTGTGAAAGAACTTGACTGGCCTGCACAGAGCCCTGACCTCAACCCCATCGAACACCTTTGGAATGAATTGGAACGCCGACCGCGAGCCAGGCCTAATCGCCAACATCAGTGCCCAACCTCACTAATGCTTATGTGGCTGAATGGAAGTAAGTTCCCGCAACAAAATTCCAACATCTAGTAGAAAGCCTTCCCATAAGAATGGAGGCTGTTAAAGAAGCAAAGGGGGGGACCAACTCCATATTAATGCCAATGATTTTGGAATGAGATCTGTCCACATACGACAAGCAGGTGTCCACATACTTTTGGTCATGTAGTGTATATTAATTTTGGGGACAGGTCGAAACGCATATGAAACATTCATGGACATTTAGCTAGCTAGCTTGCTGTTGCTAGCTAATTTGTCCTGGGATATAAACATTGGGCTAAGGGTTATTATTTTACGTGAAATGCACAAGGTCCTTTCTTTTGCTGGATCTTTGTAGAATATCGACTATTTTCAGTCACACAAAATCATGTGTTCTCTACCCCAAAAACGTATGCACAGATAAAAAGGGGAAACCTTGTTAGTTTCTAGTCATCTCTCCTTGTTCAGTATTCTTCATCTTCAACTGTGGATTTTATATGGCGGTTGGCAATCAACTTTAAGGTGCATTAACGCAACCAACTGGACTGGAGTGTGGACCTCGTTCATCTTTCAATCACCCACGTGGGGATATGCTCCTAAAAACCAATGAGGAGATGGGATAGGCAGGACTTGCAGCACATCAAGCATCTAAAAAAAAGAACCAAGTTCTATTTCAGCACCTGGCTATGCAGACACTCAGGGCCAGATGTACTAACGCTTTTGCGCCCACTTCAGGCGTATTTGTTTCGCAAAGTGCGCGTAAAACCATGGCGAGGTATGTACGAACGGGACGCACCGAGATGCAGACTGCCTGTCGCGGGAACTGAAAATGGCAAAATGCGCTTTTCGTGTCATGCATATGCATTAATGGGATGGTCAAGGGGAAAGTGGGAGTGTCACATAAAGAGATGGGAGGGGAAGCGTAAACTGCGCCTAATTATGTATTCTGCGTTATGTACAGAAAAAGCCGGTGAAAGCGCGCCTCTATTTTGCGCTGAAAATTCTCCGCCTCTTAAAAGCAGGTGTAACTTAGGAAGTGGGTTTCCTGGCATATGCCTCCTGGTGAAATGGCAGCAGTAATCCGAGCAAGACGAAGACATAGGCTAAGGAGACGAGCTGAAAAGATTTTTGCCACAAGAATCACACTTTTTCAGTTGAGTGAAAACGAAATTATTAAGCGTTACAGATTAAGCAGCTACGCAATATTACAGTTACTGGAAGAAATCAAAGATGACATCGAATCTCCGATTCAGCGTTCACATTCCATTCCAGCAGTTGTTAAACTCCTCGCTACATTACAATTATTGGCATCAGGATCATTTCAAACAGTCATAGCATCAGCAGTGGGAATATTGCTGATCCATGATGGAAAGAGAGGAGGAGGCCCAAAATGTACGGTATAAATTATTTAAAATTATGGAATTTCTCATGGAAGAAGGGTGTCGCATCCCTCCAATAGAGTTCCAGACACTTGTAGAATCTATGCCAAAGAGAAACGCAATAGCTAGCAAGCAAATATTCTAATATTTAACTTGACTATGTAACATTCTAGATAAATTATTTCATTTTCTCAAAGGAATGCATCTATGCTACAAAGATAGACCACATCTACAGTACTCTTTCTCTCTCTCATTTATTGTGTTGTTGTTTGGTTCAGTTCCTTCTAATGGCTGGCTGTGGGTCGTTATTTTCTGCTCTGCCTAATAGGCTGAAAGTGGGAGGTAAACATGTGTCTGGCTCCGTTAGTCTAACGAGAGAGAGAGAGAGAGAGAGAGAGAGAGAGAGAGAGCTGATGGAAGTTAATTGCTGGTGTGTCACAGAGCAGGAAGTTCTGTAAATGTATTTGATCATTACTGTTCTGCTATAGATACATTTCAACATAGATCCAAAAATGGTTTGTACGCAATTGAGAAAAACTGTCAACCAAAACCATTATCATATTTCCCAGAATGGTCTGTTGCAGGTTGATTTTTAGAATTTGTTTCAATATCAATGTTTTTGCATGTACATTGATTGATTAGTTAAACGTATCCTACTCAAATATAAATAACATACATTTGTGACCCGTTTCAGGAAGCTAGGCGTATGTCGCACATCACAATTCATCAATTTAGACAAGTGTGTCTGGGTAAGCATCATCTAATATTTATATAATATTTTTATCAGGACATGTTCTATTTTTGATTATTGCTACTATGCAAATATGCAAGTAATACTTTCACTGTATCGTTTACACCTTCTGTATCCTGTGCATATGCCAAATAAACTTTGATTTAATTTTATATAGTGTGTGTTTACGAGAGACGGTGTCAGGTCCTGACAATAGGAAAGCCTCTGGCTTCTCTATGGTTGTCAAGGTCAGGGCCTGAAAGCAGAGTTCTAAGGAACTCTATGGGTTGATTTGTGTTGGGTCCCCAATTAGAGGCAGCTGCTATGCGTTGTATCTAATTGGGGATCCCATTAAGTTTCTGCTTTTTCCACCTGTGTTGTGGGACATTGTATGTGTTTAATGCCCACACACACACACACACACATACATACACACACACACACTCACTCACACACACTTTTACCAGTGGAGCCCCACATTTTTAGCTAAAAAAAGTTAATAAAGCTGCATACAAACATGGTCTCTTTTTTTACTTTATTGAGTAAGGCAGCTCCAAAATGCAGGTGTTTCAGCCTAGCTCAGTGCTTTCTGTGGTGGTGGTGGGGCACCCAGCGGAAAATATGTAGGGGTTGGTAATGTCCTCTAGTTGTGCCGTGATTGGCTCAGTGTTCTGTCACTCATGGGGACGCTACGTCACCGCCAAGTCTAAGGGTAGAGCTTGAAAATTCAATCCCCTTGTGCTGCCATAGAGTTCCAAAAGATGTGTCCATTCAAGAAGGCTCAAGGTCATTGGCCACAGATAAAATGACGTCAAATCACGTTATATCTAGCTTTGATTAGACTGATCATGTCAACATCATACTTTCAAAATCTTCGCTAGCAAGCTAGCAGTCATCATCATGAGTCAAGTCGACAATCTACTGGCAAATACTTTTCAATCCTTGTCATATGAAGAGAAATTATGAAGAGAAATTACAGATAAAACATATCGGTGCTCCTCAGCCATTGGACATAAACATTACAAGTTGGAAATCGCAAATTCAAAAATGAGTGGTTTGGAAGGAATCAGTTGCTAACTGCAAGCATTGCAAAGCAATCACTAGCCTGCTATTCAGTGGAGTGGCTGTGTGGTCCCAAATCTGGGATTAAGGGTCAATTTTCCTGGTTTAAAATGATAAATATTCATCATTGGCCATGCTGTCAATGAAGCATGATTTGTACCCCGCTTAAAACAACTGTTAACTCGAAACTGGGTAAAATGGCTTCAGTGAGTTCAAGACAACTGGGAAGTTGGGAAAGAACGAGCTCTGACTGGGAAAATACGTTTTGAACGGTCATCCAACTCGGAATTGTAAATCAGGAACTCGGGCCTCTTTCTAGAGCTACGACCTGAAGATCACTGACATCTTGATTCCACCTTGTTTTTTTTGGAGTCTATTACCTGTTTTAGAGAAATGTAATAATTGAATATTGTAATAGCTTTTATTGTCTGCTTATATGCCCCCTTTATTTATCCTACGGTTCTGACTTGGTTTATAGGGAGAACACTAAGAATGGCCCATGTTCTGAATTCTGTTGCTGTACATTTCAAAATGCTGAACAAATAGTTATATTGACTACGTCAGTCCTAGCTCGCTCTTTAACGTCTAAATCGAAATTACGAATTGACGCTTATCCGCTTGTCGTTCCCTTATTCCATAGTTTGTACATCTCAATTGTCAGTAGAAACCATATTTGTTTAAGCAAGTCAGCCATATCAGCTATGTTTTTTTTTAAAGTCAGTAAATTGGGCTGAATGAACTGTTTTGTTGCCAGACAAGGCTCCGCTGATAGCCAGGTGTAGCAGTGGTAAGGTGTTGGGACTGCTGTTGAGACTGATGTTGGGACTGTTTTATGTAGGCCCTAACCGTTTCGTGTTGTGTTGTGTAGTAGCTTTGCGGGCATGCACCCCTCATATATTATTATTTTTGCCCCACCAAGATTTACATGCTAAAATCTCCACAGATTTTTACTACTACTTTTACCACTTTTAGTCTTTAAATATTTGGTTGTTTACTACAGTACCTTACTTTGTTTAGCACATTGCCTGACATGTGAATCCTTAAAGAGATGAGTGGGGCTAAGGCTTAAGAGGATTTGAATGTTACTGAATGGGTGTAAACAAAGAATAGCTCTCCAGTAGGTGTGCCAAAACCTTTAAGGGCCATTTTCTCAAAATTGGGGTTACAAGTTCAACTTTCAACTACCATTTTGTAGCTCTGAGTCTACTTTTATCCAATGTAAAAAAAACACAATTTATAATGTTGCTACATATAGTAAGACTGAATTGAGGTGTTGGGTCAAATTTTTCTAAACCAATCCAATCTGTGACTTGGACTTATTGCACACATTACTGAAATGGTTGTTCCAGTTTAGATGCTTTAGGTAGTGTCATATTTTTGTTTTTCCAACCCCATTCTGAATGCAGGTTGCTGCTAAATAAAAATTCTAAATGTTGGATATCCCCATAGGAATTACACATCACTTTGCAAGCCAGCATAATGTGACTTGCAGGCCTGATGTGACCTGGTAACCATGAGGTTCAGGCCACTGTATTAGGGTAAAACTAGGCCCTCAAAATAAGGCGTTATGAAATACTGTCTAATATTGTGTTAAATAATTGAATTTTTATGATAACATATTCGCTAGGATCTCACTTTTAGTGTGGCGGTTAAAGATGCAGTCCGGGATCTTAAGCGCTTACAAATTCGTAACATATTGTGCAAATTTGAATTTTTCAAAATGGCCCCCAACTGTAATACTATTTTACAATTCAGAAGGACTGCTTTTCGAAAGCTGAGACTGAAAAACACGCATATGTTTTGCAATACGGCTGCTTGCAATAAAATGTAACAAAGTAAATTATTTAAAGGAGTTAAATATGGGACTAAAAAAATCCTGAGCTTTCTTATAGCTCATAGTACAGACACTTCGAAACATACTTCCTTTTTTGACTATCTGTTCTGCCATGTATGAATGTGTTATTCAATGGGTTTCTATGGCCAAATGGGTTTCTAAGGCCAAATTCAATATATTATATATTTGTTTTGATACATACAGGGGTACTACAATTCTAAAGAAAATAGCTAAATGAACCATGTTATGACCATCTTAACACAATTCCATATTTGTTAGTTTAGTAGGATCCATAAATCTGACTAATTTGGTGCATTTACCTCAAAGCAGTCCTTCTAAATTGTAAAATAGTGTTAGTCGGGGACCCTTTTGAAAAATGTCCCCCAGGGGCCAAATCTATGGTGATTCCATATCTCAATATTTTCAGGGTAAATAAATCTACCTCTGTACCAGATTTGGTATTTTATCACAAAATTAAGGTCAAATTTTGCAGCTTAAGCAACTGTTGCTGAAGGTCACATGACTGAAAATGAATGAAAGCAACAACCATGTTTCTGTCACTAGCAAATACAGTCATGTGTGGTAACTCTACAATTCACTAGAAAGGAAAGGCACTCTGGGAAATATGCAAATAAGGCTTTAAACTAAGCAGTGTGTTAATTTAACACTGAAAAGTGTGGACCCGTAAAGACACTGGAACAATGTTACATTTAACACTGGACAATTTGCTGTGTATACTCACAGTTGGATTAGATAAGTAAAAATTTGATAGTGCTTTTAGAATTCATAGTTTAGTAACTCTGTTCACTATTAATTTGGCTGGTACAGTATTTGATACAGTATGACTCCGTGGTGCGTTTAACAGTCTGTCCCTCTGTAGACAGTCCAGTTCTTTCACAACATCTTGCCTTGAACCAAGCTAATTTAACCTTGGGTCACTTTCATTATTTCCCTATAAAAGAGGGATGTACAGTCATTTAATCTGACCTAAGTTATGTTGTTCAAAAAGTACTGTTCCGGGGAACCTTTTTACACCAGATGTACTCTTTTGGCAGGTGGTGGCGGCGTATAAATCACAGTTTTTAATGTTGTTATTTATCTGTGACCTGCCGTTTAAGTGTCCTCTCTGCTGCCGTCGCTGTAGGTCAGTACAGAGGAGGAAAGGAGCACACTTCTTTTCCATTACTTCAGGAGCGCATACACACACAAGCGCACACACGCACGCACACACACACACACACACACACACACACACACACACACATACACATAAATACACACTCTCTCTTTATCTCTCTCTCTCACACTCACACACACACACACACACACACTCTCTCTCAACAGTTGCCTGAGATGATATATACACCACAGTTCCAGACGCAAGGACACACCTCACTGCCAAGTTCCTGAGCAGACGGCGGGGCACAGACACACACACACACACACACTCATGTTTATTTTAAAATCTAAACAAAAGCTTATTGATTGCAGTCCACTCTATATACACTCCAATAATAATAATAACTTTATTTATATAGCGCTTTTCAATACAAGTAACGAAGTCCTTCACATCATAAAATAATAAAATACACACTAACACACACACACACACACAAACTCTCTTTATCTCTCTCTCACACACACACACACACAAACACACACACCCTTGTCTATTTGAATGAAAAGCAAAGCACAACCTTATTGATTGCAGTCCAATCTATACATACTCTAATAATTATTATTATTATTATAATAATAATAACTTAATAATTTATATAGCACTTATATAGCATACAAGTTACAAAGTGCTTCACATCATAAAATAATAAAATAAAAGTACTAACAAAGAAACAAAGACAGGAGGAAGGAGAATGAAGATAGTTAATACATCCTACATTAAAAGCATATTTATAAAAGTGTGTCTTCAGCAGGGATTTAAAAAGAGGCAACTCTAACCTGCTTGGCCCTTGTTAACGGGAATACCAATGTTATTGTATTGTCCTGAGTATCTGAAGGGCTGGAGGGTGCTGTCTATCAGGCTCCAGGCTGTCAGAGTGGACTGTTACTCAGCACTTCTCACAGCTCACCACACACTCATACAGGCACAACTCACACACATAGACACACCTTACCACGCGCTCATATAGACACAACTCACCTCACACTCACACAGACACTGTTGGATCCCTTATGGGTGGAGGAAGATTCTTCAATTTCTTTATCATGTTGCGCAATTGTGTGTTGGTGCGTACATGCGTGCGTACGTGGATGAGCTCCTGTATTTGTTATTTCAAGCAGACAAAGTCAAGTCACACACATTAAATACAAACCATTACAAATTAACAGAATAAATATCACTCGACACTCAAAACAAAACAATCACAATATGATCCCTTCTCAAAATAATTCTCCATTCCATTCTTCCTCAACACAAACAACACATTCCCATTATAAAAAGTGTGTTCTGTTCAATTGGGTCCGAATGTCATTCAAAAGGAGTGAAAACCATTGAAGTTGTTTACGGTGGCGTTGCTTAGTTTAATTAACAGTTTCTTCGAAGGAGCAGCGCAGTGTGGAGAATGACAGCACGCGGTGGAACAGATACCTTGGGCTTGATGAATGGCCTGTCATTTCCAATTGTTGCTGAACCTCTGTCTCCTTGACGCCTAATGATTTCCCTGGCATCTCCGGGGTGCATTGACACATGGCTGGTGTCAGAGGGCAAGTGAATATGCTAATAAGAGAGATGAGAGGAAGGAAGGAAGGAAGGAAGGAAGGAAGGAAGGAAGGAAGGAAGGAAGGTGAACCTGGACTGCAATATGATATAAACTCAGGGATGTTATGGTGCGTTATGCAGAAAAGGGCTTGTTGTTTTCTTCATCTGCATAGGAACGGGATTCATTTTGTTGAGTAGTCTTAGGGAACATGTGAGTTTATGCTATAAAATGGACAGTTCCTTGATTGCACCTTCAGCCTAACAACTCTTAGTCGTAAAAACATTGACAATACCCCAAAGCCTCTCATAGTTATTGCTTCAATACTGACATTTGCTCTAACAATAGTCCCTGGTTGTGTGAAAAACTTGACTATTCTCCTCTCCTCTCTGGTCAAAGTGGAATGTAATGTTATATTGTGCTTCTATTCAGCTCCCCCAGACTGACAGAGAAAGCAGTAATAAGCCCCAGTCCTCAGCCTGAGACAGTCCAAGGGAAACATCTAAAACACAGTGTTCAGAAGGAACTCACCAAGGACAGCCTGGGCACTGAAAAACACCAGCACCTCTTTTCTCTGCCTGTCTGCCTGACAGGTGCATTATTGTGGAACTACAGCTCAGGAGGGTGCAATTCCACTTATGCCAGTAGAATACGACCCTGGTACATCACAATGACTGCTGTGCTCCCGACTGAGTAATGTACTCTCGAACACGGAGAGACCAAATACCCTGAGTACCTTTCTCTCCCAGTGTGTTCTCATGAGCTTGAGAGTCACAGCATGTGGGTAGTCAACTTCTTCGAAGACATTTAATACACTTTCTATTAACACAGCCCTGGCCTACGGTTTATATAACATCTACAGAGAGAAGCAGAGACACACACACACACGCATACGCAGACACACACACACACACACACACACACTCAGTGGAGGTGACTGTACTATCTGATTCCCTTGCTCAGATGGTGTAAATCTTCTAGTTTCATTACATAAGATGCTTTACGGTGAAATAACATCAGTATCAGTGAGATATAATTCATCATCATTAATCAACACATGTTATCTGCCTTATTAAAGATACACAACCATGTTTGTCAATTATTTTTTTACTTCGACCCTTTTTCTCTATATCTAATTGGTAGTTAGAATATTGTACCATCGCTGCAACTCCCCTATGGACTCGGGAGAGGCAAAGGTCGAGAGAAAATCGACCCTGCCAAGCCGCACTGCTTCATGACACACTGCTCGCTTAACCTGGAAGCCAGCCGCACCAATGTGTCCAACAAAACACCGTCCAGCTGGCCTAACCCGGACGACGCTGGGCCAATTGGATCTACCTGTCATGGCCGGCTGTGACACAGCTTGGGATCGAACCCGGGTCTGTAGTGACTGCTGCCCAACTCGGGAGGCCCCCCGTGTTTGTCTCTTAAAGGGAAATTGTAAGGGAATTTCCTCACTACATGCAAATACGAGCGTGTCTGCATCTCACCGGTAGAAACGGGCCAGCTAAATGTCCTGGTTGTAAGAAAACCACAATTTATTGGATACGTGGAGGTGTATCAAGTTGATGTGAGAAATATCAAAATGTCTGTAGCTAGCACTTTCAGCCAGAGGAAGTCTCAACTGATGGGGTTGCCGTGTGTTTGAATGTTGAGCAGTGATGGTATTCGATCGACTTCATAGAGGAAGGCGTCCAATCAGCCAACATCAGAGCAACAGAAAATAAGTCAAGCTGAGGTAACGTAGCTAATGTTAGCTAGCTAGCTAACTACATTTGTTTATCTAAACCAAAATGAAGCTAACTAGCTTTCATAATACGCTGGCTAGACATCCCAAAGCATATCAATATAATTAGAGAGCTGCTATCTGGCAATGTGATTTGTAACTTTGCAAGCTGATGTTAGCGTTGTTAGGTTACGTTAACTAACCGTTAACTAGCTAGTAAACTAACTACCGCAGAGTTTGTGTTCTATTTAGAGTCCAATCCCATCAACATTTGCAGGCGAATCAACATCAAGCTCAGCTGCAGGAATTAGTGTAAGTCACCGTCTAAAATCATATTAAAATCTACAAAATCTTTCCATGACTCCATGAAAAGCAAATAAATATTGTAGCGTTGTGTGGTGAAGCAGACACAGGATGTACGGGATAAAGGAGACAGAGCCAAGGTTTCTTTTGCTAGCTCTAATGAGCCCAGATATAGTTCCTTGTGCTTCACACGACAGCTAACCCCGGGGTTGAGACGTCTACCTCAAAACAAATAACAGGGTTGGTGAGTCTCACTATTCTCCGCTCTGTAGTCTGTTTCTAGCAGGCACTTGACTTCCCTCAGCTATCCTACTCTGCGTCCAGTAGTGAAGAGAGCTTCCTGACACCTGTCTCCTCACTCTCTATCCCCTTTTCCCAACCCCCTAGCCATTCCACCAATACCCAAAAGGCACAGACGTCTCCCCCAATCAACTCTCACATGAACTAGTGAATAACCTTTTAACTTTAACTCATTAAACCACATTGGATAGCCCAACTCTCTTTTTCCTGCAGCCCCTCCCCTCAGGGTCCCACACCACAGCGTTACAATATACTGGAGCTAGGCATAAACGTGGCCCGTGTTTACAAGTAGGCTAGAACTTCTACGGTAGTTTTCTCTGTATTATGGAGGCTTAGTTGATTTAATCATGCAAGGCTAAGTCTAAAATGGAGAAAATAAGGAATTAATAAGGAACTGATGGTGTGGGTGACTGACGTGTATGTTGGGTATTGTATGTGTGAAGGCTAGTCTGCATGATCTATTGACATGAGGAGGATGGGTGGATATAGTACCTTGTTTGAGTGTGTATTGATGGGGACAAATAGTAAAATGTTGGCTAATCACTGAGTTGCGGTCACCAAATTGCACTCTACTGAACAACACTGCCTAGTGTAAAAAGAGAGTTTAGTTAGCTACCGATTGTTTGTCATTTGCCCTCCTGAGTCCTCGTCCAGCTAGTCTAGGCTGTTGCCACTGCTTGCTGTTCTCGCAATTATTTTTTGCGCTGTCTCAACTCCTCAGTGTATTCTGGTTCTAATAAATAGGGCTGTATGTTCCTATGTAAAAGAACATAAAATACCTTCAGTATCCGGGTCTTCTTGGAAAGAGGAATCATCAGAATCACCCATTGTAGCTAATTAGTTAGCAATCTCAGATAGACAGTGCATGGTAACATAGCTTCTGTGAACTTGTAAACTAGTACCACCCCCGTTTTGAAAAGCCTGTCTTCGAGGGTGGGAGCAAGGAAGTAGGGTCAACCTAGATATCCTGCAATGTCCTGTGGCACTATTGAACAAGGACAACCATATCTACTAGCTGCTAGCGTGATCGTGCAGTGGGCGAAACACAAAGACCACAATAATTGCTACAAAACATGACTGATTTTTAGATCAGACAGCAGGCTTAATCAACCAAAGACATCATTGGTTGAACTATCCCAGCGTTAAAAAAATACCGCTATAGAGCATAATTATGTCTGAAACACCCTCCAATTATTCATTATTATGTCTGAAACACCCTCCCATCATTCATAATTATGTCTGAAACACCCTCCCATCATTCATAATTATGTCTGAAACACCTTCCCATCACTCATAATTATGTCTGAAACTCCCTCCCATCATTCATAATTATGTCTGAAACTCCCTCCCATCATTCATAATTATGTAGGGAGACCGGAAAAACAGCTCAACTAGTATCCAGCGGTGAAGTTTGCCTTTAATGAAGAGCAGTGTTTCAACCTTGAAACACATTTTTCCTCTGGACTGTTTAATAATTTATAGATATTATATTAGTATCTCATTGAAGAATCGTTTGTTTTCTGTCCTATATTGGTTCATTATTGTTCATTTAATATAAAAAAAATATATATCCTTAATGTGTTATATTTCAAGGTCTGATCCTTAGGCCACATAGGGTTATTCCTCATAGGGTTAAGGGTTTAATAAGAGTGGGTAAAATTAGCTGACTGGAAAGTCTTACACCATTTTGTTGATTGCATGATGGACATGTTCAAGGGCAGAAGGGAAATAGGGCAAGAGAGAGAGAGGGAGGGCAGAAGGGAAATAGGGCAGGAGAGAGAGAGGGAGGGCAGAAGGGAGCAAGGGTAAAAGAGAGGTAGGGAGGGTGGGAGGGCAGGAATGAGAGATGCAGAGGTGGACAGAGAGGGTGTACAGGAGAGAGGGAGACAACATGACATTTCACGTGATGACATTTTCACATGTAGTTTCATGTTATCACGTTGCTTTAAATGTTGTCACATGTTATCCCCAAAAAGTATAACAAATGTATGCACTCACTACTGTTAGTCGCTCTGGATAAGAGTGTCTGCTAAATGACTAAAATATAAATGTAAAGATAATATAAATTATCACCTAGAATGCTAGTGTTTTTTTCCATAAAAAGGGGGCACACTCGTTTGGGTTAGTAAATGTGTTTTAGCCCCTGAATGGAAACTAAACAATCCCTTTAGAAAATACACTCAGAAAAACAACCTCTCTCATCAAGAGGTAAAGCCTGGACAGATGTGTGCTCGAGGCTAAATGTTATTCACCGTTCAGTGTTTACCTTCCTGTATACCAATACATCCCTGAATGTGACGTGGATCCAATGTCCTTCACCAAAGGCACTCTGACTTAGAACAGGAATATGTTGTACGAGTGCTGTACCAATATGAGACCAGCTACAAGAACAATATGTGAATCACAATTTGGAATAGATACATTTAAAAAGGGAGCCTGGCTGGTGTGTGTGTGTGTGTGTGTGTGTGTGTGTGTGTGTGTGTGCGTGTGTGTGTGTGTGTGTGTGTGTGTGTGTGTGTGTGTGTGTGTGTGTGTGTGTGTGTGTGTGTGTGTGTGTGTGTGTGTGTGTGTGTGTATGTGTGTGCCGTCCTGAAGGACCCGTGTAATCACTATAAGAGCCCAGCTTCCCTCAAGATATATTTGGAGGGCGGGTGTCGCCTCAGAATGACAATGAGGAGGAGACAGTGAACAGCAGCTGGCTGTGTGTGACAGAGAGATTGATCAAGGGAGGAAGAGAGAGAGAGAAAGAAAGAAAGAGAAAGATCGAACCTCCACATCACACCTTCTCCCACCTGTTCAGTCTTCTAACAGACCCCCTCTGTGAATCTAAGGATGTGTGTGTGTAATCAGTCATCACTATCAGACTGCAGAGGTGGTCTCTGCCTTTCTGCTTTAGTTTCTATATATTTTTTCTTCCTGTTACTTTCTCCCAACCTTGTGCACCCCTAGTCGCCCTCAATTTATCTCTTTCCCTTCCTCCATCTCTCTCTCATCCCCTTTTCTCTATCTAAATCTATCGCTCTCCCTCGCTCCATCTGTATCTCTCTCTCCCAGCATGTAGACAGAGATGGGGAGTATTTCTGTCAAATGTACACTACCGGTCAAAAGTTTTAGAACACCTACTCATTCAAGGGTTTTTCTTTATTTTTTACTATTTTCTACATTGTAGAATAATAGTGAAGACATCAAAACTATGAAATAACACATATGGAATCATGTAGTAACCAAAAAAGAGTTCAACAAATCTAAATATATTTTATATTTGAGATTCTTCAAATAGCCACCCTTTGCCTTGATTACAACTTTGCACACTCTTGGTATTCTCTCAACCAGCTTAATGAGGTAGTCACCGGGAATGCATTTCAATTAACAGGTGTGCCTTCTTAGAAGATAATTTGTGGAATTTCTTTCCTTCTTAATGCGTTTGAGCCAATCAGTTGTGTTGTGACAAGGTAGGGGTGGTATACAGAAGATAGCCCTATTTGGTAAAAGACCAAGTCCATATAATTGCAAGAACAGCTCAAATAAGCAAAAAGAAACAACAGTCCATCATTACTTTACGACATGAAGGTCAATACGAAAAAATTCAAGAACTTTGAAAGTTTCTTCAAGTGTAGTCACAAAAACCATCAGGCACTATGATGAAACTGGTTCTCATGAGGACTGCCACAGGAATGGAAGACCCAGAGTTACCTCTGCTGCAGAGGATAAGTTCATTAGAGTTACCAGCCTCAGAAATTGCAGCCCAAATGAATGCTTCACAGAGTTCAAGTAACAGACACATCTCAACATCAACTGTTCAGAGGAGACTGTGTGAATCAGGCCTTCATGGTCAAATTGCTGCAAAAGAAACCACTATTAAAGGACACCAATAAGAAGAAGAGACTTGGTTGGGCCAAAAAACACGAGCAATGGACATTAGACCGGTGGAAATTTGTCCTTTGGTCTCAGTCCAAATTGGACAGTTTTAGTTCCATCCACTGTGTCTTTGTGAGACGCGGTGTGGGTGAACGGATGATCTCTGTATGTGTATTTCGCACCGTAAAGCATGGAGGAGGAGGTGTTATGGTGTGGGTGTGCTTTGCTGGTGACACTGTTTGTGATTTATTTACAATTCAAGGCACACTTAACCAGCATGGCTACCACAGCATTCTGCAGTGATACGCCATTCCATCTGGTTTGACCTTAGTGGGACTATCATTTGTTTTTCAACTGGACAATAACCCAACACATCTCCAGGCTGTGTAAGGGATAGTTTACCAAGAAGGAGTGCTGCATCAGATGACCTGGCCTCCACAATCCCCTAACCTCAACCAAATTGAGATGTGCTCAGTGCTCAGCATATGTGGGAACTCCTTCAAGACTGTTGGAAAAGCATTCCATGTGAAGCTGGCTGAGAGAATGCCAAGAGTGTGCAAAGCTGTCATCAAGGCAAAGGTTGGCTACTTTGAAGAATCTCAAATATAAAATATATTTACATGTGTTTAACACTTTTTTGGTTACTACATGATTCCATATGTGTTATTTCATATTTTTTTATGTGTTCACTATTATTCTACAATGTAGAAAATAGTAAAAAATAAAGAAAAACCCTTGATTGAGTAGGTGTTCTAAAACTTTTGACCAGTAGTGTATTTGAAATACTTTTTGATTATTTTACAATTTGTATTTCGCTGGCCTGAACTACAAGCTAATGTATTTTGTAACAAGATTAAACCTGTAATTTATATTTTCCAAGGGAGTGGCTCCTAATCAGCGACTGTGCAAAATCTCGCAGTACAGTGCCTTCAGAAAGTATTTATACCCCTTGTCTTATTCCACATTTTGTAGTGTTACAGCCTGAATTCAAAATGGATTACATTTATTTTCTTTCTCACCCATCTACACACAATAATGAAAATGATCAAGTGAAAACATGTTTTTAGAAAGAAAATACTGTTTGAGTTAAGTTAACTAGCAAGATAGCTATGACAGTTAGGCTACCAGTGTGCATGGACAAATGCATGACGACACATTGTATCGAAGTCAAGAATGCATGCAGAACGAACTGCCTCTCTAGGACTGGACTGCCTCATCTAGCTAGCTAGTAAAGGGGTACAGAAACAGAGTTACACAGATGCATAACTCATACAATTATATTTTGTTTTAGTCAATGACAATACATGTTGCAAAGTAAATACCTGCATAAAATATGTCTCATTGCATTGCATGCTAGTGGATAAAATCTCTAGTAGTTTTTTTTTGCATAGGAACGGGGTCTCGCCCAACATCAAGCTTGTGAAGGGGGTGGGGGGGTTACGTGATAGCTAGTCAGCGAGGATGGATGAAAAACCCGGTGACAACTAGATCTCCTCTTATACTCATACAGTGGGGAGAACAAGTATTTGATACACTGCAGATTTTGCAGGTTTTCCCACTTACAAAGCATGTAGAAGTCTGTAATTTTTATCATAGGTACTCTTCAACTGTGAGTGACGGAATCTAAAACAAAAATCCAGAAAATCACATTGCATGATTTTTAAGTAATTAATTTGCATTTTATTGCATGACATAAGTATTTGATACATCAGAAAAGCAGAACTTAATATTTGGTAGAGAAACCTTTGTTTGCAATTACAGAGATCATACGTTTCCTGTAGTTCTTGACCAGGTTTGCACACACTGCAGCAGGGATTTTGGCCCACTCCTCCATCCAGATCCTTCAGGTTTCGGGGCTGTCGCTGGGCAATACGGACTTTCAGCTCCCTCCAAAGATTTTCTATTGGGTTCAGGTCTGGAGACTGGCTAGGCCACTCCAGGACCTTGAGATGCTTCTTACGGAGCCACTCCTTAGTTGCCCTGGCTGTGTGTTTCGGGTCGTTGTCATGCTGGAAGACCCAGCCACGACCCATCTTCAATGCTCTTACTGAGGGAAGGAGGTTGTTGGCCAAGATCTCGCGATACATGGCCCCATCCATCCTCCCCTCAATACGGTGCAGTCGTCCTGTCCCCTTTGCATAAAAGCATCCCCAAAGAATGATGTTTCCACCTCCATGCTTCACGGTTGGGATGGTGTTCTTGGGGTTGTACTCATCCTTCTTCTTCCTCCAAACACGGCGAGTGGAGTTTAGACCAAAAAGCTCTATTTTTGTCTCATCAGACCACATGACCTTCTCCCATTCCTCCTCTGGATCATCCAGATGGTCATTGGCAAACTTCAGACGGGACATGTGCTGGCTTGAGCAGGGGGACCTTGCGTGCGCTGCAGGATTTTAATCCATGACGGCGCAGTGTGTTACTAATGGTTTTCTTTGAGACTGTGGTCCCAGCTCTCTTCAGGTCATTGACCAGGTCCTGCCGTGTAGTTCTGGGCTGATCCCTCAATTTCCTCATGATCATTGATGCCCCACGAGGTGAGATCTTGCATGGTGCCCCAGACCAAGGGAGATTGACCGTCATCTTGAACTTCTTCCATTTTCTAATAATTGCGGCAACAGTTGTTGCCTTCTCACCAAGCTGCTTGCCTATTGTCCTGTAGCCCATCCCAGCCTTGTGCAGGTCTACAATTTTATCCCTGATGTCCTTACACAGCTGTTTGATTGAGTGTGTGGAGTCCGTTTGATTGAGTGTGTGGACAGGTGTCTTTTATACAGGTAACGAGTTCAAACAGGTGCAGTTAATGAGTGGAGAACAGGAGGGCTTCTTAAAGAAAAACTAGCAGGTCTGTGAGAGCCGGAATTCTTACTGGTTGGTAGGTGATCAAATACTTATGTCATGCAATAAAATGCAGATTAATTATTTAAAAATCATACAATGTGATTTTCTGGATTTTTGTTTTAGATTCCGTCTCTCACAGTTGAAGTGTACCTATGATAAAAATTACAGACCTCTACATGCTTTGTAAGTAGGAAAACCTGCAAAATCGGCAGTGTATCAAATACTTGTTCTCCCCACTGTTTTTAGATCAAATACACTTGATTCTTCATCAGTACTGTGTGAATGATATGCCCATTCAATACATTTTGGGGTATCTATAAAAATCGTATTTTTTTATACTCAGCAGGTAGGGGCATACTTTAGATCATCTCTCTTCACGAATGGTTTAATGTGAGCTTGGTTACATCACCCGTCTTAGTATAAGAAGGCATTTGATATCACAAAGTATGCTACTCTTTCCATTTCTCCCGGATTGCCATTTCTTATTTAGTTAGAATCAATTTACAGAGAAAATACATATGTACAGTGTATGTGTCTAACAGATCCATAAGTGTTCTCCAAATCGTCCCAGATATGTTAACATAGAAATCATATGCAGTAGTAGCCTGATGTTTTACACTAGTGCAGCAAGCTAGTGGACTCTATCAAGTACTGTTGAAATCAATTAGATCTGTGGGTATACGATGACACCTAGTAGTGGTTGTATGGTTGATTTCTCCATAACCATAATTTTTATCTCCCCCTCACTGTTCACTGTTTGTTGTGATCTGGTAGGTCGCTGAAAACTGTCAAATGTGAGACAAATGTGAGACAAATTGTGGACTAAATATGCAATGTATTGAGAGATATTTATAGCTACTTTACAGATTACATGCTCACTCATAGCTATGTTAATGTATATGTACTGACTGTTATTAACTACAGATTATAAAAGATCATTGCATTGCATGAGAGCTGCATCTGTGAATGTGCCGGCGTTTTAGCGTCCCATAGGACAGTCCATCCTGGTTGTAATGTTGACACAACACCAGAGACGGTCTACCATCTTTGACAACACTGGTCTTGCCATGCATGCAAAGCCATCTAGCATCCTCTCTGATAACGGGTATACCTTGCTATCTAACTTAGCATCATCAATACTGTTTGATGACCTAGCTATTTCTGCACAATGGCACCTATTAGAGCCTTGAATCTCAAATTAACCCTATTGTCACCACTGGTCACCTGGCTAGCTAACGCTAGTGTCGCTAGCATGCTAACGTTAGCGATCAAGCAAATGGTACTGAACTCAGGACAAAATCATGTTTTTATGTTGTAGTGGCTATTGCTGTTTGGTTGATTGCTTAGTGACATTGTGAATATAATCTTTTTGGCATTTAACTCTGATTTAACTAGCTATGTATCCGGTTTCGGCATGAGAAAGTCCCAAATTCCCGAGAGATACCTCAAGAATTTGCACACTCGGATACGGAGCCTCAGAAATAAAAGATCCGGTCATGGATTAAGAGCCACTCTCATTTTCAAAATACCAGTTTACAATTTTGTGGCCCCCTTTCACCCTGCATTGCTATCAGAAGTCTGATGGCACTATGATTTGATAAGAGTGTCTGCTAAATGAACACTTTTTTTGCTACTGTTACTGAGAATGTTGTTGTAGATAAGGAGTCTACTTGCAAATGTAATTTGTAAAACCTGTATTTTATCTAAATACAATACTTTGCAAAAGTATCTTGTATTTTATTTTGATATACATTGGTCTATCGGATATTTTGTATTTTCAACAAGATACTTTTTAGGTGTAATCTAGCCGCTCTTCTCTTTCTGCTGTCTCAAGGAAACAGAAGCCCTCATGGTTGTTGCCCTGGAGTCACCACTTACAGGTGTCACAGGGACACCAGTGGCCTTAACATTCAGAATCAACACAAAAAAACACAATTTTGGCCTGATTCAACCTTAGACTACATCGAGTTGTTTACACCTTACTAGGTCAATAGTGGTGGAAGAAAAACCCACTGGCTAATTCTGGAGGTCTCGCTACGAGTTTAAGTAAGTAAACTTTCTTAACTTAATTCACAGGAAAACATATTAAGCCTTATTTGGAAAGGATTGGTTTTACTGGGGTAGATTAGGTCATGTCATTATGTGCACAAGCACAAATCACCATATCTATCATTTTTGTCCGGTTTGTATCTGCCATGCCAGTAATTTTTACTTGGCGGGAAGGTTGGACTATTATTCTAGCCCTGAAAACGTACTGTTTTTCAGCCAACTCCCAGGTCCTCTGATAATACTTGCGAATAAATATCACTGGAGCCATACCCTCTTTGCCCCATTTCAAAATGGCTAGAACAGCCTCCAGGCTTCTGTAATAACGGTCAATTGTCAATGACAAAAAATACATGTTTTAGCGGTCAATTTGGTAAAAGTAATCCCGTTCAAATCGTCCTCTGGAATAACGGACATGCTGAGATAATAATTACATTACCAACGTTCTATAGTAGGTCTAATACTAGTTCCGTCCGAATAGGGCTTTTAATCTATTTCCTAGTTCAAAGCAGCAAGAGGTCAGAAAATGGATAATGTATAATCTGCTGCTGAAAATTCTGATATAATATTCAGATTGGGTTTACTGTAGATAGCCTATGAATAGTGCCACAGCATTACTGGCCCAGATGTATGTTCTGTCTCTGAGAGCTGCAGCCTATGATAAAATGTCCACCTCTCTGCTTTGGAGCATCAACTAACACCATGTTGAGGTACAGCCAAAAAACACTTATATATTATATAGGAAATCTCACTCATTAAAAAAATATGAATTTTTATGGTCACACTTTATTTGGATAGTCTGGATTTTCCATCTGTAGATGCTCTGCAGATGGTCATACTATCAACAAACTATCTGTTGATAAGCAACTGCTTGCTAAGGTTACGGTTAGGTTTAGAATAATAATCTTCTATAGTTGCCATCTCTCTCTGCTTTTATCCAGCCTGATGGGAACTGGTATCTGTTACTGCCCCCTGGTCTCAGAATGTGTATTTGGGTCAGGAGTGTGAACCCCAGCGGTACATCGGATGGTTTGGGGCGTAGTCATTAGCACGACTCTGATCTGCTAATGAGCCTCCCCTCTAATTCCTCCTCTTCTCTCTCCTCTCGTTTCCTCTCCTCTACCAGTATCATACTGTTCATTATATCAACATGGATGTATCTACACCTCGTAGCTCCCGAGTATGGAGATTTCTATCAAAATGTTTTAAATATATTCACTACCGTTCAAAAGTTTGGGGTCACTTAAAAATGTCCTTGTTTTTGAAAGAAAAGCTAATTTTTTGTTCATTAAAATAACATCAAATTGATCAGAAATACAGTGTAGACATTGTTAATGTTGTAAATGACTATTGTAGCTGGAAACTGCAGATTTCTTATGGAATATCTACATAGGCGTACAGAGGCCCATTATCAGCAACCATCACTCCTGTGTTACAATGGCACGTTGTGTTAGCTAATCCAAGTTTATCATTTTAAAAGGCTAATTGATCATTAGAAAACCCTTTTGCAATTATGTTAGCACAGCTGAAAACTGTTGTGCTGATTTAAAGAAGCAAGAAAAAGCCATATCTTCCTCTGTCCAGTGTCTGTGTTCTTTTGCCCATCTTAATCTTGTCTTTTTATTGGCCAGTCTGAGATATGTCTTTTTCTTTGCAACTCTGCCTAGAAGGCCAGAGTTGCACTGTTGCCTCTTCACTGTTGACATTGAGATTGGTGTTTTGCAGGTACTATTTAATGAAGCTGCCAGTTGAGGACTTGTGAGGCGTCTGTTTCTCAAACTAGACACTCTAATGTACTTGTCCTCTTGCTCAGTTGTGCACCGGGGCCTCCCACTCATCTTTCTATTCTGGTTAGAGACAGTTTGCGCTGTTCTGTGAAGGGAGTAGTACACAGTGTTATACGAGATCTTCAGTTTCTTGGCAATTTCTCACATGGAAGAGCTTTAATTTCTCAGAACAAGAATAGACTGATGAGTTTCAGAAGAAAGGTCTTTGTTTCTGGCCATTTTGAGCCTGTAATCAAACCCACAAATGCGTTTTCAGCTGTGCTAACATAATTGCAAAAGGGTTTTCTAATGATCAATTAGCCTTTTAAAATTATAAACTTGGATTAGCTAACACAACGTGATGGTTGCTGATAATGGGCCTCTGTACGCCTATGTAGATATTCCATAAAAAATCTGCCGTTTACAACATTAACAATGTCTACACTGTATTTCTGATAAATGTTATGTTATTTTAATGGACAAAATATGTTGTGCAAATATAGAATGCAACTTTTAAATAAAAATCAGTTTGTTAATATGCCCATATAGTTTCACAAACATATGTTATTATCCAAAAGCAAATCAGTCATCTTAGTTAATCTCTGCAAATTCTTACAACAATGAATAATGTTTGCTGCTAGGCTACAATGATAGTCAAATAGGGGGAATGATGATATAAATGTTTGCATACGGCTTAAAATGTCCAATATATTTTTTTCTCTTTTACAAAGAGGCACGACTTGGTGTAGATCTTCACCTGGAAGTCATTTTAAGGAAGCCCATCTTTGGACACTCCTGGTAAATAAAACACTATAGTGTCACACATTCTATAAGATACTCCTGAGTGTGTGTAGGTAGCTATGTGTGTGATCCCTGGGCCCTGTGTATTTGTGTTTGGCAGCAGTGCAGAAGGAGTGTCAGCAGGGCCAGTTGAAGAGTGATAACAGGTGGAGTCCACCAGTAGTTTTAGCGAGGACCCCATCCGAGAAGATACTGAACTCTAAACTGGCTGTCGACACCAGTTCAAGGGGTCCCGAGTGCGGCTCCCGAGTGGCACATCGGTTTAAGGCCTGCATCTCAGTGCTAGCGGCGTCACTACAGACCCTGGTTCGATCCCGGGCTGTATCACAACCGGCCGTGATCGGGTAGGGTAGGTTAGGGTAGGCCGTCATTGTAAATAAGAATTTGTTCTTAACTGACTTGCCTAGTTAAATAATAACATATATATTTTTTAAGTGTACATGGAGGCCAGGCAGTGCAGGCAACTCTGCTAGTATGTCCAACAAACCTCTGTCTGTCTCTGTCTACCATATGTATCAGTGTCTGTTTACTCTCCGACTTTAAATAGGCTTACATGTCCTGCAGATATGTCTATGACAGACATCTGGGGCGTCTCCTCCTATAGTCCGTGTCCTCTGTCATAGCTAATTATTGAGCAGCTATTCACCCTAGTGAAATGGGCCAAGAGGTTCCCCTATTTCTCAGAGCTGCCACTGGACGACCATCCTACCATGACCAGATACTCACACGCTATAGCACACATGCTCATGCATGCTCACACACACACACACACACACACATCATACTACTTGTATACATACACATGCACACATACAGGAACCCCCATATACACAACACTTGAGCAATACACAACACATACAGTATATGAGTAATTCTAGTAGTCACAATAAAGTATTCAATCCAGACTAAACTACTAAACTACTCTCTGTCAGGCTGGAAAGAGCTGCTCATTGCCTTGTTCTCTCATCCCTCTGTGACAATGAAAGGTGGGATCGATCCTCCTGGCTAAAGCAGTGCCCGCTGGAGTGGGCTCCATCTTTGAAAGGTCAGAAGTCAGTCCCACATACACAGGGCTCTTTGGGGCTATTACATTTGAACTCAGTCAGTTTAAGGTCCCACTTCTTAATAAAAAACACAATTTTAAACTAGAAATTAAATTGATGTCAACATCGGTGACGAATTCCAT
The DNA here is from genome assembly GCA_023634145.1 of Thymallus thymallus. NCBI lineage: Eukaryota > Metazoa > Chordata > Actinopteri > Salmoniformes > Salmonidae > Thymallus > Thymallus thymallus. The sequence continues at coordinate 18,156,764 of CM042387.1, forward strand.
TATGTAACATTCAAGAGTTTAAATAGTATTAACGTTTGATATTTGGACTCTAAACGCAATTAATTACAAATTCATAAATGGCAAAACATGGGCAAATACAATTCATGGAATGAAAAGTCCATGAACTCGCTACCTAAGGCTTTTACTTGCGACATATAGTGAAATGCACTTAAGAGGAACAATGGGTGCATATTGAAGATGGGCATGCTCATCCCCAGAATCTTTTTATGTGTGTATTTTCCATGGATAAACCTAAGAACATTAACAATTTCATAGTTAAGAACACTATAACAATATGGAAGAAAATGAAACGGATTCTACAAGAACCAATATCACTCCCTAAAAACACAACCTTATGGAACGATCCTTGCATAGCATTTCAGAATTTACCAATAAAATTGGTCCACATGAAAAAATTGAAGACATAGAAACCGTAAATGACTTGATAACAGGAAATACATTCTCACATTTATGCACACATCAAATCAGGTTACAGACCATGTAGCCAGGCCTAAGACCCCTATACATAACGAGTGCAGCAATGGTGCAGTAGTTATTGGTTTCGTAGCGAGACCTTCAAACGTTCATAATGACCAGCAGAGTCAGTTAATAACCATTATGGCTATAGAGGATGCAACACTTCTAATGTCAGATGGCTTTTCATAGTCAGATACATAAAGTTTTAAAGAAGGGGGTGGGGGGTAGGTTTTTTATACTGCTATAATTACCATATTGTAGGGATGGCTAACTCCAACCAGATACTGATGATCAGCTAATTAATAGGATCAGGTTTGGGCAACACTTTATATTAAGGTCCCTTTTATTTATAAACAGTTTGTAAAGAGTTTACTTATCATTTTTTCTAAAAAATGTCCTACATTTGTAAATGTCAATAAGCATTTATAAACACGATTTGTATTAAACGGCCTCTTTCATCAGTATCCTAGGCTAGCTAATGCTTAAGCAGCCCATTGGATTCCCCAACACCTCTGGCAGTAAATCACCCCAATGCTAGGGGTTGCGTTTTGATGGAATCCAATTAGTTGCTTTAACATCAGCCTAGTATGCTGACAAAAAAGCCAGTTGAATTAAAATAGTGTTTATAAATGCGTAAAAAATGACTATTTAAAGATTTCTTATTGACATTTACAAATGTAGGAATACAGATTAATAAATGGTAAATAAACAAACGTTTAAATTGTTTATTAAGGGACCTAAAGTGATACCCAGGTATGTTAGAGCTGTGCTACAACAAATGTCTGAACACCCAGCAGCTCTCTAAGTCAATTTGCCATAAAACAAAAGATTTGTCTATTGCCTGTCATTTGTCAGGTGCTGGCAAGGGTTGGTGGGACTTGAAGAAGACTACAATGATTTTAAGACTCATGGGACAATCACACTGTCTTTGAATTTTTGCATAATCATTTGCATATACAGTAGATTTTTATTTATTTAATTTGGTTTTTAAAAATCAGTATTATGCAGCTATTGAACTTGATTTCAATGTTATACTAAAGTTCACAGTTTGTACTTTTTACATGTTTCCAACAGCTTTGTTTATATATTTTATATGACTTTGGTTTCATATAAATGTGGCAGAGATGAGTTTTCCTTCTTTCCAATGTTTTTAAGACTGTTCCTGTGCTTCCATCATACTTTTAGAAGACAGTATAGGCTATGTATAGTCATTTGTATAAGCCAATATCAAGCCAGTGGTGAATTCATTGGAGGCGTGAGCATAGCATAGGGCTGTCCGATCTGAAATGGTTGATAAGCCATTGAATCACCCACATTGTACTGCCGGACAAAATGGCAGCGCTCCATTTGCCAACTGATGGTAGGCTACACTGAGACACCAACGTTAGCCCAACAACGATGATTGATATTGCACCTTGAATAGAGAGAGAAATCAGTCAGCCCTCTAGCCCAGGCTAAGTGCAGCGACAGACTTAGCATCAGGCTCAAGTTCAGAGTAAAACCTACAATCACTATAACTACTATAGTCACTGCTGCTACTGTTATGAGTAGGTAGATAAGTAAGCCATTGGGGCAGGAGCTCCATCTCCTGATTCTGTAGCGTGAGGCAGCTTGATGTACAAGTACACCGCCTGGACAGGATGCTAGTCGTAAGGCCTTAACCCCAATCCATCTACTTAATGCTGAGTGCCAAGCAGAGAGGCATCAGGTCACATTTGTAGAGTCTTTGGTATGACTCGACCATTGCTCGAACCCCCACCCTTCCAATCTCTGGGTGGACACTACCACATGTCCACTGATTGGCTGCTACTGTTATAGTGACTGTAATAGTATCAGTAGTATTAGTGTAGAAGGCCTAGTCACTACTGTAGTAGTAGATAGATAGATAGATAGATAGATAGATAGATAGATAGATAGATAGATAGATAGATAGATAGATAGATAGATAGATAGATAGATAGATAGATAGATAGATAGATAGATAGATACTTTATTTATCCCCCGGGGGGGAAATTTCATTGTCAAGCAGCTACAACAAAAACACAGGGCAGGTGCAAAATGCCACAACGAAAGTACACAAAAGACAGATACACGGTACATGATACATAGAGCGGCAGTATGAAAAAGTATAGAAATACAAGATATCTGGAGTGCAAAAAAAAGCTATAAAAGGACATTGCATAGTATGAGTGGTTGGCTGAATATGTACACTATACATTGGTGGATGTTGGATGGTTAACTATACTATACAGGTCGATCGATGGCAGAGAAATACTTCAGTAGCTAAAAATGCGTATGATATGAGCGAGGGTAATAATAGTTTACTTAATAGACAGACTGGGTAAATGAACAGGTAAGTGAAAATTTTGCATGGTTAAATTAGCTGTACAGTTAGGTATACAGTTATATTTACAGATAAGTGAATACTTGCATGTTTACACAAACTGTACAGGTAAATGACAGGAAGAGATACTTTAATAGCTAAATGTGTGTATGATATCATTTGGGGTAATAATAGTAATACAGTCCTTAGTGCGCAGGGTTTAATTACAGACAACTGCACTTATTGCACATTCGATATACTAAAAGCAATGAGAAAAGGTGCAACTGGCAGGATACTAATATGCATTCCTGAGTGAATGCCTACGTCCAATAATTACTTACAAAATTGCATGTGATATAATATAACAACTGTACATGAGTATGTATATACAGACCTGTATGAATAAATAGGTCCTGAGTGGATGAGTGCTGACGGACCAGAGTTACTCACGGATGGATGCATAATTGTTAAACTAGGTCCTAGCACCCCAACAGTTCCAGATCTATGTTGCCGACGGCACGGCACCCCGGTGAGGCATTATATAGTCTCATAGCCGCCGGCAGGAAGGACCTCCTGTAGCGCTCTCTGGCACACCGTGGTCGGATCAGTCTGTGACTGAAAGTGCTCCTCTGCGTCATAACCATAGCGTGCAGAGGGTGGGTGACGTTGTCCATGATGGCCAGCAGTTTGGCCAGGATCCGTCTCTCCGCCACCTCCTCTAGAGTGTCAAGGCTCATCCCCAGGACAGAGCTAGCCTTCCTGATCAGCTTATTTACCCGAGAAGCATCACCGGCTTTAATGTTTGCTCCCCAGCACACCTCTGCAAAAAAAGACTGGTAGTAGTCGTATTAGTAGTAGTTGTTGTAGGACTGCAGAAGTAGTAGTAGTAGTAGTAGTAGTAGTAGTAGTAGTAGTACATGTTTTGTACGATGAGGAAAAACATTAACTGTGGGAGTTTGGCTTGAGAACTGAGGATTTCCTAATATTGATGCCTTTTAGCTGATCAGCAGAAACTGAAAACGCAACTCACAAATATGTCACAAAAGTAATACAAGTCACAACCCACTGGGCACAGACGTGTTCGACATCTAGTTGAGCTGTCAACTAAAGTGAATTCAATGTGGAGTCATTGGATTTAGGTTAAAAGTTGGGTGAAAAAATACAAAATGCCCTTCTGTTGACATTTTGCAAATCCAATCAGTTTGAAGATTGATTCAACATCATCATTTTTTAAAGTTTTTTTTAAATGACGCGGAAACAATGTTGATTCAACCAGTTACTGGGAAATGTAAGTCACAAAAACGTAAAATGCAGGTTGTCACAAAATTAATCTGTGAGGTCAAAAATGTTGTCACATTCACAAAAACATTAAACTGTGATTTTTATTCAAAGGTTTAAATTCGAGCACACAGCCATGCAATCTCCATAGACAAACATTGGCAGTAGAATGGCCTTACTGAAGAGCTCAGTGACTTTCAACGTGGCACCGTCATAGGAAGTCACATTTCCAACAAGTCCGTCTATTTTCTGCCTTGCTAGAGCTGCCCCGGTCAACTGTAAGTCCTGTTATTTTGAAGTGGAAACGTCTATAAGCAACAACGGCAGAAAGGGACTGCCGAGTGCTTTGAGTTGCAACACTCACTACCGAGTTCCAAACAGACTCTGGAAGCGACGTCAACACAATAACTGTTCGTCGGGAGCTTCATGAAATGGGTTTCCATGGCCAAGCAGCCGCACACAAGCTTAAGATCACCATGTACAATGCCAAGCGTTGGATAGAGTGGTGTAAAGCTCGCCGCAATTGGACTCTGGAGCAGTGGAAACGAGTTCTCTGGAGTGATGAATCACGTTTTACCATCCGGCAGTCCGATGGACGAATCTGGGTTTGGCGGATGCCAGGAGAACGCTACCTGCCCCAATGCATAGTGACAACTGTAAAGTTTGGTGGAGGAGGAATAATGGTCTGGGGTTGTTTTTCATGGTTCGGGGTAGGCCCCTTAGTTCAAGTGAAGGGAAATCATAACGGTACAGTGTACAATGGCATTCTAGATGATTATTTGCTTCCAACTTTGTGGCAACAGTTTGGGGAAGGCCCTTTCCTGTTTCAGAATGACAATGCCCCCGTGCATACAGAAATAGTTTGTCAAGATCGGTGTGGAAGAACTTGACTGGCCTGCACAGAGCGCTGACCTCAACCCCATTGAATACCTTTGGGATGAATTGGAATGCCAACTGCGAGCCAGGCCTAATTGTCCAACATCAGTGCCCGACCTCACCGTTCCAACATCTAGTGGAAAGCCTTCACAGAAGAGTGGAGGCTGTTATAGCAGCAAAGGGGAAACCAACTCTAAATTAATGCCCATGATTTTGGAATGAGATGTTCGATGAACAGGTGTCCACATACTTTTGGTCATGTAGTGTAGTTCAATTTACTGATTTCCTTATATGAACTGTAACTCATATATTTCTGTTCAGTATATATCTCCATACTCGAGGACCAAGGTTGGAGACAGTAATGTGTATAAACCCTGGATGACTGACAGGAGTGGGTGTATTGAAGCCATCGCGCAGCCATCTTGGTACTCCTCCAAGGTAAAAAAGATTTTGGAAGCTATAGAAATGCATTTGTTTTTGAGATGTTTATTTTATTACAGACACCTTAATCATACTTTTATACTATATTATATATAAAAATAAAAACATTCAAAAATATATTTTATTACTAATGTTACTGTCTCCACTAAAACAAACAATAAATACTTAAATACATGTTATTTTGTCCTTGAAACATTTAATTGAAATACTGTGAGGACTAGGTGAACTATATATTTTTTAGATTAGGTTTTACTTTATGTGTTCGATTCCGTGTGCTGGAAAGAAAGTGTGTGTAGTATGGATGGGCTAAGGCACTTATTGGTCTGGCAACTGGCTTCAACCAAAGTGTGTGTGTGTGTGTGTCTGCAAGTAAAGAGATAAATAAAGATACAATAGTGAATGACAGAATACAATCTCCAATTCACATCCCTTATGAACAATATGCATGGCTGTAAAATGACTACGATGACTTAATGCTATACAGGATCATACAGCGCAATACAACGTGACTGTGACTGCACTAATTTGAGATCAAAGGGGTCCCGCCGCACGTGTAATACGAAGCACAGCACCATCGTCTTCAGTACAGGGCTACAACTGCACAATGAACTTGAATACCTCTAAACAGTCAAATACAATGTGATAAAATGATGCACCATACTCCTATACAATTACAGGGAAAATAAACAGCGCTTTCTCTCACTTGACTTCTCTCATGCTGATCTTCTTCTCTGAGCTGGAGATCACCCAGCATGCTCTGCTCCACTTCACCGGTGGACGGAGCTACAGCTCTGATATGATGAACTAACATTATTGATTTGATTAACTACAAATACTTCACATTCTATTGTACAAATACTGTAGAATTCAATGTATTCCTATGGAGGACTGATCCAACTGGGGAGTGCAAATATGGCCGACCGGTGGCTCCAACCACTAGTGAACTCCTTGTGCTCCCTGCTAAATCTTTCCCCCAGCAGCATGGCCCATAGGGCCCAGGAGCGGTAAATTAAATGGCCTAGGCAATCACCCTGGCTCCCCGCTCTGCTAGTGATGGAGAGCACCTAGCACAGCTAATACCCAATACAGGCTATATAACACCATACACTCCCCACAGGGCTGCTATCTCCCACCACAAGCCATACAACCAGAGATGGGCAGTATTTCTGTTACATGTATGTATTTGAAATACTTATTTCATTACTTTTGTATCACGATTGACTATTTTCCTATTTCTGTTACACTGGCTTGAACTCCAATCCAATGTATTTTGTAACGTACTAATGTACTTTCGAAAGCTGTAATTAGTGTTTTCAAAATACACTTTTTATAGCGGTTCACAATTTTGTGGCCCCCTATCACCCCAAATTTGCTGCATTGGTATCAGAAGTTTGATGGGACTATAGTGTGATAAGAGTGTCTGCTAAATTATCAAAATATATATGTAAATGTAAAAATGAACACTTGCAAAGCTCACTGGGTTTTATTCACGGCAACCTCTTTACAATGTATGTGTGGATGTCAGGACTAAACTGGTCAGTTATACACAGAGAGGGGTTTGAGAGGTGACAGGAGTGTGATGTCTTCTATACACAAAATTAGATGGACTCTAGACATCTCTCTCTCTCTCTCTCTCTCACACACACACACACACACAGCCGGAAGTGACAAGGGGACCTCGGGTCAGACTGATTGTTCTGACACGCTAATCCACTCATCACTGATCTTATCTCCGGTTCTTAGTCAGTAGAACGCACATACTACTATACTGAACAAAAATATAAACACACCATGAAACAATTTCAACGGTTTTACTGAGTTATAGTTCCTTTAAGGAAATCAGTCAACTGAAATAAATTCAATAAATTCCTAATCTATGGATTTCACATGAATGGGCAAGAGCGCAGCCATGGGTGGGCCTGGGAGGGCATAGGCCCACCCACTGGGGAGCTAATCAGAATTAGTTCTTCCCCACAACAGGGCATTAATACAGACAGAAATACTATTCAGCTGTCCGTGTGGCTGGTCTCAGATGATCCCGCAGGTAAAGAAGCCGGATGTGGAGGTCCTGGGATGGCGTGGTTACACGTGGTCTGTTGTTGTGAGGCCGGTTGGACTTACTGCCAAATTCTCTAAAATGACGTTGGAGGCGGTTTATGGTAGAGAATTGAACATTCAATGAATTTAATCAGCTTCTTGATATGCCACACCTGTCACACGTGTCTGTTGTTGTGATGCCGGTTGGACATTCTGCCAAATTCTCTAAAACGACGTTGGAGGCGGCTTATGGTAGAGAATTGAACATTCAATGAATTTAATCAGCTTCTTGATCTGTCACACCTGTCAAAGGAGAAATGCTCACTAACAGGGTTGTAAATAAATAACTTTTTTGTGCTGTATGGAACATTTCTGGGATATTTTAATAATATATATATATTTTTGTTTACCTCATGAAACATGGGACCAATACTTTACGTTAATATTTGTGTTCAGTATAGAGCACATTCATCATGGCTGTGTCTCAATACACAGAGATGTTCATTTCCCTCCCATCTGACCTCGCTCACTCACTTCACTGATTTTATAGGTTTCAATTATGTCAATCTATGGTCTGGATAGATGAGAGAAGTACATTGGAAACTAGATGGAGCTGGTTACCCTCTCATCTCAGTCAGATTTGCCAAGATGACAGAAGGGAAGGGGTGCCATTTTTGGAATAAAATGCAGCCAGCTGGTGTCCTCATGTGACATGTCACACCTGTCTCAGTCTCAGTAAAGCAGCCAGACAGATGTGGCACCATTTCTACATTTGTACTCTTTTTCTATTGAAGTGTTCCCAATGTGTCAGCATTCTCTATAGCGATCATCAGTCACATATCAGACAGGCTTGGCTTTGAGTCCAGTCACCTAGGAACTCTCTCTCTCTCATCTGTCTCTGCTTTGGGTCGAGCCACCAAGCTTTAATCTTTTATCTACAGAGACTTCACCTGTCCTGAACTATATCTTATCAGACACTCCATCACACTCTGCCCCTCTGTCCCAATCTCTCATCTTTCCCTGACTTTCTCAGTCCCCCTCTTTTTCTCTCCCTCTGACCCTCTGCCTGTTTGTCTGTCTCATTCTGTCTCTCTCTCTCTCTCTCCATTTCAACTCTGTCTCCTGATTAGGAAAAAACAGCCACCACGCCCTTCCATTTTATTTATCCATCAAAACACAACAATATACTTTTCTGATTACATTGAATCTGCATTAAAATCAGCCTTTTGCCAGGAACGAAAATCAATGCGACATCCATCATGTGAAATATTGTAAGCGCTCAAATGGATTTAGTTCTGATTACTTGACCTGTCAGAATCCAACAAGGTGTCCCTGGACAAAACCAGCCAAGACTGAGTTTATCTTCTCACCCCAGACCACCTTGTCCATCACTCCTCACTCAGTTTTCTCCTTCATTCTAGAATTATGCCCTTCCTATTCAAACCAATAGAGATAAAAGCTCATTGAGAATGCATTGTCTACATGAGATAGATAGATACATTATCTATTGACTTGTCTGATCCAGGGTGACTTGGCTCTGTCGAGCTGTGTGATGTGATGTTGGTATCAGGGAAAGAGCTGTGTGTCTTTCTGAAGCATGGGACGGTAAGTGAGATGACACTCACTCCTCTGTGACCTTGCTGAGTGATATGAATACAATGCACTGTGATTGGAGGCAATAATAATTGCTGCCAAGCGATGGAGGGACACACACACACACACACACACTGTAAGATGTGTATTGTTAAATCAAATCAAATTGTATTTGTCAAATGCTTCGTTAACAACAATTGTGGACAAACAGTGAAATGCTTACTTGCGGGCCCTTCTCAACAATGCAGAGAGAAACAAAGGTAAAACACATAATAATAAAAGTAATAATAGATACACAACGAGTAACGATGGGTAGCAAAGAGGACAGTGTATGACTTGGGTGGCTGGAGTCTTTGACCATTTTTAGGGCCTTCCTCTGGCACCGCCTGGTATAGAGGTCCTGGATGGCAGGGAGCTTGGCCCTAGTGATGTACTGGGCTGTACGCACTACCCTCTGTAGCGCCTTGCGGTCTTATGTCAAGCAGTTGCCATACCAAGCGGTGATGCAGCCAGTTAAGATGCTCTCAATGGTGCAGCTGTAGAACTTTTGAGGATCTGAGGGCCCATGATACATCTTTTCAGCCTCCTGAGGGGAAAGAGGCATTGTCGTGCCCTCTTCACAAATGTGTTGATGTGTTTGGACCCTGATAGATCCTTAGTGATGTGGACACCGAGGAACTTGAAGTTCTCGACCCGCTCCACTACAGCCCTGTTGATGTGGATGGGGGTGTGCTCGGCCCTCAGTTTCCTGTATTCCACGATCAGCTTCTTTGTCTTCCTGATGTTGAGCAAGAGGTTGTTGTCCTGGCACCACACTGACAGGTCTCTGATCTATTCCCGATAGGCTGTCTCATCGTCGTCAGTGATCAGGCCTACCACCATTGTGTCATCGGCAAACTTAATGATTGTGTTGGAGTCATGTGTGGCCAAGCAGTCGTGGGTGAACAGGGAGTACAGGAGGGGACTAAGCACGCACCTCTGAGGGGTCCCGGTGTTGAGGATCAGCATGTGGCGGATGTGTTATTGCCTGCCCTCACCACCAGGGGGCAGCCTGTCAGGAAGTCCAGGATCCAGTTGCAGAGGGAGGTGTTCAGTCCCAGGGTCCTTAGCTTAGTGATGAGCTTGGAAGGCACTATGGTGTTGAATACTGAGCTGTAGTCAATGAACAGCATTCTCACGTAGGTGTTCCTTTTGTCCAAGTGAGAAAGATCCGTGTGGAGTGCAATAGAGATCTCGTCATCTCTGGATCTGTTGGGGTGGTATGCGAATTGGAGTGGGTCCAGGGTGTCTGGGCTGATGGTGTTGATGTGAGCCATGAACAGCCTTTCAAAGCATTTCATGGTTACGTATGTGAGTGATAGTCATTTAGACAGGTTACCTTGGCGTTCTTGGACACAGGAACTATGCTGGTCTTCTTGAAACGTGGGTATTACAAACTGGGTCAGGGAGAGGTTGAAAATGTAATTGAAGACACTTGCCAGTTGGTCAGCGCATACTCTGAGTACGTGTCCTGGCAGTCCTGGCAGTCTGTTCCTGCGGCCAAGAGAAAATATGGCGGCTGTGTTTGGCTTAGCCGCGTCTCTCTCTGTATTTTCTGTCTCTTCGTCTCAGATATTTATTTTAATATGCATTTTAATGCCACTATTTTTGTCCACAAATGTATCAGCGGCCCTGGTTTATGATCGGCAATTGCTGTTGCTTATTAAAGCTGAATTGTCCGGTTTTATGGGTATCGGTGATCCACCTCCAATACCACCCTGTATTCGCCTGTGCTTACCAGGTCACGATCTCTCGCTGCACCGCGACTGGGGAAGAAAGCCTGCGCACCTGCCCAAGAAGTGTGGTAAACGGAGGAGGCGAGGGACCAGAGCGGGATTCCAGGTCAAGAATCGCAGCCTATGGAAATACTTCCTTGTTGGCAACCGGACGGACTGTCTGCTTGTGGATCGTAATCTTCCATTTTTCTACCAACCGGGCATTGCCTGGCCCTGGATCCCCGTCAGAGCATCTTACCTGCGGGCAGTGTTTCCGTATGCGTCCGGTGGATTGCTGAATAGGGATCCACCTCCCCCCATCTTGGCCGGGTTTGTCGTGGCCTGCCTACGCTTAGGATTATCGAGTACACATCTTCCTATTTCTTCTGTGAATATGTGCTTGTTAAATGCCCATTCTGTGGCGAACAAGGCGCACATTCTGAATGATCTGTTCATAAGGCAAAACTTGGACTTTCTATTACTGACAGAAACTTGGCAACGTAACTCTGAATTTATTCATTTAAATGAGCTGTGCCATGTTGGCTGCTCGTTTATTGGATCCCCGCGTCTGTCTGGCCGTGGTGGAGGACTTGCCATAGTATGGAGAAATAGCTACTCCTGTCAGCTGGTGAGCGTGGAAACTTTTTCCTCTTTTGAACTGCAAATCACTAGAGTTGGTCGGATAAGGCCGTTCTTTTGCATCCTCATTTATCGTCCTCCTGGTCCTGCTGGGCAGTTTTTAACAGAGTTTACGGACTTTATGTCATCTGTTATTAATTTTGAAAAGCTATTAATGGTTGGGGATTTTAACCTGCACACTGACGTTGCTGATAATCATGCCGCAAAAGATTTTCTTAGTATTATGTATTCACATAATCTAAAGCATGTTCATGGACCCACACATATATTGGTGGTCATACATTAGACCTTGTTTTCACACTAGGTTTGGATGTTAATGCAATATGTTGTGAGGATATGTCGATTAGTGACCATAAGTGTATCTTTTTTTTTATCTGTCTGCCATCGCTGACCCCCCTTGTCAGAAGCATCTGACACAATCGCGCATTATTACTCAAACAACTGTTGAGCAATTTATCTCTCGGTTTGACTGTGATCTTAATTTTATAGGTTGTAGCAATGATGTTGAGCTCTTAATGCAATATTTTAACAATTTCTGCTCTTCTGTGTTGGACGAAGTGGCTCCTTTAAAGATAAAAACTAAGCCCATCTGTAACACCTCGCCTTGGATGACGGACGATGTGCGTTGTCTAAGGAGGAGGTGCCGTACGACTGAACGTCTGAAAATCCACCGGGCTTGAAGTGCACCGTCTGTATCTTAAGGAACTTATGCAGGATTTTTATGATTTAGTTGCGAAGTCTAGGGCTGCTTATTTTTCTAATTTAATCTCTTTCTCTAAGCGAAACCCTAAGGTTTTATTTGATACCATACATAATACTGTATCTCCTCCTGCCATTGTGACAATAATATGTTCTCAAAACGATTGTGATAGGCTGCTGTCTTTTTTTATTGATAAGGTGCAGTCTATTAGATCAAATATTCTGCGTGGACCACACTTTCTTGTAGACTGTATTCATTCACCTAGGCCTATTACCATTTGAGTCTTTTAAACCAATCAGCCTCCTTGATTTGCTAAACTTGACTAATAAAATGAATATGTCCTCTTGCCCACAGGATATAATACCATCTTCATTATTCTCAAAAGCACTCCCTGCCATTGGCCCTAGTATAGTAGCTATTGTCAATTCCTCACTGGCCACAGGCTGTGTCCCATCCTATTTTAAACATGCCACTATTCAACCTATAATACAGAAGCCTAATTTGGACCCAACAGTTTTGAAGAACTATCAGCCAATTTCAAAGTTGCCATTGTTGTCCAAAATTCTCGAGAAAGTTGTGGCTAATCAACTTACAGCTGTTTTATAGAATTTGGAGTTGTATGACAAATTTCAGTCAGGTTTTAGGAAGAGACACTCTACTGAGACCGCCTTGGTTAGAGTCTATAATGACCTTCATATGGCTTCGGATGCAGGTCTATGTTCAGTGTTGGTACTTCTAGACCTTAGTTCTGCCTTTGATACTGTGGACCACCATATCATGATTAGAAGATTACGTGAATGGGTGGGCGTATCGGGAGTGGCCCTAGATTGGTTTACGTCATATCTCTCAGATAGAAGTTTTGATGTCTATATTGGTGATTCCCACTCTGTATCATCACCCCTGTTTTGTGGTGTTCCACAGGGTTCAGTGTTGGGTCCAATATTGTTTATTTTATACTTGTTGCCTCTGGGTCAGATCATTCGTGATTTTAATATTTCCTATCACTTTTACGCAGATGACATTCAGCTTCATTTTACCTTCCGGCAAAATGAGTCATCCAAACTTACAAGGCTCTTAGATTGTATAGACGCCATAAACAGCTGGATGGCTGAAAGTTTGTTGCAGCTGAACCCAGATAAGACAGAGGTTTTAATTGTAGCGCCAGACAGCGCTATCCCTCTGATTATGCAGAACATTGGACCTTTGTCATCTGCGGTCCGGCCTAGTTTAAGGAACCTTGGGGTGACATTTGATAAATCCCTATCTTTTGAAACCCACATCAAATCACTGACCAAATCCAGTTTTTTCCACTTACGTAATATTAGTAAATTAAGGTCTGTGGTCTCTCACTCAACTGGAGATGCTCATTCATGCCTTCATTTCCTCCCGTATTGATTATTGTAACTCACTTCTCTTCACTTAACAAATCTGTTCTTCATCGAATGCAATCTATTCAAAATTCAGCTGCTAGATTACTTACTAGATCAAATAGGCGCACCCATATCACCCCGATACTCTGCTCCCTTCACTGGCTTCCTGTAGGATCCAATTCAAAATTCTAACTATAACCTATAGGGCTTTACATGGCCAGGTCCCTGCTTATCTTGCTGACATAATTCATTTTCATACCCCTCTCCGGTCCCTCAGGTCTAATAACCAAAATCTGCTATCTACGCCACGCACTAGTTTAAAGACATGTGGGGATAGAGCCTTCGGCGCTATGGCACCCAGATTATGGAATGCTTTGCCAACCAGTATTAGGTTTGCTGAGAATGTGGCCAGTTTTAGGGGACAAGTGAAGACTCATTTGTTCAGGTTAGCTTTTGGGTAATCTCTGTCCTTTATATATTGATATTTTTTATCTGTTTTATTTTATTTCTTTTAGCCTGTTTCTATTATGTTTTGTTGTCTATTGTAAAGCGCTTTGTGACCTAGTCTGTGAAAGGCGCTGTATAAATCCATTTTACTTACTTACTTGTGAATGTTAACCTGTTTAAAGGTCCTAAGGAGAGTATGATCACACAGTTGTCTGGAACAGCTGGTGCTCTCACGCATGGTTCAGTGTTGCTTGCCTCGAAGTGAGCATGGAAGGCATTTAGCTGATCTAGTAGGCTCACATCGCTGGGCAGCTCGCAGCTGTTTCCTTCAGTAATCTGTCATAGTTTGCAAGCCCTGCCACATCTGACGAGTGTCACAACTGGTGTAGTAGGATCCGATGCACAGAAAAAACAGCTAGTTGTATATTACTCATTACCTTGTTCAGCCAAGTTTCCGAGAAACATATTATATTACAGTTTTTAGGTCTTGTTGATAGGATAGTCTCGAACGGAGCTCGTCCAGTTTGATCTCCAGTCATTGTACATTCGCCAAAGAAAAGAGGGTAGAGGTGGTTTATATACTCAAAGCCACAGTTTTATCAGGGAGCCAGCATCGCCGTTTCCTTCTCTTCTGAATGTCGGCGATTGGGGTCTGGTCCGCAGTGAGCAGTATATCCTGCGTCGCCGACCCGTTGAAGTAGAAATCTTCATCCGAATTGAGGTTCTTGGTCGTCGTTATGATGTCCAGAAGCTCTTTTCGGTCTTAGGAAAGATGGCGGAAACATTATGTACAAAAAAAGTTAAGATCAGCGCAGAAAAACAAAGAAAATAGCAGAATTGGTCAAGGGCACGTAAAGCGACTGCTATACATTCCAGCACCATCCTTATTCTCATTACCAAGTTTTATTTGTCACATGTACAGTACAGTGAAATGCTTAACTTGCATGCCTTGCCTAACAGTGCAGTATTCAATATAAAAAAGTATAACAAAATAAAAATAAATAAACTATACAATTTAGAAATATTACTATGGTATATTTCAAAGACATTAAGCCACACAAAAAAATCACAATAAAGACACCCTTTTTATTGAACCTCCAGTTGTCTTTCAAGAGTGGTTGAATATATATATATATATTGCAGATCTAGTTTGCTTAATTTCAAGCACTTTGTTTTAACTGTCACTGCAGGGTAGATTTAGTACACCTTTCTAGTAGTGGTGAGCTGAAAGAGAAGGGGTTTTCCCTGTAATATAAAGCTTCTTAGCCGTAATGTGCTGACTAGTGCATTTCAGACCCATTCTGACTGAGAAACAGCCTGTATAAAGTTGTAGTTGTGCTGACGTATACTAGTCCTAGACATTGGGAATACTGCTGAGTGGGACAGAACTAAAGCCTATAAGATTGGCATGGTGATATGTCTGTAATTTCAGTTATACAAAAGTGTGAAAGCATTCTTGATGGTCCTGATAGCTCACATCACTCACTCGGGTAGACAGGAAAGTATTTTTGAAGGCTTGATGATTGGACAGGATAAAGAGGAAAGAAGAAAAAACACCTGGGAGGAAGAAACATTGGGAGGAACCAAACTGAATTTCTGATTGACCTGGGTGCGACCGTCCACCTATAACATAATCTCTATCTTCAACACAGGTAAATACAGACTGTAGAGATGTAATTTGGGCAACCAGTTAATATTCTTTGGAAATAGGGTAACATTTTAATTTGTCTGAGACATGGGTCAGAGATCGGAGACTGAGGTTTGAGTTATGGAGTGTATCAAAGACAGAGAGAAAGACAGGGCAGAGGGAGAGAAAGAGAAACAAAGAAAGAAAGAGAAAGAAAGAGAAAAATAATGAATGAATGAAAGAAAGAAAAGTGTGCTTTACAGAAAAGTGAAGGAGAGGAGCAGCAAACCCTCTGCTCTGTACGGTGACACAGCAGTTTTCTAAATTATTGAGTTTGACATATTTAAGCTACTGAAACTTCAACAATTTTGAGACTGTTTCCAAGAAATAATAAGCCTTGCATATGCATCAGTAATTCCACTCAAAACAGTCCATAAAATATTAATTGTTTGTTTACCTCTGGTTGCATTCTTACCAACCTTCTCCTAATGGCTTTAACAGCTAATTAAAACCAATTGTTTTTGTGACAACACAAGCACACTATAAATCCAAGTGGTCCGCTCTCAATACAACTATACCTTTATTTGCAATTCCAATTAGATGCGAGCCTTCGTTATTTTCTTTTCATCAACTCCCAAACTCCCAAGAGGGAGACCAGCAGGCTCTATTTAATTGAATTAGCTGAACATGGAGGAGTGGTTTGGATTGATAAAGTGCTCCACAGGCTGCTAGGCCATACAGATGTAGGATCCCACTGGTCAAATACTAGTTGAATCAACGTTGTTTCCAACATAAGGGGATTTTGTCTTTTTCACACAACGTTTAATCTAAATCCAATAACATGGGGAAATATTTGTTGATTTCACGTTGAATTCACATTAGTTGACACCTCGACCAAATGTAGAACTAGGCATTGAACTGACTTCTGTGCTCATTGGGATCTTAATTTGATCACCCTGTTGCAGGAGAACTTTCCTGCAGTGCAGGAATATATTACATTTTTTGTGTATTTGAGGTAAGGCTTCTGAAGTTTGTAATTTCCACTTTGAAATTCCAGATGTGATTTTCCCTTACAAAAAATGTATCATCCACTACACAAATGTCTATTAATTATAATCCACATAATAATTCACATTTCCTGTTGCTGTAGCAAACAGGTTCAAATTAAAGGCCCAGTGGAGTTAAAAAACGTGATTTTCCTGTATTTCCACACAATGAAGTTGGAATAATACTGTCAATCAGATCAAGTGTTAACCGGCGATAGCAGACACTCGCATAGTGGATGTTTTGGCGGTGTAGAACTGCATTGGACCCGTCAAATTGAGCAGCTGCTCTTGCAATCATTATCAAGGAGCCACACCCCTCTCACATTAGATGTTCAGAACGAGAAAGTTTAGGCTATATAGAAATAATTGCACTCAAAAAATCCTAATCGAGGTGTAGATAACATCTCACATTCCAGTGTTTGACAAGGCTGCATGGGACTTCTGTTAATACTACCCTGTTCAGCAAAAGGCAATATCCGTTTTAAGTATATGCTAGTAATGCTTGTGGATTTGACATATTTTGCAGTGCATTCGTAAAGTATTCAGACACCTTGATGACTCAACACTATACACGTCAGCTACTACAGTGACTGAAATTACTACAACACTTAACAAAGAACTGCAGTTGGTTTCAGAATTGGTGGCAAGGAATAAGTTAGTCTTAAATAATTCAAAAATTAAAAGCATTGTATTTGGGACAAATCATTCACTAAACCCTAAACCTCAACCAAATCTTGAGCAAGTTTAGGTGACTAAACTGCTTGGAGTAACCCTAGATTGTAAATGGTCATAGTCAAAACATGTTGATACAACAGTAGCTAAAATGGGGAGAGGTCTGTCCATAATAAAGCACTACTCTGCCTTCTTAACAACACTATCAACAAGACAGGTCCTACAGGCCCAAGTTTTGTCACACCTGTAACTACTGTTCAGTCGTGTCGTCAGGTGCCACAAAGAGGGATTTAGGAAAATTACAATTGGCACAGCACAGCTGGCCCTTAATGTACACAGAAAGCTAACATTAAAGATATGCATGTCAATCTCTCATGGCTCAAAGTGGAGGAGAGATTGACTTCATCACTGCTTGTTTTTGTAAGAAGTGTTGATAAGCTGAATGCACCGAGCTGTCTGTTTAAACTACTAAAACACAGCTCGGACGCCCATGCATACCCCACAAGACATGCCACCAGAGGTCTCTTCACAATCCCCGTCCAGAACAGACTATGGGAGGCGCACACTATTACATAGAGCAATGACTACATGGAACTCTATTGGCAGCAGCTAATGCGGATCCCTAATAAATAAAAATACTTTAACTAGGCAAGTCAGTTAAGAACAAATTCTTATTTACAATGACGGCCTACACCGGCCAAACACGGACGACGCTGGGCCAATTGTGCGCCGCCCTATGGGACTCGCAATCACAGCCAGATTGTGATACAGCCTGGAATCGAACCAGGGTCTGTAGTGATGCCTCTAGCACTGAGATGCAGTGCCTTAGACCGCTGCGCCACTCAGGAGCCAAACATACACTCGGGAGCCCAAAATACATGTATATTATAGTTCTATTGTTCCTAGTATAAATCTGCTGCATTTACATTTATCAATCTCATCTCATTATCCCTATATACGTTATCCCTGTCACGTTCAGCATTATCCACTCAACATTATCCCTGTGTGATATGCAGCAGCTGTAGCCCATGTATTGACTTTGATACAGGACCTCTGATGTGTAATACTAACAGCCGGCACCATATTATCTTTTTTCTATAACACCCGGCTGATATTTTAACTTAGAACTCTGTGGCTATCCTGGCCTTGCGGTTACAGGCCTATCTGCTGTGTAATTGTGGAGTGTACTCTGCCACCTGTGACTCGACTCCTTTTAACCTGCAAAGAAAGGGAGCGAGAAAAAGTTAACAAATACGTTTCTTCTCAAAGATCAGTTTGACAAGAAAGCAGGAGGTTGACATAGGGGTGGCTTAGATTGCATATTAACCTCTTTTTCCAATTTGGATATAGGGATCATTATAAACCTAAGTTTATACAATAAAGATGTTTCCTTGGTGTCATTATCTGCGACGACTGGGTAACCTGTAATTCGTGACTATAAATCACTCTGGGGAAATTGCTCTTTGCCTTTTTGTACCCTCAACGCCTTCTTTTACATCACTTGGAAATCATCTTTTAGGTTTCTCATCAGAGCATTCCTGAAATATGCAATTATACCTGACACTTTGCCTCAAGGTTTTCATCTCCACACAATATGACAATCCTCTGAGGCTGTGGCGGAGAGGTAACTACGGCGTGTTTAGAGATTGATTAATGATGCCGTCTGGGTAATGGTGTCCTATGAGCTTGGGCTGCGGAACAAAACGGTAATGACTTCTCTCAACTTTTTGTGTGTGTGTGTGTCCGTTAGTAATGACTGGCTCGGAGGAAGAGAGCACGTCTCTATTAAGGTGGAGTTAAAGATGCACTCTGGACATAATTGTATTCCATAAATCACGTCTGTGGTAGGGAAGGCTGTTATTCAGCCTTGATTGGTTTATTAGAGGGGGACAGGAAAGTGGCTGTCTGACATTCAGGTGGAACTGATGAAAGGATGGACTGACTGGCTGACTGACGTATGGACAGATGGATGGATGGAAGGAATGACTGACTGACTGGCAGCTGCTAAAGGCGCCTCCGAACGCACACTCATAAACTATAAAAAAGCCAACTTAACCAATTGCTTAGTCAGTGTTATTCTGTGAGTTGGGTGGACTTCAGAAGGACAAGACATTGAGCTCAACAAACTTTGCTCACAGTGAGCTGACTGTACTTGATGAGTCAAATTACAAAGTACTTGTTTGCCTTTGGATAAGCTGAAGACCACAATATTTACCAAGAGAGTTTTCATGTATATTTTTCGTAGCTGTCTATTTACCACCACAAATGGAAGACCGCACTCAGTCAGCTGTATAAGACAATAAGCAAACAGGAAAACGCCTATCCAGAGGCAACGCTCCTAGTGGCTTGGGGACTTTAATGCAGGGAAACTTAAATCCGTTCTACCTAATTTCTACCAGCATGTTAAATGTGCAACCAGAGGAAAAAAAACTCTAGACCACGTTTACTCCACACACAGAGATGCGTACAAAGCTCTCCCTCACACTCCATTTGGCAAATCTGACCATAATTCCATCCTCCTGATTCCTGCTTTCAAGCAAAAACTAAAGCAGGAAGCACCATTGACATGGTCAATAAAGAAGTGGTCAGATGACGCAGATGCTAAACTACAGGACTGTTTTGCTAGCACAGACTGGAATATGTTCCGGGAGTACACCAAATCAGTCACTGGCTTCATCAATAAGTGCATTGATGATATCGTCCCCACAGTGACTGTACGTACACACCCCAACCAGAAACCATGGTGCAACATCCGCACTGAGCTAAAGGGTAGAGCTACCGCTTTCAAGAAGCGGGACTCTAACCCGGATGCTGATAAGAAATCCTGCTATGCCCTCAGACGAATCATCAAACAGGCAAAGCGCCAATACAGGACTAAGATTGAATCGTACTACGCCGGCTCTGACGCTCGCCGGATGTGGCAGGGCTTGCAAACTATTACAGAATACAAAGGGAAGCACAGCCGAGAGCTGCCCAGTGACACAAGCCTACCAGACGAGCTAAATCACTTCTATGCTTGCTTCGAGGCAAGCAACACTGAGGCATGCATGAGAGCATCAGCTGTTCCGGATGACTGTGTGATCATGCTCTCTGTAGCCGATGTGAGTAAGACCTTTAAACAGGTCAAAATTTCACAAGGCCGCAGGCCCAGACGGATTACCAGGACGTGTACTCCGAGCATGCGCTGACCAAGTGTCTTCACTGACATTTTCAAAAGGTCCCTGATTTAAGTCTGTAATACCAACATGTTTCAAGCAGACCAGCATAGTCCCTGTGCCCAAGAACACTAAGGTAACCTGCCTAAATGACTACAGACCCATTGCACTCACATCTGTAGCCATGAAGTGCTTTGAAAGGCTGATCATGGCTCACATCAACACTACATTATCCCAGAAACCCTAGACCCACTCCAATTTGCATACCAATCCAACAAATCCACAGATGCCATCTCTATTGCAGTCCGTACTGCCCTTTCCCACCTGGACAAAAGGAACACCTACGTGAGAATGCTATTCATAGACTACAGCTCAGCGTTCAAACCATAATGCCCTCAAAGCTCATCACTAAGCTAAGGACCCTGGGACTAAACACCTCCTTCTGCAACTGGATCCTGGACTTCCTGACGGGCCACCCGCAGGTGGTAAGAGTAGGTAACAAGACATTTGCCACGCTGATCCTCAACAGGGGTGCATTCTCAGTCCCCTCCTGTACTCCCTGTTCATCCATGACTGCATGGCCAGGCACAACTCTAACACCATCATTAAGTTTGCAGACGACACAACAGTAGTAGGCCTCATTACCGACAACGACAAGACCGCCTATAGGGAGGAGGTCAGAGACCTGGCCGTGTGGTGCCAGGATAACAACCTCTCCCTCAACGTGATCAAGACAAAGGAGATGATTGTGGACTACAGGAAAAGGAGGACAGAGCACGCCATTCTCATCGACAGTGCTGTAGTGGAGCAGGTTGAGAGCTTCAAGTTCCTTGGTGTCCACATCATCAACAAACTATCATGGTCGAAAAACATCAAGACAGTCATGAAGAGGGCACGACAAAGCCTATTCCACCTCAGGAGATTGAAAAGATTTGGCATGGGTCCTCAGATCCTCAAAAGGTTCTACAGCTGCACCATCGAGAGCATCCTGACTGGTTGCATCACTGCCTGATATGGCAACTGTTCGGCCTCCGACCGCAATCCACTACAGAGGGAAATATGTACGGCCCAGTAGATCACGTGGGCCAAGCTTCCTGCCATCCAGGACCTCTATACCAGGCGGTGTCAGAGGAAGGCCCTAAAAATTGTCAAAAACTCCAGCCACCCTAGTCATAGACTGTTCTCTCTGATACCGCACGGCAAGCGGTACCGAAGCGCCAAGTCTAGGTCCAAAAGGCTTCTCAACAGCTTCTAACCCCAAGCCATACGACTCCTGAACAGGTAATCAAATGGCTACCTGGAGTATTTGCATTGTGTGTGTGTCCCCCTCTTTAACTATACCTACATGTACATATTAATCAGTCCCCGCACATTGACTCTGTACCGGTACCACCTGTGTATAGCCTCGCTACTGTTATTTTAGTGCTTTTATTTCTTTACTTATCTATTGTTTTACCTAACACTTATTTTACTTAAAAACTGCATTGTTGGTTAGGGGTTGTAAGTAAGCATTTCACTGTAAGTTCTACACTTGTTGTATTTGGCGCACGTGATAAATACAAATTGATTTGATTTGGTTTGCAGCACATTCATTCACGACTCACGGCACAGGCCGAGACGTGAAACTAATTACCTCAGCCCGACCAGCGCTGGCAAGTGGCAGAGAGAGACACCACTGAGAGTGGCCTTGTGAGGTGCTGAACATAAGGGCTCAGACACACCAATAGTGTTTCCATTGCCAAGAGTACTTAGCACCTCTGAACATGATTTGCTAACTTAGTGTGCATCAATTTTACATATAGAATTGCTTGTAAAATGTTGGAAGTCAGATGTCTACAGTGGGTGGTCCCTAAAACTCAGCTTGTTAAAGGATCGGCAGACAAACGCTTGATCGACATTTGGTGCGAGCCTTAGGCAAAAAATGTTATGTCCCTCGACTCCTGATGTGTCAACAGACATCCCCTAAACTAAAAACCCACTGAGAACTGGTAAATAGTTGCTGGTAATTCAGTCAGATGAAATAATGGCCTAAACGAGCCTAATGTTACTCCATATTGTCCAAGGACCTTGCATGTTCTGATTAGAGGTGAATTGGTTCTGGCAGCCAAAACAGCTAAATACTCCATCTAAACGTGAATCGATTCTCAATTGCAGTACGGTTCTAGAAACAGGTTAGCAGTACAGTGGTTCCCAAACTTGGGGTCGGGGACCCATGTGGGGTCCCTGAAATTTAAATAGGGTCCCCTGAGAGAATCTGTAATCTTATCAAACACATTAATAAATTGGTTTGTATGGGTTGATAATTTGCAACTCTGCCTAGAAGGCCAGCATCCCGGAGTCGCCTCTTCATTGTTGACGTTGAGACTGGTGTCTTGCGGGTGCTATTTAATGAAGCTGCCAGTTGAGGACTTATGAGGCATCTGTTTCTCAAACTAGACACTAAAGTACTTGTCCTCTGGCTCAGTTTGCACCGGGGCCTCCCACTCTTTCTATTCTGGTTAGAGACAGTTTGCGCTGTTCTGTGAAGGGAGTAGTATACAGCGTTGTACGAGTTCTAGCCTTCATTTCTCAGAACAAGAATAGACTGATGAGTTTCAGAAGAAAGTTATTTGTTTCTGGCCATTTTGAGCCTGTAATCTAATCCACAAATGCTGATGCTCCAGATACTCAACTAGTCTAAAGAAGGCCAGTTTTATTTCTTCTTTAATCAGCACAACATATTTCAGCTGTGCTAACATAATTGAAAAAGGGTTTTCTAATGATCAATTAGCCTTTTAAAATGATAAACTTGGATTAGCTAACACAACGTGGCATTGGAACACAGGAGTGATGGTTTCTGATAATGGGCCTCTGTACGCCTATGTACAGAGGGTTACTTAATGTTAGAATAGGGTTACTTAATGTTAGATCCCTCACTTCCAAGGCAGTAGTCAATTAACTGATCATAATCTTGATGTGATTGGCCTGACTGAAACATGGCTTAAGCCTTATGAATTTACTGTGTTAAATGAGGCTTCTCCTCCTGGTTACACTAGTGACCATATCCCCCCGCGCATCCCGCAAAGGCGAAGGTGTTGCTAACATTTACGATAACAAATTTCAATTTACTCCCCAAAAAAGGACAGCGTTTTCATCTTTTGAGCTTCTAGTCATGAAATCTATGCAGCCTACTCAATCACTTTTTATAGCTAGTTTACAGACCTCCTGGGCCTTATACATAGTTCCTTACTGAGTTCTCTGAATTTCTATCAGACCTTCTATCAGACCTGCAATCGCAACAAATAATCTGCTTAGACCCCAACCAAGGATCATCAAAAGCCGTGCTATAAATTCTCGGACAACCCAAAGATTCCTAGATGCCCTTCCAGACTCCCTCCACCTATCCAAGGACGTCGGAGTACAAAAATCGTTTAACGATCAAACAGAGGATCTAAATTTTACCTTGCGTAATACCCTAGAAGTAGTCGAACCCCTCAAAACAAAAAAACATTTGCCAAAAGAAACTAGCTCCCTGGTACACAGAAAATACCCAAGCTTTGAAGCAAGCTTCCAGAAAACTGGAACGGAAATGGCGCTCCACCAAACTGGAAGTCTTCCTACTAGCTTGGAAAGAAAGTACAGTGCAATATCGAAGAGTCCTCACTGCTGCTCAATCATCCTATTTTTCCAACCTAATTGAGGAGAATAAGAATAATCCTACATTTCTATTAGATACTGTTGCAAAGCTAACTAAAAAGCGGCATTCCCCAAGAGAGGATGCCTTTTACTTCAGCAGTGATGAATTCATGAACTTCTTCAACGAAAAGATCATTATCATTAGAAAGCAAATTACGGACTCCTCTTTAAATCTGCGTATTTCCCCAAAGCTCAGCTGTCCTGAGTCTGCACAGAACTGCCAGGACCTAGGATCAATGGAGACACTCAAGTTTTTTAATCCTATATCTCTTGACACATTCATGAAAATTGTCATGGCCTCAAAACCTTCAACCTGCATACTGGACCCTATTCCAACTAAACTACTGAAAGAGCTACTTCCTGTGCTTGGCCCACCTATGCTGAACATAATAAATGGCTCCCTATCCAACGGATGTGTACCAAACTCAAAGTGGCAGTAATAAAGCCTCTCTTAAAAAAGCCAAGCCTTCACCCAGAAAATGAAAAACTATCGGCCTATATCGAATCTCCCATTTCTGTCAAAAATTGTAGAAAAAGCTGTTGCGCAGCAACTCACTGCCTTCCTGAAGACAAATAATGTATACGAAACACTTCAATCTGGTTTTAGACCCTATCAAATGACTGAGACTGCACTCGTGAAAGTGGTAAATTACCCTTTAATGGCGTCAGACCAAGGCTCTGCATCTGTCCTCGTGCTCTTAGACCTTAGTGCTGCTTTTGACACCATCGACCACCATATTCGTTTGGAGAGATTGTAAACCTTAATTGATCTACAGTACATGGACAAGTTCTTGCCTGGTTTAGATCTTATCTGTCGGAGAGATATCAGTTCGTCTCCGTGGATGGTTTGTCCTCTGACAAATCAATTGTCTCCGTGGATGGTTTGTCCTCTGACAAATCAAAGTTTCGGTGTTCCTCAAGGTTCCTGTTTTCACTATATATTTTACCTCTTGGTGATGTCATTTGTAAACATAATGTTAACTTCCATTGCTATGCGGACGACACAAAAAATGTGATCATATTACTCCCGTGCTAGCCTCTCTACACTGCCACTGTTAATGCTAGAGCTGATTTCAAGGTTTTACTGCTAACCTACAAAGCATTACATTGGCTTGCTCCTACTTATCTCTCAGATTTGGTCCTGCCGTATATACCTACGTACGCAGGCCTCCTTATTGTCCCTAGAATTTCTAAGCAAACAGCTGGAGGCAGTGCTTTATCCTGTAGAGCTCCAATTTTATGGAACGGTCTGCCTATCTATGTGAGAGACGCAGACTCCGTCTCGACCTTTAAGTCTTTACTAAAGACTCATCTCTTCAGTAGGTCCTACAATTGAGTGTAGTCTGGCCCAGGGGTGCAAGGGTGAACGGCAAGGCACTGGAGCGACGAACCACCCTTGCTGTCTCTGCCTGCCCGGTTCCCGTCTCTCCATTGGGATTCTCTGCCTCTGACCCTATTACGGGGGCTGAGTCACTGGCTTACTGGTGCTTTCCATGCCATCCCTAGGAGGGGTGCCTCACTTTCTGTCCGGATTGTCGCCCCCTCTGGATTCTGCAGTGGAGGGGATCTTTCGTGGTCTATACTCAGCCTTGTCTCAGGGTAGTAAGTTGGTGGTTGTTGATATCCCTCTATTGGTGTGGGGGCTGTGCTTTGGGAGTGTAGGCGGGGTTATATCCTGCCTGGTTGGCCCTGTCCGGGGGTATTGTCGGGGGTATTGTCGGAAGGGGCCACAGTGTCTCCTGACCCCCTGTCTCAGCCTCCAGTATCTATGCTGCAATAGTCTATGTGCCGGGGGGCTAGGGTCAGTTTGTTAAATCTGATGTTATTATCCGGTGTCTTGAATTTAAGTATGCTCCCTCTAATTCTCTCTCTCTCCCACTCTACCTCCCCTCCCGGAGGACCTGAGCCTTAGGACCATGCTTCAGGACTACCTGCCCTGATGACTCCTAGCTGTCCCCAGTCCACCTGGTTGTGCTGCTGCACCGGTTTCAACTCTTCTGTTCATTGGACGTGCCACCTTGTCCCAGACCTGCTGTTTTCATCTCTCTCTCTCGCTCTCTCTCTACCGCACCTGCACTCTATCACACCGTACTTGCGCTCTCTACCGCATCTAAATGCCTGGCTATGAAAAGCCAAGTGACATTCACTCCTGATGTATTTACCTGTTGCAACCTCTACAACCACTATGATTATTATTTGACCCTGCTGGTCATCTGTGAACATTTGAACATCTTGGAGAAAGAACTGTCCTTAATGGCCATGAATTGTTATAATCTCCACCCTGCACAGCCAGAAGAGGACTGGCCATCCCTCAGATCCTGGTTCCTCTCTAGGTTTCTTCCTAGGTTTTTCCCTTTTAGGCTGGGTTTCTGTATAGCACTTTGTGACATCAGCTGATGTAAAAAGGGCTTTATAAATACATTTGATTTGATGATAAAAAGTGGAAGAATATTTGTGTTTAACCAACACAAATACAGTATGCTGTCAGTGCACTAGGAAATCAAATCAACTGGTTGAACTAACATGTGTCCATGCTGTTTGCTGTGCTGCATGGTCAACAGACTGGCATCTTAGACATGCAAAGGTTGTGTGTGTGTGTGTGTGTGTGTGTGTGTGTGTGTGTGTGTGTGTGTGTGTGCGCGTGCGTGCGTGCGTGCGTGCGTGCGTGCGTGTTTTACTAGCAAAGAGTAATTATGTAAATAAATCCATGTGAAAAGAGGGTCAGATTAGTGGGCTTCCACCATCTGGAAGGAGGGGTTAAAAGCGGAAATCAAATTTCAGATAGATAGATAGATAGATAGGTACTTTATTGATCCCCCGGGGGGGAAATTTCATTATCAAGCAGCTACAACAAAAACACAGGGCAGGTGCAAAATGCCACAACGAAAGTACACAAAAGACAGATACACGGTACATGATACATAGAGCGGCAGTATGAAAAAGTATAGAAATACAGGATATCTGGAGTGCAAAAAAAAGCTATAAAAGGACATTGCATAGTATGAGTGGTTGGCTGAATATGTACACTATACATTGGTGGATGTTGGATGGTTAACTATACTATACAGGTTGATGGCAGAGAAATACTTCAGTAGCTAAAAATGCGTATTATATGAGCGAGGGTAATAATAGTTTACTTAATAGACAGACTGGGTAAATGAACAGGTAAGTGAAAATTTTGCATGGTTAAATTAGCTGTACAGTTAGGTATACAGTTATATTTACAGATAAGTGAATACTTGCATGTTTACACAAACTGTACAGGTAAATGACAGGAAGAGATACTTTAATAGCTAAATGTGTGTATGATATCATTGGGGTAATAATAGTAATTCCCTTAAAATACAGTCCTTAGTGCGCAGGGTTTAATTACAGACAACTGCACTTATTGCACATTTGATATACTAAAAGCAATGAGAAAAGGTGCAACTGGCAGGATACTAATATGCATTCCTGAGTGAATGCCTAGGTCCAATAATTACTTACAATATTGCATGTGATATAATATAACAACTGTACATGGGTATGTATATACAGACCTGTATGAATAAGTAGGTCCTCAGTGGATGAGTGCTGACGGAACAGAGTTACTCACGGATGGATGCATAATTGTTAAACTAGGTCCTAGCACCCCAACAGTTCCAGATCTATGTTGCCGACGGCACGGCACCCCGGTGAGGCATTATATAGTCTCATAGCCGCCGGCAGGAAGGACCTCCTGTAGCGCTCTCTGGCACACCGTGGTGGGATCAGTCTGTGACTGAAAGAGCTCCTCTGCGTCATAACCATAGCGTGCAGAGGGTGGGTGACGTTGTCCATGATGGCCAGCAGTTTGGCCAGGATCCGTCTCTCCGCCACCTCCTCTAGAGTGTCAAGGCTCATCCCCAGGACAGAGCTAGCCTTCCTGATCAGCTTATTTACCCGAGAAGCATCACCGGCTTTGATGTTTGCTCCCCAGCACACCACTGCAAAAAAGATGGCACTGGCCACCACAGACTGGTAGAAGGTATGCAGTAGTTTACTGCACACGTTGAAGGACCTGAGCCTCCTCAGAAAGTAGAGTCGGCTCTGGCCCTTTTTGTACAGGGCCCCGGTGTTACCAGCCCATTCCAGTCTGTTGTCCATATGGACACCCAAGAACTTGTATGTCTCAACCATTTCCACATCCATCCCCTTTATAGGGACTGCAGTCAGTTGTGCCTTGGTTCTCCTGAAGTCCACCACCATCTCCTTAGTTTTGCTGATGTTGAGCTGAAGGTGGTTCTGCTCACACCACAACACAAAGTCACTGATTGTGCTCCTGTACTCCTCCTCCTGCCCACCCCTGATGCACCCTACAATAGCAGAGTCATCAGAGAACTTCTGTAGGTGGCATGTTTCAGAGTTATATCTGAAGTCTGAGGTGTAGAGGGTGAACAGGAAGGGGGACAGGACCGTACCCTGGGGGGCCCCTGTGTTGCTAACTGCCCGTTCTGACACACAGCTCTGTAGTCGCACAAATTGTGGCCTACCGGTCAGGTAGTCCGTGACCCAGGAGACTAAGGGTGCTTCCACTTTCATCCTCCTCATCTTCTCACCCAGTAGCAGGGGCTGAATGGTATTGAAGGCACTGGAGAAGTCAAAAAACATGACCCTCACAGTGCAACCTGCGTTGTCCAGGTGAGAGTAGGCCCTCTGCAGAAGGTAGATGATTGCATCATCCACCCCGATGTTGCGCTGGTATGCAAACTGCAGGGGGTCCTAATATTAGTTTATTGCAAATCACCAATAAAGTTATATTAATCTTATTTTATCTTAAAAACAAAAAGAGACAGAGGAGAGGGAGAGACCATAAATATACATATATATAGCAACCGGAGACATATACAGTATGTCTCAATCCTTCTCCTCTCATCTCTTTTTTTCTAAGATTAAGTAAGATTAAGATTACTTTATTGGTCAATTGCACAGGTCCAATTGAAATTTGACTTTCATTTTTAACCCAACCCAACGGAAGTTATATTAGTCATTATAAACTGGGCGGTTCAAGCCCTGAATGCTGATTGGCTGACAAAACATTTATTGTTACTGCTCTAACCAGTTTATAAGTCTTCTCAGGGGTTTGTGTTATACGGCCAATATACCACGGTTAAGGGCTGTATCCAGGCACTCCTCGTTGAGTCGTGCTTAAGAAGAGCCGTTAGCCGTGATATATTGGCCTTATACCACACCCCCTCGTGCCTTATTGCTTAGTTACAAACTGGGTGGTTCGAGCCTTGAATGCTGATTGGCTGACAGCCGTGGTATTTCAGACAGTCTACCACGGGTATGACAAAACAGTTATTTTTACTGCTCTAATTACGTTGGTAAACAGTTTATAATAGCAATAAGGCACCTCGGGTTTGTGATATGTGGCCAATATACCACGGCTAAGGGCTGTATCCAGGCACTCCACGTTGTGTTGTGCATAAGAACAGCCCTTAGCCGTGGTATATTAGCCATATACCACAGCTCCTCGGGCTTTATTGCTTTCAAAGATGTTCACATTTTTCTTTCATTTTGACATACATGGTATTTTGTGTAGATCATTGACAAAATGACAATTAAATCCATTTGAATCCCACTTTGTAACAATAAAAAGTGAAGAAACCCAAGGGGGTGAATACTACTCCTTACTATGCCCACAGTATATACTGTATGTATAACTGTAATCGATGTCTATACCACAATGCAGTTGCATAGTAGGCATTCTATATTATATTACAACATCAGTCTAACTGAAAATGGATGTTGTGTTGGTTGAATGTTCCAGGCAGGTTCCAGAATGTTCTTCAGCTGGTGAACCTCGTGTTGGGTAATGACAGCTAGTTTAGCAGGATTTGGCACTGTGGCGATGTTCTTCACCCCCCACTGCTTCGACCTCTTGCAGAATATTTGTATGTACTGCAAGTCTCCTGGAAAAACATGAAGACTGATCATGTGGATGTGTAAAACATGAAGACTGGTCATGAGGATGTGTAGCCATACAATAGACCATGCTCATCTGTAAAATAAAAAGTGGTATGTGTTTTAACGGGGCATTGAGATGGGCTGTTAGAAACGATGTGAAAAGTTTGAGGGGTGCTTGACTTGTAGACAGTCTAGTCATGTATTGTTGTGTATGAACACCTACAGTTGTGCTGTACTACTAAAGCTGGTGTCAAGGTCATCGTCATTAGCAGCAGCATTAGTCTGTAGGACAAAGAGTAGTCAGTGATTAGCCCAAATGTTTCTACTTTGTCCCCAATACACACTCAAACATGGTACTATATCTACCCACCCCCCTCATGTCAATAGATCATGCATAGTGACCTTTACACACAATACCCACCCCCAACAGACACAAGTCACCCACATTATTCCCTCCTTACTAATACACTGGGGGCCAAAAGTTTGGAATATTACTCATTCAAGGGTTTCTCTTTATTTGCACTATTCTACATTGTAGAATAAAAGTGAAGACATTAAAACTATGACATAACACATATAGAATCATGTAGTAACCAAAAAAATGTTAGTGTTAAACAAATCAAAATATGGATATTTTATATTTGAGATTCTTCAAAGTAGCCACCCTTTGCCTTGACGACAGCTTTGCACGCTCTTGGCATTCTCTCAACAAGCTTCATGAGGACCGCCACAGGAATGGAAGAGCAAGAAATACCTCTGCTGCAGAGGATAAGTTCATTAGAGTTACCAACCTCAAATTTCAGCCCAAATAAATGCTTCACAGAGTTCAAGTAACAGACACATCTCAACATCAACTGTTCAGAGGAGACTATGAATCAGGCCTTCATGGTCGAATTGCTGCAAAGAAACCACTACTAAAGGACACCAATAAAAAGAAGAGACTTGCTTGGGCCAAGAAACACGAGCAATGGACATTAGACCAGTGGAAATTTGTCCTTTGGTCTGGAGTCCAAATTAGATATTTGGTTCCAAACTCAACCAAATTTAGATGGTTTGGGATGAGTCGGACCGCAGTGAAGGAAAAGCAGCCAACAAGTGCTCAGCATATGTGGGAACTCCTTCAAGACTGATGGAAAAGCATTCCAAGTTAAGCTGGTTGAGAGAATGCCAAGAGTGTGCAAAGCTGTCATCAAGGCAAGGGTGGCTATTTGAAGAATCTCAAATATATTTTGATTTAGTTACTACATGATTCCATATGTGTTATGTCATAGTTTAAGTCTTCACTTTTATACTACAATGTAAAAAATTGTGCAAATAAAGAAAAACCCTTGAATGAGTAATATTCCAAACTGAACAATCAACTAAGCCTCAATAATACAGAACAAAAGACAGTAGAAGTTGTAACATATTTGTAAACACCCTATATATGACAAAAAGACATGGAAGACACCAATACAACATTTTACCACAGTATTACCGTTGAAATAGAGGAAAACCTGGTTTAGTCTGCTTTCCAACAGACACTGGGAGACAAATTCACCTTTCACAAGGACAACAACCTTAAAAACAAGGACAAATCTACACTGGAGTTGCTTGAACAACAGCAATACCTTTACATAAGTATTCAGACCCTTTGCTATGAGACTCGAAATTGAGCCCAGGTGGACTCCAACTTTATTGGAGTCCACCTGTGGTAAATTAAATTGGAAAGGCACACACCTGTCTATATAAAGGTCCCACAATTGACAATGCATGTCAGAGCAAAAACCAAGCCATGATGTCGAAGGAATTGTCCGTAGAGCTCAGAGACAGTCTCTGAATGTCCTTGAGTGGCCCAGCCAGAGCCCGGATTTGAACCCGATCAAACATCTCTGGAGAGAGCTGAAAATAGCTGTGTAGCGATGCTCCCTATCCAACCTGACAGAGCTTGAGAGGATCTGCAGAGATGAATGGGAGAAACGTCCCAAATACAGGTGTGCCAAGCTTGTTGCGTCATACCGAAGAAGACTCGAGGCTGTAATCGCTGCCAAAGGTGCTTCAACAAAGTAAAGGGTCTGAATACTTATGTAAGTCTGAATACTTTCTGAATGCACTGTATTTGATACCATTCCACCAATTCTGCTCCAGCCATTACCACAAGCCACCAATGTCCTGTGATACAGTATATATAAGAGAGAGAGAGAGAGAGAGAGAGACAGAGACAGAGACAGAGACAGAGACAGAGAGAGAGACAGAGAGAGAGACAGAGAGAGAGACAGAGAGAGAGACAGGTGGGTGAAAAGGCTTGAATAAGTAAATCACTCTTTGACAGAATTTGCATATTTGTGTTGCATCCACATATACATTGAGAAAATAATCAGCAAAAAAAATCTCTTGACAGATTTGTGTCTATATTTATGATGAAATCAGTCCCCCTTCTCAGATTTGTGAGTAATAGGCAAATAACTTGATGACCATGTTGATGTTTTATTACCTAAACATATGAAAATAAGCTGTGCAATGCATTTATTTTAATCAATCTGATACTGTGCATGAGCAAATCAAAGTTGACTAGAGGCTCTATTCAATCCGTATCGGGGAAGTTCAGCGTTACAGCGTCATTTAATTTTAAAGGCAAAGTTCCCGCGTTAGTGGAGACCTCATTCATGGTAACCGCTGCATATGTCGGCTCAATCGGAAATTAACTTTACATTTTTATTGCGCAATCTGTAACGGTACAGTGATACAGATTGAAGAGCTCAGAATAATCAGGGTCGGGCTAAAACCACATTTCATTGCACCTGAGTCTATGTATTTTCAAGGTCCACCCCATTTAATATGGAAGCATGTGGATACACTCAATATCTGTCACAGTTGGGTGTAGAGACGGACCAAGGCGCAGCGCAGTGATAGTTCGACATATATTTATTAAACGGAAATATACTCAATACCGAACTATACAAAATAACAACATAATATAAACGTGAACACACACTTACATGGGTGACGATCAGACAATGAACCACACCATGGTGTGGAACATACAAACTTAAGTAGGATCCCTAATTAGAGACAATGCACATCAGCTGCCTCTAATTAGGGATCCAACACAAAACACAGCACAGAAATAGAACACATAGAACTGTCAGACTCAGTTCACAGACCATAGATCTATAGAGAAGCAATAGGCTTCTCTATGGCCAGAGCCTGACAATATCACCATTACTACCACTCCTCTGTTTGGCTCCGTCTCCAGCAAGTCTTGTTGCTATGTAGCATATTGGTAGCAAATAACCAGTCCTTTTTATACAAGGACGCCCTATAGAATTTTACATTGTCAAATATGTTAAGCACTGCGAAAGGCACTGGATTATAAGAGGAGACGTAACTCCCTAAGGATAACTGTTGTAGACAAGCTAATATAATTACTGTACATATAGAACTGATTTATATAGGATCTTTATGGATGAACTCACCTAATATATTAATCCATACATGAATCCAGCCAATACACAAGGGAACCTTGCTCTTCAATCAACCTGCTCCAAGGTCATTGGGTGTTGGGTGATGTGCTGCTGTGGTTGTACAGAGCAAGGTTTCCGTTAGGAAAATGTGGCGCCAGACATTTGACCGGCAACATTTTAATTTACCAGACTTTTGAGAAATCTGCCGGACCCATAAGGTTAGGGTGTCCACCCACGGTGCTCAGAATGACAGAAATCACATTTAGATTATGGTAATTCAAATTAAAAGGGGAATTTCACCCAAAAACTATTCTGGTCTGTTTATACAGTGCATTCGGAAATTATTCAGACCCCTTGACTTTTTCTACATTTTTTACATTACAGCCTTATTCTAAAATTGATTAAACAGTTTTTTCCCTCATCAATCTACACTTAATACCCCATAATGACAAAGCAAAAACTGCTTTTTATAAATTTTTGCAAATCATTTTTTTTTTTTAACAACGTACATTTCACATTTACATGCATTCAGATCCTTTACTCAGTACTTTGTGATTACAGCCTCGAGTCTTCTTGGGTATGACGCTACAAGCTTGGCACACCTGTATTTGGGGAGTTTCTACCATTCTTCTCTGCAGATCCTCTCAAGCTCTGTCAGGTTGGATGGGGAGCGTCGCTGCACAGCTATTTTCAGGTCTCTCCAGAGATGTTAGATCGGGTTCAACTCCGGGCTCTGGCTGGGCCAATCAAGGACATTCAGAGACTTCCTGAAGCCACTCCTGCATTGTCTTGGCTGTATGCTAAGGGTCGTTGTCCTGTTGGAAGGTGAACCTTAAACCAGTCTGAGATCCTGAGCGCTCTGGAGCAGGTTTTCAATAAGGATCGCTCTGTCCTTTGCTTCGTTCATCTTTCCCTCGATCCTGACTAGTCTCCCAGTCCTTGCAGCTGAAAAACATCCCCACAGCATGATGCTGCCACCTCATACAGTATATGGTCACAGATACCTTAAAAGAAATGGGCCTCACAATGGGCCTCAGGATCTCGTCACAGTATTTCTGTGCATTCAAATTGCCATCGATAAAATACTTATGCCTGCCCATACCATAACCCCACATACCATAACCCCACAACCACAATTGTGCACTCTGTTGACTACCACTCGCCCATATGCCATACACGTGGTCTGCGGTTGTGAGGCCGGTTGGACGTACTGCTAAATTCTCTAAAACTATGTTGGAGGTGGCTTATGGTAGAGAAATTAACATTCAATTCTCTGGGAAAACTTTTGTGGACATTCCTGCAGTCAGCATGCCAAATGCACGCTCCCTCAAAACTTGAGACATCTGTGGCATTGTGTTTTGTGAGAACTGCACATTTTAGAGTGGCCTTTTATTGTCCCCAGCGCAAGGTGCACCTGTGTAATAATCAGCTTCTTGATATGCCACAACTGTCAGGTGGATGGATTATCTTGGCAAAGGAGAAATGCTCACTAACAGGGATGTAAACAAATTTGTGCCCAAAATTTGAGAGAAATTAGCTTTTTATTTCTGAAAAATTTCTGGGATATTTTATTTCAGCTCATAAAACACGGGACCAAATACAGACTGGTCTCTTATCAGATCACCTTGGAGTGGATGCTGAGGGGAGAACATCAATTACATCCAGCTACATTGGATTCCAGGAAATTGAGGAGGCTCATAGCATCTTATACAAATAACATTTTCAAGAAATAACATAAATAAACTATTTAATGTTATTCTAAAACAACAATTACACAGTTACTATGCCATTCACACTGTCACTCTGCATTAGTTAGACCAGGGATTTACAAACTTGTTCCTGGAGAGCAACAGTCTTGTAGGTTTTCACTCCAACAGGTGAGCTTGATTAGGGTTGGATTAAAAACCTATAGGTCGGTAGCTATGAGAACCGTGGGGTTATGTAAAACACAGGGAAGATCCCAATTGCATACTTTACTCCAGAGTCATTCTTACCCATGTGTTTTGATAAGGAGACGAGGAGAGAGGATGCGAGGAGTACGCAATTGAGACCTTCACACAGAATCCGACTCATTAATCCATGTGCTGTCTCATGCCTGGGAGGCAGCCAGGTTCCAAAACTTCACCCGGGGCAAAACATGCCTACCCGGGCGCCCATTCTAGATGAATCAAATCCCCTCATTGAATAGAACGGGTGTTCCCATTCAAGATAATGATGGTATCATTGGCGGACTGCCGGCCATTGTGAGTGTACCCATAGGAGCAAAGCTGGAAGTAAAAGCAGAAAGTAAAAGCAGAAAGTGTATCAATCTATGCTGTGATTTGTTGAATCAACCCAACAGACATTACAAAAAATGCATTCCATTGCATGAGCCACATCAGTTAGCATCATTTGAATGAACATTCTACATTACCATGGAAATTATTGCATCACGCACAGCAAGCAGTACTGATGCGCCAAATCTGGAACCAACAGGACCCTGAACAGCTTCTACCCCCAAGCCAGAAGACTGCTAAATAGTTTTTAAAAATATCTACACAGACTATCTGCATTACTCTTTTTTTTTTACTCACATACGCTACTGTTACTGTTAATTATCTGTCACTTTATTCCTAGTTATATGTACATATCTACCTCAATTACCTCGTACCCCTGCACATCGACTCAGTACTGGTACCCCGTGTATATTGCCAAGTTATCGTTACCCATTGTGTATTTATTATTACTTTTATTATTACGTGTTATTACGTTTCTATTATTTCTCTATTTTCTTTCTCTCTGCATTGTTGGGAAGGGCCCGTAAGTAAACATTTCACTGTTAGTCTCCACCTGTTGTTTACGAAGCATGTGACAAATAAAATTGCATTTGATGACAACACCAGGCAGCCATTACAATTGTACCAATGAGCTGACCAGTCAAATTGCCAGGGCTAGAGGTTCTAAGCCTGTTCTATTCCTTCTGATTTCTATGCCCATGAGTTTACCTGAATGAATACACCCTTGAGGTAGAGAATGGTGCTGTTCCTGGTGATCTACATAGGAGTCACACTGCACGAAGCTACCATCGTTAGGCTAGCTAAAGTTAGTTGCAAAGTTAGGCTGAAATGTTTTGCCACTAGCTCCGCCTTGGATGGTTTTTCAACCGGGGCAATGTTGTGAGGTGTAGGTCTGGTGTGTCAACTTTGAAGTCTGGGTCTTTGTTCATCTTCCCGCACTTGACAGCCAGCTGGATCAATCGGGTTCTAAAGATGAATGTCTTCTGTTCAGAAACTTTTTCTTGACCCAGTCCTTGGCATGTTTGGAATACACACGGCTTCTCGGATCTCCTGAAAGATGTGTAACAGAATAACAAAACAAAAATGTGTCCTAATTAGTCTTTCCTTGCATCCTCCTGAAAATGTTTTGTAGGAGGCATGAGCATGTGACAGTATGGTTTGTTGTCCTATCCTCATGTGACAGTATGGTTTGTTGTCCTATCATCATGAGACAGTATGGTTTGTTGTCCTATCCTCATGTGACAGGTGACCAAGAACCCGATGGTCACTCTGACAGAGCTCCATAGTTCCTCTGTGGAGATGGGAGAACCTTCCAGAAGGACAACCATCTCTGCAGCACTCCACCAATCAGGCTTTTATGGTAGAGGGGCCAGACGGAATCCACTCCTCAGTAAAAAGGCACATGACAGCCCGCTTAGAGTTTCCAAAAGGCACCTAAAGGACTTTCAGTCCATGAGAAACAAGATTCTCTGGTCTGATGAAAACAAGATTGAACTCTTTGGCCTGAATGCCAAGTGTCACATCTGTAGGAAACCAGGCACCATCCCTACAGTCCTCTGCCTCAGGTGCGTCAACAAAGTACTGAGTAAAGGGTATGAATACCTGTTTGCTTAGTCAGTATGGGGTATTGTGTGTAGATTGACGGGGAGAAAAAAAACAATTCAATACATTTTAGAATACATTTTAGAAAAAGTCTGAATACTTTCTGAATACACTGTAGCTCTGGCAATGGCTGTGTCCTACTCATGGGCCTTAACTAGTATGAGTAATTTTATGCAATCAATAGCACTACAGAAAACTGTGATGCTATACTATTTCGTATTAGTACGTTATAATGAAAAAGGGAATTGCATCACAAAGCAAAATAAACAAAACAGTCAGTAGGACAGGATAACGTTACCGTTACAGTAGTTGCTAAGCTAAAAACACCACAAATTAGTTCAGGGAATGGCAAACAAATAATGTTATAAATGACATTGTGGTGACTAGCTACAGGTGTTAGCAACTTAGCTAGCTAGCAACATACCTTGAATGGTTGGAGTTTTCCTGTCCATGGTGGAAAGAACCCAGTCTCAACTCATTGTAGTCAGTGGCCAAAAAGTGATCACTGGACACAGTCAACCGCAGCTCATGAATGACTTCAGGTGTCGTATTGAAACTATAAGCAGAACGTTGGATGGCCTGCAGCCATGCCTAACACAAAGCTCCATCGCATCCAGTGGGGCAATGTGTAGCATTTTGATATTAAAATACAGAAATCGAAATGCTCAAATAATAGACCTAAAAACTGTCTGGGGTACTGGCAAAAGTTTTATAAAGGGCCCGGAAGTGTTTTTGGGTGAACTTCCCCTTTAACAGAACATGCAAGTCGAGGATGCAATGATGTGCGGTCCTTCTTACTGAATTCTGATATGCACTTTGAAGATGTTAGAAGAACTGTCTGCATTTACTTTTCGTCAGCCTTCAAGACAAGTAACGAACAGCAAAATCCCTAGCCTTATGTCAATCTACTATAGTAGAAAAGTTTACCTATTCTATTGGTCAACTTGTAAAGAAATAGCCTATTTCAAACAGACTGGTACAATAATGGCAAGATAGAGCCCAAATTCATACAACCAGTAGGCCTAGGCTACATAAAAAAAAAAACATCAGTCAAAGGGGCACTGCACAAGTGAGCGGTTTCATGTGACAGATGAAAATATCAGTTTGAAATTTAGAAAGATAGGAGATCTAATAGACCACCTTGAAGCAAGGTAAGACATGCCTCATAATGCGTATTAAAACGTTCTGGCTTCAAACAATTAAGTATATGTTTTCAGAACGCAAAGCCTACTGCCTCCAGCTCATTGTAAAGTGGTGTGTGACGCGCTAATGAAGCCTGCCTTCCGTTGCTATTTGAGATGCTACAGCAGCAGCTCTCACACTGTCTGTCTGATTTTCCGCTCAACGGCTCTGTATCTATTTGCGGTATGGGTGTGATAAATAAGATACATAATGAATATAATGTAGCCTACACACGCGCCAATTTAATTCCAGTAAATTATGCAAATTAACCTATATTAAAAATATATTTACATCGATTGTTTCGCAATTGGATTTTTTCTTCCTCTCCCGGGCAATTGACAGGTGGCAATTTTATTTATCGGCTTTTCTATATTTTTATAGGCCAAAAGCTAACAGAAACCCTGGTACAGAGTGACCTTGGAGGGGGTTTCTACTTGGACAGACAAGTGATTCAAACAGCCATACAGCTCTATCCATCCCATTGCTGGATATTGAGAATACCAGTCAAACAGAGCTGAGCGATGTGCTCTCTGTATGTTCGGGTCAGATACTGTCATGACTAGGGCTGTTACGGTGACCGTATTACCGCCACACCGGAGGTCACTAGTCACGACGGCAGTCATATTCAACGTGACCGTTTAGTCACGTTAATTAGGCTTCTCAAAGCTCTGATGCTGCTGATATTCATTAGTAGCCTACCAAACTTGCTAACTGCCTGGTACTCAGCACTCTATTGTCCCTCTAATCACTCTGACATCAATGCAAATGTAATCGAAAATCTAATTAAACACTTAATGAGAGCCCATGAGCTCATGTTGCGCAACATTTCTACAGGCTATGCAATTGCGTGAGAAAACTGAGTGATGGCCTCTATTAAAAAGAGGAGGATCCCATCAACTTTCTATAGACTAGGCCTACTATATTTACTTCTCAACTATCCTAATATTAAGCACATTGCTTCTATTTAAAACAGGAGGATAGCCTACCTGGCTGGCATGAAAATGAACCACAGGAAAAGCATCCTCCATTCGCTATTTAAGTGCATAGATGACATGTATCCCCCCCCCCCCCCCCCCCGTTTTGAGACAGGTGCATGATAATGTTACATTCTAAATCAAAACAAATTTCACACAATATTTACTATATGTAAAGACAAAATTAAATCACGAATAGTGTGATGAGTGACAATATTAACCTAGCAGTTGTGAATGATACATTATCACTTGGGAAAGATGATCTGTTGTGTCAGGCTCATTGCTTAAAAACAGGTTTTTTGATGCTAGTGGTTGTATTAATTTGGGATCATTCGCATCCCACAACTGCCCCAGACTATGTTTGGAATATTTATTTCTTGCCCAGAATTGAATAGGTCAACTTGTGTGCTATGGGGGATAGTAGGTTTATATAGGCTAGTGCTTTTGCTGTTCGTTAGGTCTAAAAAGTAAAAACAAATGTAAATGTGGACAGTTCTTCCAATATCTTCAATAAGCGCTTCGGAATTGGATAAGGACGTACGCAGTTACGTCCCCGATGTGTCTGTCTTCACTTGTAGCCTGTGATAAAGATGTGACGCACCCAAACATGTGACTGAGAGCCATGTGAGTGAGTGGTGCTTCGGCACGAAGCTGGGAGAAGAGAATTATAATTATTATATTCAGCCCAGCCCACCGGCTCCAAAAGGTATGGATTTATTTAGGGGGCATTACGGCCACACAAAGGGAATGCAGCCGGGAAATTCGAGGCATTATCAAGTGCTTGTCAAATAGTGCCTTTCATGCAGCCTTAGAATGTATTCGAAATCAAATCATATAGACCAACATTTGTATCACAAGTAAAGTTACATAAATAACTCTAAATTAAAAATATAGGAGGACCTATTTCTTTGTTAACCGCTTAACACAGAATAACCGCATTTGCACACGCCCTCAAATCGTTTGGAGAAAATATTATTCTATTTTTTTCAGCTATGTTCAATTGTATTCTTCATACTATAAAATAATATAAAATAATGCCATGGAATTCTAAGCAAATCTTGTCTGCTAAATGAACTAGTGTAGCCCACAGCCATTTGGCATAGCCAGATCAGGGACTAACATAAGGACAACTCAGATGACGCTATTCTGTTCTTCTGAAATAGACTACATTTTCTTCATATCATGTTTCTTTAGACCTGTCTAAAATAAATAATGGATTTATTGTGATGGTGTAGACTATATTACATGGATTTATTAGACTTTTTAAAATGTAGATGTTCCAAATGTCTGCATCAGTGGCTTGTAGGCTTTGCGTGGAATCCAGGAGATGCTAAATGTGTTTATGCTAACTAACAGTCAATTACCGGGAGACAGTCAGCTATTTGATTGACAATCACCGGCTGACAAACTTTCAAGACACCCACAGCCCTACGACTCATGACCGAAATTATTGGCACCCTTGATAAAAAACTCAAAAAGATAGGAGTCAAAATTGGCACACCTGTTTGCACCCTCCCCTTGCAAGGATAATGGCACTGAGCCTTTTTCTAAAATGTTTTATGAGATTGGAGAACACATTGGGAGGGATCTTAGACCATTCATCCATTCAGAATCTTTCCAGATCCTCAATATCCTTCGTCTGTGCTTATGGACTGCCCTCTCCAATTCATACCATAGGTTTTCAATGGGGTTCAGGTCCGGAGACTGAGATGGCCATTGCAAAATGTTGGTTTTGTCTTGGCAGAGGCAAGTAGGTTTTTTGCTAAAATGTCCTGGTACTGGGCATAGTTCATGACTGGAACGAGCTGCAAAAAACACTCAAATTGGACAGTTTTATCTCCATCACTTCATTCAAAGACTCAATCATGGACACTCTTACTGGCAGTTGTGGCTGTTTAGCGTAATGTATTGTTGTCTCTACCTTCTTGCCCTTTGTGCTGTTGTCTGTGCCCAATAATGTTTGTACCATGTTGTGTTGCTACCATGTTGTTGTCATGTTGTGTTGCTACCATGCTGTGTTTTTATGTGTTGCTGCCATGCTATGTGGTTGTCTTAGGTCTCTCTTGATGTAGTTGTGGTGTCTCTCTTGCCGTGATGTGTGTTTTGTCCTAAATTGTATTTATTTATTTATTTTTAATCCCCGTCACCGCAGGAGGCCTTTTGTCTTTTGGTAGGCCGTCATTGTAAATAAGAATTTGTTCTTAACTGACTTGCCTAGTTTGGTAGGCTGTCATAATGAATTTTACCCAGTACCAGGACATTTTTGCCAAAAACCTGGTTGCCTCTGCCAGGAGGTTGAAACTTCCAGCAAGACAATAATACCAAGCACACAAACTCCATAAAGAAATGGTTAATTCATCACAAACAAAAAAAAACATTTTGCAATGGCCATCTCAGTCTCCGGACTTGAACCCCATTGAAAACCTATGGTATGAATTGAAGATGGCAGTCCATAAGAGAGACACAGACGAAGGATATCAAGGATCTGGACACATTCTGTTTGAAGGACTGGTCTTAAATCCCTCCCAATGTGTTCTCCAATGTCATAAAATATTTTTGAAAAAGGATCAGTGCCGTTATCCTCGCAAGGGGAGGGTGCCGGAGAATTGAAAACCGGGTGCCAATAATTTTGAAAATATATTACTTGTTAAACAAAATCTCTTTCTCTGAGCGATTGTATTAGTATAAATGTTTTGAACATACAATATAGCTCAGTATTTGTATTTTATTCTATTCAGTCTTTTTTGCTAATCTTTAACAAGGGTGACAATAATTTTGGTTGTGACTGTAGATCAAACTAGAGACAGAACCTGAAGACAGTCACAGGTTTCTCTATCTACAGAGAACAACCACAGGCTCAAGTTGACATATTTAATAGTTTCTACCTAGCCGTACATACTGTACGACTCCAATGGGATGTTTTGACCCACATGCCCCAAGTTCATCTATCCACCTGTCCTCTGTATTTATTCAAGTATCATGTGGAATAGTAGTAGCTTTTTAAATCACATATCAAATTTGCAGACATTCCTCAATCCCTTACATAGTTTTTTTCTATCCAGCGCTTGAACAAGTTGGATGTTGGATGGAGGTATAGTATTTTTTTTTCTAATTGATTATACCTGCTGTGCTGTAGGAGGTTAACTAACTAACTGGCTCACTGGATTCAACCAGGCTGTTAGGCTGCTGGGGAAAGAAGCATCAAAGATGTGTCAGATCCATAGACTGACTGACTGGAGCCTAATTATCTGAAAACCCCTGTAGGGATGAAGAGGAACTGGTAGGCCATACACACACCCGGCTGGAGGATTCTGTTATTTGTGGCAGTGAGAGTGTAGGTCACAGACCAGAGGTTACAAATGAGTGGAGAGACAGTGCGAAGGAAAGGCAGAGAGAGAAAGAGCGGGAGAGAGAGGCCAAACCCATACATTACCGTCATTAATTGCAGTAATGAATCTGGTTTTGATGCGCGTGAGTGTGTATGAGTGGGTGTGGGTGTGTGGCACCCCCTCCCCCTGGTTGCGGCAAAAGAACAAGTGGGACACAAGGTTTGAGTTGACATATAAATACTCCCCTAGATTATGGAGAAAGAATGCTGACTTTGATGTCAAGGGACTCAACCAATTCCACAACACAAACACAAACATACACACACACTCATTGATATTGATGGTGGTCTGTCCTGCATGTGACAGAGGAAATTAATAATGGAGAAAGACATAATCCAATATCCTAAACTGCACACTCTCTCTCTCTCTCTCTCTCTCTCTCTCTCTCTCTGTCTCTCTCTCTCTCTCTGTCTCTCTCTCTCTCTCTGTCTCTCTCTCTCTCTGTCTCTCTCTCTCTCTCTCTCACTCTCTCTCTCTCTCTCTCTCTCTCTCTCTCACACACATACACACAAAAAAAGACACACACGCGGACACACGTACACACACACACACTTATTCTCTTGCCCTAATGACACCAGACACAAAGAGATGTGTGAGAGGTGTAGAGATTGGATCATTTGGCAGCTGGATACTTTGTCACAGTGACGGGCAAAAGGCTGCGACCACTTAGATTTCTGTCAATATCACTGATTATAAGGTTGACACATTCAGTGGCCTGTGCCTGATCCATCTTTCCATTTGAAGACCTATAGGAGGAGGTTAACAACAGGCAGTCTATATCTTTTGGGACATTTATTTCTTTAAAATAAGAGAAACATATATTCATCATATCCTAAGAAATTCATAGGCCTAAGCTATTTCTTAGGTCTGTCAAATGAATCCATGGAAAAGGATACTAAATATGTAGCCTTCCTTATATTGAGTTGCACCCCCTTTTTCCATCAGAACAGACTCTATTCGTCGGGGCATGGACTCTACAAGGTGTTGAAAGGGTTCCACAGGGATACTGGCCCATGTTTACTCTAATGCTTCCCACAGTTGTGTCAAGTTGGCCTTTGGGTGGTGGACCATTCTTGATACACACGGGAAACTGTTAAGCGTGAAAAACCCAGCAGCGATGCAGTTCTTGACACTCAAACTGGTAGGCCTGGCACCCCGTTCAAAGGCACTTAAATATTTGTCTTGACCATATACTCTCTAAATGGCACA
Organism: Thymallus thymallus; assembly: GCA_023634145.1. Lineage (NCBI taxonomy): Eukaryota > Metazoa > Chordata > Actinopteri > Salmoniformes > Salmonidae > Thymallus > Thymallus thymallus. The sequence continues at coordinate 18,200,877 of CM042387.1, forward strand.
CAAACACAATCCATGTCTCAATTGTCTCAATGCTAAAAAATACTTAACAATGTCTCCTCCCCTTCATCTACACTAATTAATAAGGGATCATAGCTCTCACCTGGTCAGTCTATGTTATGGAATGAGCACTCAGTGTTCCTAATGTTTTGTGCACTCAGTATTATTTCAGTCATTTGACATGTGACAGTTCCCTCGACAGCACAGAGTCAACTAGGATACAGTCAGACAGGTAGGAGCTGGCAACCTCCCCCCTTCCGCGGAGGAGGAGAGACAGAGAGAGATACACTGGAAAGGAGGGGGAGGATGAGGAGGGGTTGCTACAAAGTGAGAGTATCAGACTCTCAAAAGAGCATATCTGAGGCTCCACATGCAGGAGACTCGTGCAGCTGTAAATACCAGCGGATATATTATCGGAAAGCCGGATAACTGTAGGAGGATCTGAGGAGAATACTTTGTTAAACGTTTGGATTAGTGCGTCTCCCATTCCCGGTTGCCATTATGGGAGGGATAGATCGGCAGCGGAGGGTATCTCTGGCTCTTACCTTAAACTTCATCGCGTTGATTCTAGCCGTGTCTGCGTTGACTACCAGCTACTGGTGCGAGGGGACACGGAAAGTTGCCAAACCTTTCTGTACCGGACCGGTCACAACAAAACAGTCGTTCTGTATCAGATTCAACAGCTCGAACATTAACGACACCAGACTGGTCCAGTACATCTGGGAGTCCGGCGAGGACAAGTACATTATGAGGAAGTTCCACACCGGGATCTGGTTTTCGTGCGAGGAGAACGTCAATATGACTGGTAAGAGAGAGATGGTGCTTTCAAGACAACTGGAAACTCGGAAAAAAACAAGGTCAAATCATGACGGAAAGTCGAAGCTCTAGAAAGATGCCAGAGTTTCCGACTTGGAATTCCGAGTTGGATGACCAGTCAAAATATTTTCCCTGTTTTGTCCCATGTTCCCAGTTGTCTTCAACGCACTGAAGTCAGAAGTCGGATATGTCCTTGTTCCCAGTTGTTTTGAACGGGGGAAGAGAAGCTACGAGAACAAAACTTTTTCGCGCGCCGCGATGTGACGCACCTGCACGCATGTATACAGATAAAGGAAATAGCCTAGTTTTAAAATGAAAATTTGTAATTGGGTTCTCAGAATCATGAACTATGTAAATGTGTCGGATATACCTATGTATTTGTTATTGTCTTTTGAGAGAAATCAAATGGCCATAGATTAGGGTTAGGGTATGTTTTTCATTTTAATGTTTACTTTAAAGAGGACATCTGCATTTCAAACAATAACAACGTTTTGTTAAATAGCTGAGGGATGGGTTTTTGGAGCTATTCATGGTTTACAGTGTCCATCTCCATCTCTGAAATGACACGTTCCTTCAAAAATATTGGATAGCCTAAGTGAAAGATTACACTCAACCAGAGCAAGAATGTCAAGCGTGAAAAATTACATCGACAGTCCACAATAAAATCCGAACAATATACCTATTTTAGAACGGATAACTGTTGCTGACCGGTCAACGGATATAAGGACACACATTTACGGTTCTGAGCCTATTATGGCAGAAGTACTGAGGAATTCTAAGCAGAATGGATAAAATAGCCTACTGATTTTTACCGTCACGTAATTATGCCATAAAATAGTCTGCAAACAGTCTGAGAATAGGACGGAAATTCTATGTTTGGTGTCAATCTTGTGTCACTGGGGTGGCCAAATCTTGCCCCGAAGAGCTGCTAGGTATGCTCTGAATGCAGGCCTTTTCTCCAACCCTGTTCTGTCACACACCTGAGTAATATATTCTGGGGCGCTGCCTGGGATTTTGGGCCCCATGAAAATATATCATATTAGGCCCCACCACCTAATGTTCTAATATTTTTTTAGGACCTTTGTCAGTCACAGGACACACACACACCCCTCCCCCGTACAGCGCCCCTGAATATTTTCAACATTCTGCAGAGTAGTAGAATCAGGTGTGTTTCAATTGGGATGGCGCAAAAGACTGCACAGGTTTAGCCTGATGATGATGACAGTGTTTGACTGTATTGTTTTTGATTGTGTGGGATATTCTATTTCAGGTGAAATCTGCAGAAGTTTCATTTATGTCACACCCTCACATGAAAGAGGTAGGTTTTGTGGAATAACATGTTGTTACATTGTAATTTATGTGTTGTTAACACAATTTGCTATGCATCTGTGAATGGCTATATGGATGTTTTATTTTTTCAAGATTCCAGTCGTCTCTCATATCAGGAATTGGAAGTGCAGCTCAAAAGGTGCAAATTGAGCCCTGCATGTGAATTGAGTAGTTCACATGCAGGGCTCAACTGAGACTTAAATGATCCTTAAGGCTTATTTGGAAGTGTCAATTGAAAAGTACAAACCCAACAGAGTTTAAGAAGAGTAGAAACACTGCGTTGTCCTGGGGAGCTACTGGGATTACAGGCTTTTGTTGCTACTGGGATTACAAGCTTTTTTTGCTACTGGGATTACAGGCTTTTGTTCCTGCCCAACATTAACACACCTGATTCTGCTAATCTAGGTCATGAGAAGCAGTTGATCAGAAAAATCTGGTGTGTTATTTTACCTTTATTTAACTAGGCAAGTCAGTTAAGAACACATTCTTATTTACAATGACGGCCTACCTACAGGGTCAAACCCTGGAGCAAATCAGGGTTAAGTGCCTTGCTCAAGGACACATCGACAGGTTATTAGAGTATTCGAACCAGCGACCTTTTGGTTACTGGCCCAGCGCACTAACCGCTAGGCTACCTGCCGCTGTAGTCACTCATTCAAATCCAGTAGAGGTTGGACTTCTATAGGTCTAGAAGGAGGATGAGAGGATGGATAGAAAGAGAGGATGAAGAGATAACGTCTCACTCTGCCAATCAAACATCCCTCCTCCATTCTTTTGACCTCCTCTGTGTTGGCACACTAAATCACTACCACATCAAAATACTTTTCAACACACACACAAACACACACACACAAACACACAAAATGAAAGAATGAGAATGACAGACACCTGAAACCGATTGTAGTTTAGTTGTAAATTCACCTGTTCAGTCTGAGAGATGTGATTAAACATGTTCAATTGTGAACTCATTCGATATTGAGTCCAATGTAACTGTCTCTGTGCCCAAAAGGGGCATTTGTATGACTTATTTCAAAAGGGCCCTTGTTGGTTTTAATGCACACTCAATCTCAGTTATGATTTTATTTCATCCAATAAGTCCATACCTTTCTCTGTGCTTTTGTGATGGGGGATATGCTGGTTAGGAACTGTAAGTAATTGAAATAGCTAAAGGGATAATCTCAGGTAGACAAAAAAAAATACAAAATGGGAAAGAGACACATATGTGCGATTCATTTGCATATATCACAGACTACCTTCATCTTTTTAATATGCATCTTAATCCTGCCGTGAAATTTAAATGAGCATCTTTGATTAATCATTGAAATCCCATGACGACCCAAGGAAGAGTAGCTGCTGCTTTTGCAGTGGCTAATGGGGATTCCAGTAAATACCAATACCATTGAAGAAACAAGAGATATGAATAGACTAAATTATTCATGGAGTTCTAGGCCTACTTTTAACTTAAAAATTCTGTGGTTGGCAGCACTTAACATTCTACAGGTCTTGTAGCAAAGTAGCTAACAGTGTTATAATCTATGTAATTACACTATAATTGGTTAGTAATAACATGGATGTATTATTGTCAAGCCACGGGGTAAGGCTTTACATTAAGTTGCCCCTTATTACTACGTGACTACGCTGTAATATAACTGTAGTAACAACATAGTAGTTACATAGGTATTCCTCAAATCAATCAAATCAAATGTTATTTGTCATTTGCTTCGTAAACAACAGGTGTAGTAACCGTGAAATGTTTACTTACGGGACCTTTTCATTTACGGGTCCTTTTCCAACAATGCAGAATTAAAGATAAAGATAAAATATATATATATAGTACCAGTCAAAAGTTTGGACACACTTACTCATTTCAAGATTTTTCTTTATTTTTTACTATTTTCTACATTGTAGATTAATAGCGAAGACATCAAAACTATGAAATAACACATATTGAATCCTGTAGCAACCACACTGCCAGGCCTCTGACCTTCTCATCGTCGTCAGTGATCAGTCCTTCCACCGTCGTGTTGTCAACCAACTAAATAATGGTGTTGGAGTCGTGCGCGGCCATGCAGTCGTGGGTGGACAGGGAGTACAGGAGGGGACTAAGCACACACCCCTGAGGGGCACCCGTGTTGATGGTCAGTGTGGCATAGTAATACCTATGTAACTACCGTTTAAAAATGTTGTTACTACAGTTATTACTGTGTAGTTACATAGTAATAGGGGCAACTTAATGTAAAGTTTTACCCTCCGTGGTCATATCAAGGTCCATCCATCCCACCATCCAAAGCCCAGGCAGCGAGTGTAGGTCAAGTGGGGTGTGTGTGTGTGTGTGTGTGTGTGTGTGTGTGTGTGTGTGTGTGTGTGTGTGTGTGTGTGTGAGAGCAAGCATGAGTGTGGTGTGCGGCGTGTGTGTCTGTCTTAGAGACAGATGCATCTTCTCTGTGACAGTGAAGGTTAATGATATGGGTGAATGAGTCACTGGTCCAACGCCGTCACCTAACCTCCCCCACCCTCTCTCAATCTCCGCCCCTCTCTCTTTACCCCACCTCCCTTCTCGCTCTCTCTCTCTCTCTCTCTCTCCTTCTCCCCCTGTAGGAGTGCTGTGGCTGTGTATAGTTGCAGAATGTCTGTATATTCTCCTCCTGGCCACCGGAGGCATCCTAATGTCCATAGAGGCGTGTCACTTAGGAAACGTCATTGACGGCCTCAAACTCAACGCCTTCGCTGCCATATTCACTGTCCTGTCAGGTAACAACACACTTTACAAGCTTTTTTTGGTCTGCACGAGTCAGTCCCTTTTCTCCCCTCCTCACTGTTAGGGTTCGGATTAGAACAATGTTTAGTTTGTTCGTTTGCGTCTCAACCTTTTGTTGCTGATTGGGACAATAGAAACCCTGCAGATCAACACTGTTTTCACACTGGCAGCTTTAGGCAGCTAAAACAGCTCACTGCTATCTATGGGGCTGCAGACTGGGCTGGACTTGACAGCTACTCTTCCTATGAGGCTGTTTCCACCCAAGGAGCATTTGTCTTCTTCAGACAGCTGCTCTAGCTTTGTCTGGATTAGTATTGATCTGGTCCTAGTGGATGGATGTTGGTTATTAGAGGAGTTCACTTGTCTTCTGCAGACACAAGACTTCAGTGTTCTGTTGGATAAGTGATAGTCTAGAGTAGAATCTGGACCCACCGGGCTGGTTTGCCTGCTCCTGGACTATGCTCAAATGCTCGTCAACCCTGGAGTAGGCTTAATCTGGATCCGGGAAACCAGACAATAATGTCTGAGTGGATGTTGGCTATGCTATCTGTCATCCAAACCTCTTGCGGTTGTTTGGTTGGCAGAAAAGAACCAAGAGTGAATAATGAAATGGCAGAACAACTCTTTATTTTATATATCCCCCCTTTAATGGAATGAAGGACCAAGCCGCCTCATGTCAACCACTGATTTAACAGACATTTAAAAACACAATGAACTGTCATCTCAGGGGAGTTATCCTGTCCTGCCTACAAACAACACAATTAATCAATAAAAGGGTTTACTGTTGTGCCTGTTTTTAATGTGTTAATATCGTTTATAGAGAGGCTTACACAGTTTAACTAGCTCAGAATCTTGTTGTAATGATTTCCAGAAGAATGCTAGAGGCCAGAGAAACCATTATTAAACATATGTATAATGGGGTTGTGTGGAGAAAGAAAGGGGGCTACCTAGTCAGTTGTACAACTGAATGCATCTAGCCCAACCCCTCTGAATCAGAGAGGTGCAGGGGGCTGCCTTAATCGACATCCATGCCATTGGCACCCAAGGAACAGTAGGTTAACTACCTTGCTCAGGGGCAGAACAACAGATGTTTACCTTGTCAGCTCAGGGATTTGATCCAGCAACGTTTTGGTTACTGGCCCAACGCTCCTACACGCCAGGCTAGAGGGGGAGAGAGGGATTGTGGAGGGAGGGAGAGGGGGTGGGTATGAAAGGAGAGAGGGGGGGGGTGTGGAGGGAGAGCGGGAGGGAGAGTGGGAGAGAGAGCGAGAGAGAAGCACAAACAGCCCATATGGATGATTAACTTTATACTTTACCATTACCAAGAAGAGAACAATTCCCCAAACCCTTCAGCTTGGTTCACCCACCACTTGGGAAATAAGCCTAGCTAAGTTTTAGGGAGGAAATGAAAAGTTGTGTACTAGTAGAGGTGCTTCCCGAAGAAAGTTCTGAGTGTGATTGACGGAAGACACGTTGAGTATGTTTACATGCAAACCAATAATTCGATATTCAACAGATTATGGCAGTAGGCCGAGTATGCAATAGTCATGTAAACACTTCCCAGCTAGCACATTTGGTTACTTGGAAGTTGTGAGAACATATGTTTTTGATTTCACATTGGTTGTGGGAACGAAGCCATAAGTTTCCTGACCGCTGAACATTTCAATAAATCCAGAGTCCAGCTAGCTTATTTTGGGTAAACCTTTTTCTAACTCCAAGCACAGATAGGACACACTGTTGACACAGCATCAGTGAGATTCAAACCTATGATATTCTGTTCTCTATCCATGTTATTAATCCACCAGACACAGAGACAGAGAGATAGTGACAGAGAGAGAGAGAGACCCCAGGACGCGCAGTCCCTGGAGACCCATGGAGGGAGAGAGTGGATAATCCCAGGGAGAAGGATCACTCCAGCCCTGTGCCGTGGATATTAAACGCTGTAGGCTATGTTCTCCATGCCATTGGGGTCGACTGAGTGGGTGGATATCTGGACAGAACACGGGAATTGATCTCTTGATTGGGTGACTGAGCTGCGCTTGGGAGAAAGAGATGAAGATTGGCAGAGAGGGAGAGAGACAGAGATGTGGCTGTCAGCTCCGGTTGCCAGCTCATTTCCCACCAGATTTTTCCCATCAGACCCAGGATTCAAACTGGCAACCCCTTGGTTGCTGGCTCGCCTCTCTAACCGGTTGGCTACCTGCCGCCCTTGATTGGCAATGATTGACAGAGAGGGAGAGAGATTGGAGATTTTGGCAGAGAGTGGGAAAGAGAGCAGAATTGCAATTGTATGCAGCATGGCTTCAAGTTAGCCAGCAGGCCAGTTAATTGGTCATTCTGCCAATCCCCTACACTGGCACAACTTTTCTCTGCTTAACCAAGTGCTGTAATCCAGTGGTTTCTAACTCTGGTCTAGGAGAGCTGCTACAGGGGGAGTAGGCTTTTGTTCCAGCCCAGCACTAACACACAGGATTCAACTATCAACTCATCATCAAGGACTTTAGGATTATGAATAGTGTAGCTGGGATGGAAGAAATGCCTGCACACCCTGTAGCGCTCAAGGCCTACGGTAGATACCATTATACCTCAACATTGTCACCCTGTGGTGAAAAATGGCAGTTCACACACTTCTTTATAATACTCTATTTATTCAACAGCACTAGACTAGTTTACAGTCGGGTTCAAGCTATTTTTGGATCTGTGCTGAAACGTGTCTATAGCAGAACAGCAATGATTAAATGCTTAAATACATTTACAGAACATCTGATCATTTTCTTGCCTTTGTACCTGACTTGCATATCTCAGACCATCTTTTGCTCAACTTTAAATACAAATGTCATCAGTGAATACAGTGTTCACCAAATATTAACGCATTGTTTTCATCAGAAGAGAAATGTGTGCAATTGTGTTCACTGTTTCCGGCAATCAGTAAATACTTCTATACACAATTCTAAATCACCCCATCAGTGTCATAACATGTACAATATAAGGAATGATCTAGACAAATGTTATGATTTTTTTAAAATATTACAGATATTCAGAGAATGAATTTTGGGTTACTTCTAAGTAACTTTGGGTCATCGTGTCCAATGTTGTGACCTTCCATTTTAGAGCTTTGAGGCCTATACTGTACATTCATATCAGTTGTGTTCCTCCATTTGTATTCACCTTTTCAAAGTCTACTGAACTATGAGGAAACCAGCCTATGTATTGAATACATTCATTTGGATAGTGGTGATACAGATGAATGAATCCTGCACACAGTGTGCTTTTATTTATTTATTTTGATCAGGTATAATATTTGATTTGATGTGTATTACATTGTTTAGTGAAATATGCATAAAGGAGCGTAATTGACCATCATTTTGTACTTTTGGATAGTTCCAATTTTGGTCATCATGATTTAGTGACTGCATAGAATATGTATTGATCTACTTGGATTTTTAAAAGACAAACTAACTTTCTGTTTTGTCTGCTTGGACTCGATAAGACGCGATAGGTAAGGTTGCGTTAATCTTTCTGCAGGCAGTCGTGTTCTTTTTATGAATGTATTAGCTAAAACAAATCCTTTATTTTACTAGGCAAGTCAGTTAAGAACAAATTCCTATTTACAATGACGGCCTAGAAACAGTGGTTGCCTTGTTCAGGGGAAGAACGACAGATTTTCACACACCACACAGCTACCTGCCGCCCCATAGTATAGTTTGTATTTATGAATGTATTTATGTTTTGAAAAGGCATTTACAGAGTTTTGTGTCTTGTGCTTTGAAAATCTCAACATTGTTCCAAAAAATGCATGTAAGTGATTGAGAAAAACGTTTTAACTTGGCTTTCCAGGTCTACTTGGCATGGTGGCCCACATGATGTTCACCACAGCCTTCCAGCTGACAGTCAGTGTGGGGCCAGAGGACTGGAAGCCTCAGACATGGGACTACAGCTGGTCATACATGTAAGCACACACGCACAGTAATGTCTTTAAATCATTTTATTTAATCTCCCTCTCTGCCAGTCCACTTCTCCTACACACATGTCAATAAAAATGTGACTTTGACGTGTAAATGTTTATTTCTTCATTCATAATTCTGTTTATCCATCATCTCCTTATTATTTTCTCTCACTCTCTCTTGCTCTAGCCTGGCGTGGAGCTCGTTCACAGCCTGCATGGCCTCCTCGGTAACCATCATCAACCGCTACACCAAGACCATCCTGGAGTTCAAACACAAGCGCAGAAACATTGAGAAGAACCTGAAGATCAAGCAGAAACTTCTGGAGCTGGACTCTGGACAAGACGTTGGGGTGGGACAAGTTGGACATGTGGAACAGGTATGGGACATGTACATCAGCTCAGTACCCAGCTCAGGCTGCACAGCAGAGGAATTGCTGGACTTGTCCAGTAATGGAAGGAAGCTGTCCAATGCTTCAGTGTTTCTGGACCTGAATGACCTGCCGGATCCGCAAAGAGAGGAGTACTGCTGAGGAGGGAACTAGGGGACTGATCAAGGTACGCACAAATACGCATATACACACAAACACAAACACATGCAAACAAATTATTTCCGTCACACACTGCCACCCAATTTACAAACCAAATAGCATTAGCACCTGTGACTTCATGTCAGAGGAGATCCAACTCTAAGTTTCCCTGATGTTCCAAGCTGAGCTAGAGATGGTTAGAGGATGAGATAGATTGATAGCAGAGGATGCAGTAATAAATGGTAGAAATGGAAAGGCCGAGAGGAGAAATGGATAGAGGAGAGATGGATAAAGGATGATTCCAGGTAAAAATGTATAAATGTGTGTATATATATGCAGTGCCTTTAAAAGTATTCATACCCCTTGACTTATTCCAAATGTTTTGTGTTACAGCCTGAATTCAAAATGGATTACATCAACCATCTACACACAATACCCCATAATGACAAACTGAAAAAATGCTTTAAGTAATGTTTACAAATGTAATGAAAATGAAATACAGAAATATCTAATTTACATAAGTATTTACACCCCTGAGTCAATATTTTGTAGAATCACCATTGGCAGCGATTACAGCTGTGAGTCTTTCTGGGTAAGTCTCTAAGAGCTTTCAATACCTGGATTGGGAAAAATGTGCCCATTATTCTTTAAGAAATTCTTCAAGCTATGTCAAATTGGTTGTTGATCATTGCTAGATAACCATTTTCATGTCTTGCCATAGAGTTTCAAGTAGATTTAAGTCAAAACTGTAACTCAGCCACTCAGGAACATTCACTGTACTCTTGGTAAGCAACTCCAGTGTAGATTTGGAGTTGTGTTTTAGGTTATTGTCCTGCTGAAAGGTGAATTCATTTCCCAGTGTCTGGTGGAACGCAGACTGAACCAGCTTTTGCCTGTGCTTAGCTCCATTCAGTAGATTTTTTATCCGGAAAAACTCCCCAGTTCTTAACCATTACAAGCATACTCATAACATGAAGCAGCCACCACTCTGCTTGAAAATGTGGAGAGTGGTAATCAGTCATGTGTTGTATTGGATTTGCCCCAAACATAACACTTTGTATTCAGGATAAAAAGTTAATAGCTTTGCTAAATGTTTTGCAGTATTACTTTAGTGCCTTGTTGCAAACAGGATGCATGTTTTGGAATATTTGTATTCTGTACAGACTTTCTTCTTTTCACTCTGTCAATTAGGTTAGTATTGTGGAGTAACTACAATGTTGTTGATCCATCTACAGAATAGCTTTCTCCTATCACACCCTTTAAACTCTGTAACTGTTTTAAAGTCACCTTTGGCCTCATGGTGAAATCCCTGAGCGGTTTCCTTCCTCTCCGTCAACTGAATTAGGAAGGATGCCTGTATCTTTGTAGTAACTGGGTGTATTGATACACCATCCAAAGTGTAATTAATAACTTCACCATGCTCAAAGGGATATTCAATGTCTGCTTTACCCATCTACCAATAGGTGCCCTTCTTTGCGAGGCATTGGAAAACCTCCCTGGTCTTTGTGGTTGAATCTGTGTTTGAAATTCACTGCTCGACTCAGGGACTTTACAGATAATTAATTGTATGTGTGGGATACAGAGATAAGGTAGACATTTCAAAATTATGTTAAACACTATTATTGGCACGCGGTGAGTCCATGCAACTTATTATGTGATTTTTACTCCTGACTTATTTAGGCTTCCCATAACAAAGGGGTTGAATACTTATTCACTCAAGACATTTCAGCTTTTCATTTTCGATGAATTGGTAAAACTTTCGAAATACATAATTCCACTTTGACATTATGGGGTATTGTGTGTAGACCAGTAACAAAAGTCAAAATGCAATCAATTTTAAATTAATCTGTAACAGTCAAGGGGTGTGACTACATTCTGAGGGTACTGTATATACAGAATACAGTTGAAGTCGGAAGTTTACACACACTTAGGTTGAAGTCATTAAAACTAATTTTTCAACTACTCCATAGATTTCATGTTAACAAACTATAGTTTTGGAAAGTCGGTTAGGACATCTACTTTGTGCATGACACAAGTAGTTCTTCCAACAATTGTTTACAGATTATTTCACTTATAATTCACTATATCACAATTCCAGTGGGTCAGAAGTTTACATACACTAAGTTGACTGTGTCTTTAAACAGCTTGGAAAATTCCAGAAAATTAAGAGAAACGTCCTTTGGAGAAACGTCCTCTGGTCTGATGAAACAAAAATAGAACTGTTTGGACATAATGACCATCGTTATGTTTGGAGGAAAAAGGGGGAGGCTTGCAAGCCGAAGAACACCATCCCAACCATGAAGCACGGGGGTGGCAGCATCATGTTGTGGGGGTGCTTTGCTGCAGGAGGGACTGGTGCACTTCACAAAATAGATGGCATCATGAGGAAGAAAAATTATGTGGATATATTGAAGCAACATCTCAAGACATCAGTCAAGAAGTCAAAGCTTGGTCGCAAATGGGTCTTCCAAATAGACATTGACCCCAAGCATACTTCCAAAGTTGTGGCAAAATGGCTTAAGGACAACAAAGTCAAGGTTTTGGAGTGACCATCACAAAGCCCTGACCTCAATCCTATAGAAAATGTGTGGGCAGAACTGAAAAAGCATGTGCGAGCAAGGAGGCCTACAAACCTGACTCAGTTAAACCAGTTCTGTCAGGAGGAATGGGCCAAAATTCACCCAACTTACTGTGGGAAGCTTGTGGAAGGCTACCCGAGACATTTGACCCAAGTTAAACAATTTAAAGGCAATGCTACCAAATACTAATTGAGTGTATGTAAACTTCTGACCCACTGGGAATGTGATGAAAGAAATAAAAGCTGAAATAAATAATTCTCTCTACTATTATTCTGACATTTCACATTCTTAAAATAAAGTGGTGATCCTAACTGACCTAATACAGGGAAGTTTTACTAGGATTAAATGTCAGGAATTGTGAAAACTGAGTTTAAATGTATTTGGCTAAGGTGTATGTAAACTTCCGACTTCAACTGTATATACAGTTTACCCAATTTAACAAATCACACAAAAAAGAAAAAACTTTGAAAATGTTATTGCAATTAAAATAAACAAAAATGCCTTTTCCTTATGGGGAAAAAGTTAGTACACCCCTACCTTTACCATCACATAAAATGGCTAAAAATAGAATTCGGTGTACCAAAACAAGTGTAAGTGATTAGAAAACATTAGAGATAAGAAAATTGGTCTGGTTTGGTCTTAACCATATGGGTGTTTGGTAACACATCATTCAAAGATCAAAAGACCTACCCGAGGCCCTTAGAAGAAAGATTATTGATGCCCATGAGTCTGGGAGGGGTTACAAATCAATTTCCAAGCAATTCAAAGTGCATCATTTCATTTCCAAGCAATTCGAAGTACATCATTCCTCTGTCCTCTGAAAATTCCAGAAAAGAATATCAAGACACAACTGACTTTTGCCAGACAACGCCTGGGTAAAGTCAGTTGTGTCTTGATATTATTTTTTGAGAGCAGAGGCTTCTTCCTTCCTGACCTCCCATGTAGGCCAAGTTTGTGCAGTCTCTTTCTGACAGTGTACTCATGCACTTCGACATTGATTGTGGCAAGAGAGGCCTGTAGATCCCTTGATGTTACCCTGGGGTTCTTAGCGACTTCTATGAGCATCTTTCGGTCAGCTCTTGGGCTGACTTTGGTCGGACGACCTGTCCTAGGTAGTTTTCCAGTGGTCTGGAATATTCATCGGACAGTGGAATGATGTACTTCAAATTGCTTGGAAATGGAATGATGCACTTCGAATTGCTTGGAAATTGATTTGTAACCCCTCTCAGACTCATGGGCATTAATAATCTTTCTTCTGAGGGCCTCGGGTAGGTCTTTTGACCTTTGAATGATGTGTTACCAAACACCCATATGGTTAAGACCAAACCAGACCAATTTTCTTATCTTTATGGAAGGCTGGACCCTCCTAAGTTTCTCTCTAATGTTTTCTAACCATTTGCACTTGTTTTGGTACCTAATTTTAGCCATTTTATGTGATGGTAAAGGTAGGGGTGTACAATCTTTTTCCCCATAAGGAAAAGCCATATTGTTTATTTTAATTGCATAACATTTTCAATGTGTTTTCTTTTGCGTGTGTGTTTTGTTAAATTGGGTAACCTTTATCTGTCAATAGTGTTGAAGTGAAGATTACATATCCATCCGTCCAAATATGTTTAAAAAAAAAAAGACAACTTTCCAGGGGGTGTACTTACTTTTTCACATGACTGTAGAGGATGATAAAGTGTAGAAATAGATAACGGATGAGGGTAGAGAGAATTCCCAGGCCATGCTGAGTGCCTTTGATTCCAGCTCCTGTCTTGTGATCAACTTCAAACGGCATACAGAGCACTGAGAGGGAGACTGTTACAAAGTTACAAAGACCAACTTCTATTCCTATTGTTCTCGCTCTAATGAGTCACAGGAGATTCCATTATGTAGATCGTATATGTGCAAACAGCCAAAACTCAGCCATTATTAATTCCTGCTCTTTCTTTCCATGTGCAGATAGATGTATTGCTTTTTTGATGATTTCTAGGAAATTAAAAGGTGTGCTTGACAATTGTAGTGAAATACGGAAGGCTACAGATAGAAATTCTCCATCAATGTACACATTATAGACTTGAAGTTGAATAAACCAGCATCAAATAATTGTATTTCAAAACAATATTGAAGATAATTATAATTTATACTTTAATAGTTAGTATAACTTACCTACGGTGACTTCATTTGATAATTTATTTATGTATATAATGTGTATTACGTTTTCTTATTTATTTATTAACGTAAAAAAAAAAAATCATTTAACTGTTGAGTTAAGTTACACCTTTAAAGATATTTCACATGTTCCTGCCAAGTTAAATGTGTTCTTCCTCGTTCTCAAGGCAGAGATGTTATGCTCCTTTGTGTGTGTTGGTGTCAGATATTTATTTTCCGTAACAGATTTGTGTAAAGTGCTATTTTGGTAACTTCATGTGGGTGATTCATTGCAATGATTAATTTAAATAATAGGAATTCTATGTTAAGATGTACAGAATATTAATACATTTATTTACATTTAAGGGAAAGTTATGAAACATTAAATAAAGTAACTTGTGTATTGCCAAATGTACAGTGGGGAGAAGAAGTATTTGATACACTGACGATTTTGCAGGTTTTCCCACTTACAAAGCATGTAGAAGTCTGTAATTTTTATCATAGGTACTCTTCAACTGTGAGTGACGGAATCTAAAACAAAAATCCAGAAAATCACATTGTATGATTTTTAAGTAATTAATTTACATTTTATTGCATGACATAAGTATTTGATACATCAGAAAAGCAGAACTTAATATTTGGTACATAAACCTTTGTTTGCAATTACAGAGATCATACGTTTCCTGTAGTTCTTGACCAGGTTTGCACACACTGCAGCAAGGATTTTGGCCCACTCCTCCATACAGACCTTCTCCAGATCCTTCAGGTTTCGGGGCTGTCGCTGGGAAATACGGACTTTCAGCTCCCTCCAAAGATGTTCTATTGGGTTCAGGTCTGGAGACTGGCTAGGCCACTCCAGGACCTTGAGATGCTTCTTACGGAGCCACTCCTTAGTTGCCCTGGCTGTGTGTTTCGGGTCGTTGTCATGCTGGAAGACCCAGCCACGACCCATCTTCAATGCTCTTACTGAGGGAAGGAGGTTGTTGGCCAAGATCTCGCGATACATGGCCCCATCCATCCTCCCCTCAATACGGTGCAGTCGTCCTGTCCCCTTTGCAGAAAAGCATCCCCAAAGAATGATGATTCCACCTCTTCTTCCTCCAAACACGGCGAGTGGAGTTTAGACCAAAAAGCTCTATTTTTGTCTCATCAGACCACATGACCTTCTTCCATTCCTCCTCTGGATCATCCAGATGGTCATTGGCAAACTTCAGACGGGCCTGGACATGCGCTGGCTTGAGCAGGGGGACCTTGCGTGCGCTGCAGGATTTTAATCCATGACGGCGTAGTGTGTTACTAATGGTTTTCTTTAAGACTGTGGTCCCAGCTCTCTTCAGGTTATTGACCAAGCCCTGCCGTGTAGTTCTGGGCTGATCCCTCACCTTCCTCATGATCATTAATGCCCCACGAGTTGAGATCTTGCATGGTAATTATTTAAAAATCATACAATGTGATTTTCTGGATTTTTGTTTTAGATTCCGTCTCTCACAGTTGAAGTGTACCTATTATAAAAATTACGGACCTCTACATGCTTTGTAAGTAGAAAAACCTGCAAAATCGGCAGTGTATCAAATACTTGTTCTCCCCACTGTAATTGTTTATATTGTTACGTACTAATAAGGTTCAGCGTTGATAACAGAAATAAAATACATTTTATACTAAATCTATAAGCCAACATTTGTTTAATTGACTGATAACTTTTGCGTTGAAATCAGACAAAAAATATTTATTTTTATGAGTGTATTTGTTTGAACAGTATTGGGGATTTGATGATTGGGAAAAGATTGCACAGTTCCTCTAATGTCCTTTGTAGGGCAGTGGTTACCCATTTCTGTCACTATGGTGGTCTGCCTTATTGCTGACTGAGTTCAACGGGTCCCACCAGCTTGTAGTCCTCAAAACCAGAAATGAGTTACCGCTGGTTTGTTCAAACATTCCTATGGGGGAAATGAATGGCAAAAGAAAGGGGTTTTGGGATAAACACCAAAAATAAGGTCTGAGGTTAGCACAGGCTTGGGAGATCTTATACGTTTTGTTCTATGAGTTAATATCAGTCAATTAACCTGACCTTTATGAATTATGAAACCTTTATGTGCTTGTTTTGATTTCATAAGTGCTTCAAAACTCACAAAAGTGACGTTAGCTGATGAAGATTATCTCATAGAATGAAACGTATAGGATCTGCTAAGCCTGGGTTTACCACAGACCTTATTTTCTGCTTTTATCTAAACCCCCCGACACCCAACCCCCCCCCCATATATTTCCCTATAGGCTTTGGCCAACGAGCCATGGTGGGGTTAATGCCTACAAAAAGACGCAATTACTATTGCTCTCTATTCAACTAAATTTAAGAAGCTTTGTTCCTCTCTCCCTCTCTCTTCCCCCCTCTCCCTCTCTCTCCCTTAATCTTCATTGTTATACACACAACCACCGCATCTATTTCAGTACAATAGCGTTGACAAAAGTACAAAGATACAATGTGACATTTGCTTCAAATTAAGTTTTATTGTCATTTTATGTTTTCAAACTAGTGCAAATACATGCAAATAGGAGACAAGGGTCCTACAGCAGCCCGTTGGTCCCAAAAAGCTTCTGTTGGAGAAAACACCAAATTATAGGTTTAAATGTAGACTCAGCGATATGACGTATATGCAGAAAGTAAACAGCATAGTGGGTCGATTTCCGCAACAACTAAGGCCGTCGAAGCCTCAGGGTCAGTAGCTTCAGCCCAACATTACACACACACACACACACACTCATATTTAACACTTACACACATATTTATTGATTTTGTCTCTGTATATGTCTATCTCCGATAAGCTACCATATTAATATACAGTGCATTCTAAAAATATTTTGTTACGTTACAGCCTTATTCTAAAATTGATTATTTGTTTTTAAATCCCTCATCAATCTACACACAATATCCCATAATACATTTTTGCAAATGTATTACAAATAAAAAACTGAAATATCACATTTAAAGTTGAAGTCGGAAGTTTACATACACCTTAGCCAAATACATTTAAACTCAGTTTTTCACAATTCCTGATATTTAATCCTATTAAAAATGTCTTGTCTTAGTTCAGTTAGGATCGCCACTTTATTTTAAGAATGTGAAATGTCAGAATAATAGTAGAGAATTATTTATTTCAGCTTTTATGTCTTCTTTTGTTTTGCGACCAAGCTTTAACTTCCTGACTGATGTCTTGAGATGTTGCTTCAATATATCCACATAATTTTCCTTCCTCATGATGCCATCTATTTTGGGAAGTGCACCAGTCCCTCCTGCAGCAAAGCACCCACACAACATCTTCGGCTTGCAAGCCTCCCCCTTTTTCCTCCAAACATAACGATGGTCATTATGTCCAAACAGTTCTATTTTTGTTTCATCAGACCAGAGTACATTTCTCCAAAAAGTACGATATTTGTCCCCATGTGCAGTTGCAAACCGTAGTCTGGCTTTTTTATGGCGGTTTTGGAGCAGTGGCTTCTTCCTTGCTGAAAGGCCTTTCAGGTTATGTCGATATAGGACTCGTTTTACTGCAGCATCTTCACAAGGTCCTTTGCTGTTGTTCTGGGATTTATTTGCATTTTTCGCCTCAAAGTATGTTCATCTCTAGGAGAGAGAACGCGTCTCCTTCCTGAGCGGTATGACGGCTGCGTGGTCCCATGGTGTTTATACTTGCGTATTATTGTTTGTACAAATGAACGTGGTACCTTCAGGTGTTTGGAAATTGCTCCCAAGGATGAACCAGACTTGTGGAGGTCTACAATTTATTTCTGAGGTCTTGGCTGATTTCTTTTAATTTTCCCATGATGTCGAGCAAAGAGGCACTGAGTTTGAAGGTAGGCCTTGAAATACATCCACAGGTACACCTCCAATTGACTCAAATGATGTCAATTAGCCTATCAGAAGCTTCTAAAGCCATGACATCATTTTCTGGAATTTTCCAAGTTGTTTAAAGGCACAGTCAACTTAGTGTATGGTAACTTCTGACCCACTGGAATTGTGATATAGTGAATTATAAATTAAATAATCTGTCTGTAAACAATTGTTGGAAGAATTACTTGTGTCATGCACAAAGTAGATGTCCTAACCGACTTTCCAAAACTATAGTTTGTTAACATGAAATCTGTGCAGTGGTTGAAAAATGAGTTTTAATGACTTAAGTGTATGTAAACTTTCGACTTCAACTGTAAATGAGTTTTCAGACCCTTTACTCAGTACTTTGTTGAAGCACCATTGGCAGCGAATACAGCCTTGAGTCTTCTTGGGTATGACGCTACAAGCTTGGCACACCTGTATTTGGGGAGTTTCTCCCATTATTTTCTGCAGATCCTCTCAAGCTCTCTTTGGTTGAATGGGGAGCGTCGCTACACAGCTATTTTCAAGTCTCTCCAGAGATGTTTGATCTGGTTCAAGTCCGGGCTCTGGCTGGGCCACTCAAGGACATTCAGAGACTTGTCCTAAAGCTACTCCTGCGCTGTCTTGGCTGTGTGCTTAGGGTCGTTGTCCTGTTGGAAGGTGAACCTTCGCCCCGGTCAGAGGTCTTGAGTGCTCTGGAGCAGGTTTTCATCAACGATCTCTCTGTACTTTGCTCCATTCATCTTTCCCTCGATCCTGACTAGTCTCCCAGTCCCTGCCGCTGAAAAACATCCTAAGAGTCCTTTAGGTGCCTTTTGGCAAACTCCAAGCGGGCTGTTAAATCAAATCAAATCAACGTTTCTTTGTCACTTGCACTGAATGCAACAGTTGTAGACCTTACAGTGAAATGGTTACTTACAAGCCCTAACCAACAGTACAGTTTTTAAGTAAAAAATGAGGTAAACAATAGATAAGTAAAGAAATAACAGTAAAATGACAGTAAAAATACCAGTAGCTAGGCTATATACAGGTGGTACCGGTCATGTGCCTTTTACTGAGGAGTGGCTTCCGTCTGGCCACTCTACCATAAAGGCCTGATTGTTGGAGTGCTGCAGAGATGGTTGTCCTTCTGGAAGGTTCTCCCATCTCCACAGAGTAACTCTGGAGCTGTGTCAGAGTGACCCTTGGGTTCTTGGTCACCTCCCTGACCAAGGCACTTCTACCCCAATGGCTCAGCCGGCCAACTCTACAAAGAGTCTTGGTTGTTCCAAAATTCTTCCATTTAAGGATGATGGAGGCCACTGTGTTCTTGGGGACCTTTAATGCTGCAGAAATGTTTTGGTACCCTTCCCCAGATCTGTGCCTCGACACAATACTGTCTCGGAGCTCTACGGACAATTCCTTCAACCTCATGGCTTGGGTTTTGCACTGACATGCACTGTCAACTGTGGGACGTTATATAGACAGGTGTGTGCCTTTCCAAATCATGTCCAATCAATTGAATTTTCAATCAAGTTGTAGAGACATCTCAAGGATGATCAATGGAAACAGGATATACCTGAGCTCAATTTCGAGTCTCATAGCAAAGGATCTGAATACGTATGTAAATAAGGTATTTCTGTTTTTTTATTTCTAAAAACGCTTTGTCATTATGGGGTATTGTGTGTAGATTGACGAGGGAAAATAGTTTAATCAATTTTAGAATAAGGCTGTAACGTAACAAAATGTGGAAAAAGTCAAGGGGTCTGAATACTTTCAGAACTGTATGTGGCGGTAGCTAACGCACTTTTGTACATCGCACTGTTCCGTACAATTGACCTTATTTTAGTGGCCCAAAAAAGTAATACTTCCAGGTCAACTGTAATATGAATACCATTGTAAAGCACAATTTCTCCCCTTTCCAGCCAAATCAATGATGAGCCCTTCATGCTGCCCGTCTATGCGTGATTGGAAAAGGCAATGAACTCCGTCGGGTCTTTCAAAAAATATCGGGTGGGGATGCGAAACCTACTGCGTGATAGTGAAAGGGGCGATATGCCGTGTGGGGAAACTGCTTTTTTCACCTGATCTGTCCAACTTATCACCTCTAAAATGTAAATAAAACACTATAAAGAGTTTATATTTAGTCTCATTACATACCTATTTGAAGGTTTGAGCCGAATTTGAATCAGGTTTTTAGGGCGGCGCTAAAGTTATCTTCAGAAGTTAACAGCGGCTGTCGCGGCTTTTGAGAGTCATGATGGCTTGCAGTGATGACGCAAAAAATGAATGCATTCAGTTGTACAATTGACCCTTACCCTGTCGCTGTCTACTGGTGGAAAGAGGCTGTACGAGACAGAATGAGTTGCATAATGCATGCCGTACATTACGGAATGACACGTCACATTTTACCGTACAGCGTCAGAGGGGTCAGTTTTTTTTAACTTTTTCAACTTTTCAACTTTTCTCCAATACTATCGGTCCCTTACCATATCAATCAACGCTTGAATAGAAACGTAGTTCACACCTCGGATTTTGATGCCAACACAGTTGCTACAGTTCCATACATTTTCATTGCAGTCTCGTTTGAATGCTGTGGTTGCGCAAATTTGTACAGAATGGGGTTCGTCACCGTTAGCCTTAGAAATAGAAATAAGAAATTAATAAATCGGATACAGAAGTAGCAATGCAGGGATATAACATCTACAGAATAGACAGGAATGCCAATGGGGGAGGTGTTGCTGTATATGTTCAGAGCCATATTCCTGTAAAGCTTCGAGAGGATCTCATGACAAATGTTGTTGTTGTTGCAAGTTCACCTGCCTCACCTAAAGCCCATTCTTTTGGGGTGTTGCTATTGGCCACCAAGTGCTAACAGTCAGTATTTTGATAATATGTGTCCAATGCTTGATAATGTGTGTGATGTTGACATAGAGGTATATTGTCTGGGTGACCTGAACATTGACTGGTTAGCAACTAGCTGTCCTCTCAAGAGGAACCTTCTAACTGTGACGAATGCCTGTAATATGACTCAGGATATCACTCAACCAACTTGAGTGCATACCAATAGTGTTGGATCTGTGAAATCCACTTGTATTGATCACATCTTCACTAATGCTGCAGGGCTTTGCTCCAAAGCAATATCAGTTTCCATTGGCTGTAGTGACCATACCATTGTGGCATAAATAAGGAAAGCCAAAGTGCCAAAGGTAATTTATAAGAGATCATAAAAACTGTTTTCCCAGGACTCTTTGTGTATGTTGGTCTGATGTGTATGAAGAAGTGAATCCAGATGCAGCACTGGACGTATTTGTACAATTATTCATGCCAATTGTTGACAAGCATGCATCTGTTAAGAAACCCCCTGCATTGATGATGAATTGAAAAATGGTATGGTTCAAAGAAATTATGCAAAAGAGGTGACAAACAAGTCAGGCTGTTGAGCTGATTGGTTGACATACTGTGAGAAATTGAGAAATGTTGTGAATAAACAAACAAAGATATTTGATATAAAACACAATGGAAACATACTTTGGAGTAACTTCAATGATGTCATTGGCAGAAAACCCAATTAATCTCAATCGTTCATTGAAGTTGATTGGTAATTTATAGCAAAACCTTTTGATATTGCCAATCATTTCAATTACTATTTCACTAGTGAAGTGGGAAAACTCAGAAGTGAAATAACAACATTGAACAGTGAACTATCCTATTTTTGTATAAAAGAGAAGGATTGATGTTCTGTAAAGTTAGTGTGGGAGTTTGTGTGGGAGAGGTGGAACAACTATTGTTATCCATCAATAATGATAAGCCACCAGGTATAGACAAACTTGATGGGAAACTATTGAGAATTTTAGCAAACTGTATTGCCACCCCTATTTGCTATACATTTTACCAAAGCCTAAAGGAGTATGTGTCCACAGTTGTGGAAGGAAGCTAAAGTAATTCCACTGCCTAAAAATAGTAAAGCACCCTTTTCTGGCTCTAACAGCCGCCCAATCAGTTTGCTGCCTGTTCTTAGTAAACGGATAGAGAGGATTGTGTTTGACTAAATACAATGCTATTTTTCAGAGAACAAGTTAACTACTGACTTTCAGCATGCATATAGAGAAGGTCACACAACTTGTACTGTACTGACTCAGATGACTGATGATTGGTTAAAATGTATCATACAGTTTTTCAAGAACAATTCCTGCTTTACACTCTTACAATTCTATATCACACTTTTTGCAAATCACTACACACAGTTCTCTACATTAGGCACAACATTCAAAATTAAAATCTCTTTAGTCCCTTTGGAAAGCAACGCCAATCACAACGCCAAGCTCTATACACCAATTGGCAACGCCCACTCCTCACAGGTATAAACACTAGTTGCTGAATTGTTCCCTTAGAAATCAGAGCTTTAGCACTATAAAAGGCCATAGATGAGCTCTCCTGTTTTGGAGGAAAATGGAAGTCAATGGTAAAGCAAGAGCTAGAGGTGAAGGAGTGAGAGGAAGAGGAGGATGAGGAAGGACAGTTGTCTCAGATGAGATCAGGGCCACATTGGTTGACCATGTGCTCAACCATGGATTGAGTATGAGGGAGGCTGGGCAGAGAGTTCAGCCCAGCCTGAGCCGCTACACGGTTGCATCTATCATCCGTACATTCAGAAATGAGAACCGGTAAGTTACCTACCATCTACACTATGCTCTTTATGTATGTATACTGTATTATACTGCAGTCTGACATATCAGTAGGCCTACGTTACTCAGTGATTGTTGGCCAATGTTACAGTAATGTCATTTCATATTGAAAGTAAAGAGATTATTTTAGCTTACTGTAACCAATCATATCATATTTGTGGATCTTCTGCAGAACTGAGAGACGGCCAAGCCATGGTGGATGACACCGGCTGTTCACAACAGAACAGGAGTGAACATGGTGGTGGCAAACAATACCATTAGACTACGAGAAATCCAGAACCACATAATTGCAGACAACACAATATTCAATAACATTCACCAGGTGGGCTTGTCTACGTTGGATCGTGTGATACAGCGCAACCGAATCCGGATGAATCAGGTCTACAGGGTGCTCTTTGAGCGAAACCGCCCTTCTCATCACATTCCTGGACACACTACATGGCATCATCATTCCAGCCGAGCAGAGGGCTGGACCAGAGCAGCCCAGGTATGTTGTCTCCTGGGACAACGTGAGTTTCCACCGGGCTGCTCTGGTCCGCAACTGGTTCATCGACCACCCACAATTTATTGTTCTATACCTCCCACCATATTCCCCATTCCCAAACCCAATTGAAGAGTTTTTTTTGGCATGGCGATGGAAGGTGTATGACCGCAATCCCCTCACACGGCAATGGAGGATGCATGTGGTGAAGTTGATGTGGGGGCATTCGGCGGCTGGATCCGTCACTCCAGAAGATTCTTTCCCCGCTGTTTAACCAGGGAGAACATCGCTTGTGATGTAGATGAGGTGCTGTGGCCAGACCAAAATAGGAGGCAGGATTACATTTAGCATGTGTTTTTGTCTTTTTGTGTTTAGAGTTTTGAAAGAATGAGCCACTTTCATGTTTTATTTTTGTACAGAAAACCTTCTTACTGAATGTTTTTCCTGGTTTTCTCCTGTTGGGTATGGAAAGTGTTACATACAAAAATACTGCATTTTGGAAATAAATGACAATGTTTGTGTAACTGTATTGCATTTGTGTGTGTTTATTTATGTATATTTGAATAGGTGTACATTACTGTAACAATCTTTTACAACCGACTACAGCGTAACACTGAAAATGCAAAAGGCATAAACCTACTGATGGGATATTCATAGTAGTGTTTTGTGTTGAGCACAGTGTGTTGTTGGTTGGTAGACAGATCTATTCATATGACGCGTGTCATTTTGATGGAAAAAACATTTGGGAAAGAGATAAAACAGTTTTGAATGCAGTGTTTGTTTTTGCTAGAGATTTGTAGAGTTTAGCATTTTGTGTTTTGTGTTTAGAGTTTTGGGAATATGGGCCAAAGATTCAGCAATGTGTAAACAATTGTGGAAAACTGTAAGAGGAAAGTGGTATTGGTAGATTTCAGTGCAGGCTTTGATGTTGTTGATCATAAATTGCTATTGAAAAAACTCCCTTGCTATGGCTTTACATCACCTGCCATCACATGGTTGGAGAGTTATTTATCCAACAGAACCCAGAGAGTGTTCTTCAATGGAATCTTCTCTAACATCCGATATGCACAGTGCGGCGTCCCTTACTTTTCTCTATTTATACAAATGATTTGCCACTGGTCTTACACAAAGATAGAATGACTATGTATGCAGATGATTCCACACTCTACATGTCAGCACCCAAAGCCAGCGAGCTCACTGAAATTCTAAATAGGGTTACAATTCAATCAGAACACATCTTAAACTAAAAGCATTGTATTTGGTTCAAACATTCTCTAAGACCTAAAACTCAACTGGGGTTGTACATAAAGGGTGTGAACATTAAGCATGTTGAGGAAGCTAAACTCCTAGGTATATCATTTGATGGTCAATTATCATGGGCAAGCCATATTGACAAAGCTGTTGTGGTGATGGTGAGGGTTATGTCTGTTATAAAAAGTGTACTAGTTGTTCAGGCTCTGGTCTTTGCCCATCTGGATTACTGTCAGGTAATATGGTTAAGTGCAGCAAAGAAAGACCTAGCAAAGCTGCAGCTGTCTCAAAACAGAGCAGCACGCCTTGCCCTTAACTACACATACAGAACTAACATCAACAACATGCATGCCAGTCTTTCCTGGTTGAGAGTTAATGAGAGATTAACTGCTTCTCTTTTAGTTTTTATGAGAAATATTACTGTGACGAAAATTTCCAGATTGTCTGCATAATCAAATAACATTCAACTCATACATACCCCACAAGACAAGCCTCCAGGGGTTTCTTCACAGTCCTCAAGTCCAAAAGGAATTCACAGCAACGCACAATTTTATACAGTGCCATGATCGCATGAAACTCCATTCCATCTACAATTACTCAAGCAAACAGCAAAATTACCTTTCAAAAACAGAATAAACTCATGGAACAACTTGGACACGGGAGAAAACACAGGGGGGGACACACAGAAAACACAGGGGGGGACACACAGAAAACACAGGGGGGGACACACAGAAAACACAGGGGGGGACACACAGAAACACAGGGGGGACACACAGAAAACACAGGTTGGGGGACACAGAAAACACAGGGGGACACACACAGAAAACACAGGGGGGGGGACACAGAAACACACGCACACACATCATTTTTGTTGTTTGATTGTTTGTATAATTTTTTTTGGTTGGGTTGCCAAAAAAAGTTACATATTGCATCTTTACATTTGTGTGGCTGTCCTTGTCAAACTGTGTATATGTGTTTTGTTACTTGTCATGATTTGTGTTTTGTGTGGACCCCAGGAAGAGTAGCTGCTGCTTCTGCAAAAGCTAATGGGGATTCATATAGGCAAACAAACAAACGAAGCGTGAGGCTCAATTTCGCCGCTGTTTTGGTGCCCTCTGGCTACCACACTGTGAACAGCGTGAAGTAAACCCGTGCACATGCGTAGATACTGTGTGTAACTGTAACTCAATATTTGCGGTTCTGCTTGTGGCAACGTCATTTCGCTGAGTGTATTCATCCATGGTTATATTTTTGGTTGTTCTCCTATGTGGGCTATCCAGGTTAAGATGAAGATTGCCAATAGACGCTGACCTAAGGTTAGTCTAGTGTTTCCTCCTCTTTCGGTTAAGGTAAGGATTGAGGGAGCGTAAACTGATCCTAGATCTGTGCCTATGTGCAACCTCAACCTGGAAAGGGAAGTTTCTCTTAATCCACTTATGCACATTCATTATTCAACAATACAAAACCACTCAGTCAAATCTGAGCACTTACTGCATAAAGATGCTACCCATACTTCCCCTCACTGCTTTCTAAATAAAAGATTCATCCCCGTTTTCCGTCATACTTGGGGATGATATTCGATATGTATCGATTGCCTACAACTGTTTTAACTCATTGCCTAAGCACTGAGTAGCTAAGATGTATTAAAAAGGAAGGGAAATGGGATGTCATACTCCATGAGGCATGGTAAGACATTCGTTTTGTTTTGTTTAGTGTTTCATTACTTTGCAGAAGCATCCGTAGGACGTTGTCACTACTTCCTCTACGGCACACATCAGGCCTACACTACAGACTACACATCCCATAGCCATGTTCTTCACACCTGGTGGGACACAGTGTTAAGCAGGAGCACTATCTAAGACAAGAACGCCAGGTGTTGAAATTGAAACAATAGCAAAGTGGTCACCCTGCCTGTGTTTTGGTAAAAAAAAAGCTTAGGGATGGGTCTGGAGAAATGTAACCACTCTCAAACTCATAGACAGAGCTGCACTGCCCTACAAAATCAAAACACAGTACTGTGTAGAGAAATGTATTTTTTGCTAGTCAGCCAAATATGTTGTAGGTATATAAACAGTGCTTAATTTGAGACAGATCCTACCGGAACAGAATGCGGCACCTCTGAGTTTTGAACTGTTTCGTTCCGGAACAGGATCTGGTACAACTCCTGACTTTAAAAATAGTTTTGTAAAACAATAAAAGTGATCAGTGTTAATTAAAGTTGCCTCCTCTGTAATTCTCCTCTTGTGGTTTGGGCAACATTGTAGACCAATGCATGGCTGTTGCTCTGGTGAGAGAGAGAACCGCGCTTGAATCTCTCACTTAACTAGAGTGAGATTCACTGAAATGAAATAATTCAGAATACTACACCAGGAGTAGACCTATACTTTAGCTACAGTAAAACAAGAGAGATATAGGCTTTTGGCACAAGCACATTGGCCATCACCGGTGAGTGAGCTGGGTATGTCAGTGAAACTGGAAAGCTTTTTTAGGACTATAATTTCCTCATGTTGTACAATATGTGTCTCCACACACCTAGGCCTAGGCTATTGATGGATTCAAGACAGGGCTGTTTTTATTGATCTCAGTTTGTCCGTGTCAAAGCAGCATGTCATTTCAAACATTTGTGCGGTTTTTAAAAAAAAAACAGTAATGTAAAATGATATAGAATGTGTTTAGGAAAGGCCACGTGTTTCCCGGACCCTAGAAAATTCCCCATGTGTGCAGTGCCTCTACTCTACTGCTCTATGTCACTATCTACAAAAGCAATGGGTTCCCTTACCTCAGAGTCCCCCAGGTCACCCCCCGTGCTTACGTTTTGTTCCGGCACCTTCCGATTTACAAATTAAACACTGTAGAGAAGTGATAATGCACTGACGTATCATCTTATTATGAAGTCATTTTTATGCATATCAACCATGACCACTGACTTGACCTATGACCCCTAAAATGCAGATACTGCACTCTGCCTTTGTATGACCTTAAACAACTATATGGGTAATGCAAAGGCAAAGTGCAGTATCTACAATCTAAATGTGTTTATCCAACTTTCTTGTTGTTTTCCTGTTTGATGGAAACAGTTTGAGAGTTCTAACTACATTCCAACTGTATTTAATGGTGTTGTGCAGTTATGTTTTCATGTTTTTAATGTTGTCTTGTAGTAACCCGTAAGGTAAGGCCTATTTGTGCAGTATATACAATCTAAATGTGTTTATCCAACTTGTTGTTTTTCTGTTTGACTTTGTACGGTTATTTATTTGACTTAGGGGTCATAGGACAAATCAGTAGTCATGGTTGTAATGCATAAAAAAATACTTCATAATAAGATAATACATCAGTGCATTATCATTTGTCTGCCTACAACATATTTGTCTGGACAGCAAATATAGTTTAAAGCCCTTTTTCTCTGTTTTACTGTTTGCGTAGTTACTGCTCTTTGCCTTTGTATGGCAGAGCGGGTAACTGCAGTCAAAACATAGTGGAACAAAGCCAAAGTGCAGTAAAGTCCGTTACCACTGTTTGCCTGGGTTATTACTTGGATTTTGCAGTTACTGCACATTTATTTTCTCTGAAATGGAACATAATTGAACCAAGACACAAGATCAAACAGATACTACAAAGCCTGATTTCAGTCTTAACTCAATTTTGACCAAATATGTAATTACTGCATTTTGCCTTTGTAGGCAAATTATAGTTTTAAACATGTTTTGAGGATATGAACTGTTTGTTTACATTTACATAGTTTATAAACATTGGAGTAAAACAAGTTTGTATTTTGGGTTCTGATAGGACACGACAGTTTAACTAAGCTCATGAGGCATTTATTTAATACGTTTTATTCTTCAAGAATCAATTAGTATTCTATCATTAATTTATAACTCCAAAAATGGATGTAGCAACAAAAGATTCCAGCTTTAAGTAGCACTTTCTTTTTGTAGAACATCTATTAGATACTGAAAGGGAACTAGCATAGAGATAGTCTTTCTGCACTGTCACCAAACGTCGAAAATGGAATCTCTGATCTCTGTTTCCCTCGCTACCCAGAGGTCTATCAACATTGGATTTAGTTCCTAGCACAGAGCCACTCTGTATCAACAGTATGATGCAATGTCATTACTCTTTGCCCAAGTCACAGTAACAGGTACAGAGCGCAAACTGAAGCCTATGGACAAGCACCCCTGTGTCTTTGTTACTATGGATTCATGTTTCACCTTGTTAACTCTACTGAGTCCTCATTGCCATCCAAAGTCCTGTCCAGCCATCTGGTAGAACCGCTGGTTGTGCGGCCTATAGAACTCCCTCAGTCTCCGGATCACCTCCGGGTCAATGGGGGCGTGTGTACGGCCTTTAGTCTTCCCAAGGCAGTGGGGCTTGCTGCTTCCCTCCGGTTTCTTCAGGCAGGGGAAACCTTTAGTCTTATTGAAGTAGAAGTGCTTGTCCGTCACAATCCTCTGGAGGCCCAGGAAGTCCTGGACCTTTCCTAGTTCTCCTGCCGGGTCAGTGATGAGGCCCTCCCCACTGACAAGGTGGATCTGGGCCCGGGGGAACCAGGCCAGCCAGCGCTCCAGGTGCTGGGCGTACAGTCCGATCCACAGAGGGCTCCATAGAGAGTCAATCTCACCTGGGATCAAGACAAGACACAGTTACCTGTTTTAGATTTTAAGAGGGGAGACTGAAGACAGGACTGAAGAATAGAGTCTTTGTGTGGGTACTACATTAGGAAAAACTATGTTTTTGTGTCATTCATTCATTCATTCATTCATTCATTCATAGGCCATTACAATAAAAATGCATCACTATGATTCTGACCATTGGTGCGGTTCTTGAAGGCGAGGGTCTCGAAGGAGGGGATGTGGGGGGTCTTGGAGATGATCTGGGTGTAGTCAGAGATGGCCCTGGTCACAGGGTCTCTGACGACCACAATCAGCTTCACGGCACGCGACATGGAGTGTACACGCCCCGGGGTCTCCACGGTAACAAAGTAACGTGGTGTCTTCTCCATGACAACCTGGCCGTCCAAGGCCTTGGGCATCATACTCCTGGGGGATGGAGGGAGAGAAAGAGAAAGAGAAAGATAGACATGTGTAGTGGTTAAATGGTATAACTTTGGAAGGCAGAAGTAAAAACTATTAGAATTAAATCCATCTGGAGAATTCTTCTGATTGGGCTAAACAACCATCGAAAAGGCTTTATTTGTCTCCTACTGGCTGCAGTTGATGGTCAGGCCTCAAGGCTGTTCATATATGCATCAATAATGGAGGCTGTCATTACACATGTACAGGCTACATCAATCATAGAGGGGTACTGAGATGAACACACACACACACAGAGCTATACAGTACCTTCAGAAAGTATTCACACCCCTTGATTTTTTCAACATTTTGTTGTGCCACAGCCTGCATTTAAAATTGATTTAATTGAAATGTGTCAATGGCCTACACACAATACCGAGTGAAATTATGTGTTTAGACATTTTTACAAATTAATAAAAAATGAAAAGCTGAAATGTCTTGAGTCAATAACTATTCAACCCCTTTGTTATGGGAAGCCTTAATAAGTTCAGGAGTATAACATTTGCTTAAGAAGTCACATAATAAGTTGCATGGACTCACTCTGTGTGCAATAATAGTTGACCACCAAAATGACCACCTCATCTCTGTATCCCACACATACAATTATCTGTAAGGTTCTTCAGTCCAGCAGTGAATTTAAAACACAGATTCAACCACAAAGACCAGGGAGGTAGATAAATATACATTTAAAAAAGCAGACATTGAATATCCTTTTGAGCATGGTGAAGTTATTAATTACACTTTGGATACACCCAGTGACTAGAATGATACAGGCGTCGTTCCTAACTCAGTTGCCGGAGAGGAAGTAAACCACTCAAGGATTTCACGAGGCCAATGGTGACTTTAAAACAGTTGCAGAGTTTAATGGCTGTGATCGGAGAAAACTGAGGATGGATCAACAACATTGTACACTCCACAATACTGGCCTAAATGACAGAATGAAAAGAATCCTTTACATAACAAAATCTATCTCCTAGATATAGGACAAATACTTCAAAACCTTATGATACATTTGTTGACTGTCTTTTTTGCCATTTATGAATGTGTTATTCAATGGGTTTCTCTGGGCTATAGTAGTAAAGTCCAAATTCAATATGTTATCAAATAATTGTTTTATATATTTCTTTATTTATACCTAAAGGGGTCCTAAAATTCGAAATAAAATAGTTAAATGAACCATAGGATCACCATCTTAAAACAATTCAGGGACAGAGTTAGGACAGGATGGAGTGATGAAGCTATGGAGGGATAGAGAGGGAGAGAGGGGAGAGAGAGAACAGAGAGAGAACAGAGAGAGAACAGAGAGAGAACAGGATGCTCTGTGTCCTCTGGTATGAGAATGGATCAGGTTTCAGCTCTGAACACTGAAATATGACCTTCTATCAATACATCAATTTCCCAACCTGGCTCTATCACACACACACACACACACACACACACACACACAGAGAGAGACGGACACAGACGCACACACACTATAGCCTTCATGGGAGGTGAGAGCAGCACTTAGCCTGAAGACTTCCCTGTTTACCCAAGCCATCAGGAGACACACAGTCCATCACACACACACAGACACACATAAACACAAACTATTGTTCTTCTGACCTCAGACCCCTAGCTATGTGTGTGTGTGTGTGTGTGTGTGTGTGTGTATGTGTGTGTGTGTGTGTGTGTGTGTGTGTGTGTGTGTGTGTGTGTGTGTGCGTGCGTGCGTGCGTGCGTGCGTGCGTGCGAGCGTGCGTGTGTGTGCCTGCATCCATGCCTGCCAGTGCAAGTGCATCTAAGGAGTGGATGAGTAATAAAGGAGTGATGGCGTGATGGATACAAAAGTACTTCCATTACGCTGCTCTCACAGAGAAGCCTTGAAGCCAGTACCATTGAGTTAGCATGGAACAGAACTCCATTACCTTACCATTAAGATAGGAGCAATTAACACAGAGCCCTGAGAGCATATTCACTGTATTCTCTATTTTGTTTTCATAGAGCCTACCCAGTCGCTCATGTGTATTAAGTGTTAAAGTAATCATGTCATCCATGTATAGATACCACGCAGCAGGATCAGACATCCTCATCCACTTCCCTCTCTCCATCTCTCTATAGAGCGCCATACCCCCACTCCTAGGCCATGGGGACTAGCTCAACAAGACCCTGTGCCGTGCAGAGCCATAGGTATTGATCCTGGAGGAGTGGGGGATAAAGTGTGTGAGAGAGTGTGTGTGGGAGGAGGGGGTAGGGTAGGCCTGGGTCTCATCTGGACTGAGGGTGGCAGGTGGGGTTTGGGAGAGCCTCTGGAGTCCCATCAGCGCCGTGCTGTGTGTGTGTGTGTGTGTGTGTGTGTGTGTGTGTGTGTGTGTGTGTGTGTGTGTGTGTGTGTGTGTGTGTGTGTGTGTGTGTGTGTGTGTGTGTGTGTGTGTGTGTGTGTGTGTGTGTGTGTGTGTGTGTGTGTGTTGTAACAGATGTGAGGCAATTACAGTGTCTATCACACACACACTCTAGGGTCAAAGACCATCACATGACAACGGAGAGAGAAGAGATGAGAGAGTGGAGTAAAACTACAGAAACTAAAGACATTTGAATATGATAGAATAAACTGTCATCAACTGCTATGCATGGCCAAATATATTTAGTCTACATACATTATAAGGAAGCAATGTTTCAATGACAATAGCCATTATTTCAATGAAAATCTTGATTGATGTCCACACCGAGTGTGCATTTTTGTGTGTGTGTATGTGTATGTGTATATGTGTGTGTTGGACTGAGAACCCATTCATCCGCTGGGGACCATTAAGGCTCTAGTCCATTGTAGCGTTGCCCTGTCCACTTCCAGCAGACATCCATCATAGTGGGGCCCAGACCCGCCCTGCCTCCCCCCTCCAACCCCCCAGGGAGAGCCTTAATGAGGGCTAGATCACCCCGGCCGTCTGGGCCTTATGGAGATCACACACAGTACAGTACTACAAACACACATGCATTCTCAAATTCACACACATAAACAAGAAACACACTAATAATATGTCATACCCTTTGCCCCATTTTTACTCTCCCATTCAAAAACCATGCTTAAAAAGAATCCACTAGATTCCTTTTCCTGTCAGACGTGATCTCCTCTAACACAGCCCTGCTGAAGATCACATGTTCTGGCAGCTGTTCTTCAGCCATTTGCATGGCAATTATATTCCTGTGTAAAAACACAGGCACACGTGCAACGTCAATCCCAAACAAAGCACAGGATCCACGGGTATGAATTGATATGCTGCTTTTAACGAGTTCATCTGAATTGCAAATGAACCACAGCCATGTGAGAACATCTGACTCTGTAAAGACCACTAAATTGGAATCTGTCATTTGAGTTCTGATGGGGAATGCGTTCTTCTCCAGATCAAAACAGAACACCTAGCTAGGCCTCAGAATGGCTGCCATTTTGAATTATTAGTAAACAACTCAAATTGATTGCAACAGTCATCGTCTATGCGTGATATTGCACTTACAGTATATGATTGGTAAAGACAGATTTATATGCAGTAAGTGCAGCAAAATCACTATAACAAGAAAATGAGACACAAACTCTACAATCCATTATCGGCTCCCCAGCTCTAGCCATAACGCATGGTCAATACTACATCAATACATCCCACTGCATCAGGAGAGAACGTTACCCTACAGCCTCACAGGAACACACAGAGGCAGCACTGAATAACAAGCCTCCAGCCTCCAGCTCTGGGAGTATAGAGTAGAGCTCCTATGACATTCCTTTGGGGTGAGGAAAAGGTCAGTGGAGATGTGTGTGGTTGTGGTAACACAGAGTTTACCCATTCACTTCTAATCTCTGCTTTTCATCTGCATAGTCACACCATCCTATCCTCAATATTCTTTATCTCTTCTTTGAGAGAGAGAGAGAGAGAGAGAGAGAGAGAGAGAGAGAGAGAGAGAGAGAGAGAGAGAGACAGACAGACAGACAGACAGACAGACAGACAGACAGACAGACAGACAGACAGACAGACAGACAGACAGACAGACAGACAGACAGACAGACAGACAGACAGACAGAGAGAGAGAGAGAGAGAGAGAGAGAGAGAGAGAGAGAGACAGAGACACAGACGTATAGACAGAGACAGACAGAAAAAGAGAGATCCAGTCAGTCAGCACTAGTGACTGAAACCTGACCACTATGCATATGTGAGAGGATTATTCCAATGCAGGATAAGACTTCCTGCTAATTGTAACTGAATCCTGTACTGACCTGAGATAACACACACATACCAACCTGGTCTCAGAGCATTTCGTATTATTCTGTACGTAAATCTGGTACATGCCATTTAGTATGACATGTTACGTTTCATATGGTACGTATTAATTTGTGGATGTCCATCACCCGTTTCGTCTGATATGTTACAAATGACAATTCGTATAATATATTACGAATTTGCAAACGTACAATATGTTACGAATTCGTAAAAGGTGTTATATGTTAGGAATTTGCAAAATGTACAATAAGTTACAAATTTGCTAAACGTATGATATTTCATGAATTCTAGGTAGGTGGCTAACGTTTGCTAGCTCACTAATGTTAGCTAGGCTAGGCGGTTAGGGTTAAGGTTAGGGTTAAGTTTAGGAGTTATGTTAAAGGATTAAGGTTAGGTGAAGGGTTATCTAAAAAGGTTAAGGTAAGGGTTAGGGGAAGGGTTAACTAACATGCTAAGTAGTTGCAAAGTTGCTAAAAAGTATTAAGTAGTTGATACCAAGGCACAACTGACTGCAGTCCCTATAAAGGGGATGGATGTGGAAATGGTTGAGTCATACAAGTTCTTGGGTGTCCATATGGACAACAGACTGGAATGGGCTGGTAACACCGGGGCCCTGTACAAAAAGGGCCAGAGCCGACTCTACTTTCTGAGGAGGCTCAGGTCCTTCAACGTGTGCAGTAAACTACTGCATACCTTCTACCAGTCTGTGGTGGCCAGTGCCATCTTTTTTGCAGTGGTGTGCTGGGGAGCAAACATCAAAGCCGGTGATGCTACTCGGGTAAATAAGCTGATCAGGAAGGCTAGCTCTGTCCTGGGGATGAGCCTTGACACTCTAGAGGAGGTGGCGGAGAGACGGATCCTGGCCAAACTGCTGGCCATCATGGACAACGTCACCCACCCTCTGCACGCTATGGTTATGACGCAGAGGAGCTCTTTCAGTCACAGACTGATCCCACCACGGTGTGCCAGAGAGCGCTACAGGAGGTCCTTCCTGCCGGCGGCTATGAGACTATATAATGCCTCACCGGGGTGCCGTGCCGTCGGCAACATAGATCTGGAACTGTTGGGGTGCTAGGACCTAGTTTAATAATTATGCATCCATCCGTGAGTAACTCTGTTCCGTCAGCACTCATCCACTCAGGCCATACGTATTCATACAGGTCTGTATATACATACCCATGTACAGTTGTTATATTATATCACATGCAATATTGTAAGTAATTATTGGACCTAGGCATTCACTCAGGAATGCATATTAGTATCCTGCCAGTTGCACCTTTTCTCATTGCTTTTAGTATATCAAATGTGCAATAAGTGCAGTTGTCTGTAATTAAACCCTGCGCACTAAGGACTGTATTTTAAGGGAATTACTATTATTACCCCAATGATATCATACACACATTTAGCTATTAAAGTATCTCTTCCTGTCATTACCTGTACAGTTTGTGTAAACATGCAAGTATTCACTTATCTGTAAATATAACTGTATACCTAACTGTACAGCTAATTTAACCATGCAAAAT
Source organism: Thymallus thymallus (assembly GCA_023634145.1). Classification (NCBI taxonomy): domain Eukaryota; kingdom Metazoa; phylum Chordata; class Actinopteri; order Salmoniformes; family Salmonidae; genus Thymallus; species Thymallus thymallus. The sequence goes on from CM042387.1 coordinate 18,236,068, forward strand.
TTTCACCTACCTGTTCATTTACCCAGTCTGTCTATTAAGTAAACTATTATTACCCTCGCTCATATCATACGCATTAGCTACTGAAGTATTTCTCTGCCATCAACCTGTATAGTATAGTTAACCATCCAACATCCACCAATGTATAGTGTACATATTCAGCCAACCACTCATACTATGCAATGTCCTTTTATAGCTTTTTTTTGCACTCCAGATATCCTGTATTTCTATACTTTTTCATACTGCCGCTCTATGTATCATGTACCGTGTATCTGTCTTTTGTGTACTTTCGTTGTGGCATTTTGCACCTGCCCTGTGTTTTTGTTGTAGCTGCTTGATAATGAAATTTCCCCCCCGGGGGATCAATAAAGTACCTATCTATCTATCTATCTATCTAAATTGATAATTAGCTAAAACGCTAAAGTTGTCCGTGATGAGATTCTAACTTGCAACTTTGGGTTGCTAGACATTCACGTTATACGCCCACCCATCCGTATTATGTAACCATTCCAAATGTAACATATCATACTAAATGGAGTGTTTCAGATGTACGTACAGAATAAGATGAAATGCTCTGAGACCAGACTGCACACAGACACACACACTGCCCAGGGCTAATAGCTTTAGTGCTCACAGAAAGCCACGGCCTGGGGAGGGAAGTGAAGCCATCTCAGTCCAGTCCTGTCCTGTCCTCTTCCAGATATTATCTATCTATCTATCTATCTATCTATCTATCTATCTATCTATCTATCTATCTATCTATCTATCTATCTATCTATCTATCTATCTATCTATCTATCTATCTATCTATCTGCAATCTGCCTGCCTGATTGAGAGTGGTTCCTGTCAGGGATAGAGATCTGATGTGTCCTTATGCAGTGGTGTAAAGTACTTAAGTAAAAATACTTGAAAATAATACTTAAGTACTTTTTTATGGTATCTGTACTTTACTTTACCATTTATATTTTTGACAACTTTCACTTTTACTTCACTACATTCCAAAGGAAAATAATGTATTTTTTACTCCAGTCATCTCTACTGCCTGATCTGGCGGACTCACTAAACACATTTTTTGTTTGAAAATTATGTCTGAGTGTTGGAGCGTGCCCCAGGCTATTAGTATATTTAAAAGAAAAACAAGAAAATGGTGCCGTCTGGTTTGCTTTATATAAGGAATTTGAAATTATTTGAAAGTATATTTTAGCAATTACATTTATTTTTGATAATTAAGTATATTTAAAATCAAATACTTTTATACTACTTTTACTCAAGTAGTATTTTACTGGGTCATTTTCTATTAAGGTAACTTTACTTTTACTCAAGTATGACAATTTGGTACTTTTTCCAGCACTGTCCTTATGAAGCAGATGAGAGCAGGGTGTACAGACAAAAATACAACTTTTTTTTTAATCTAAATGCATGTTTGAAAGCTAAAAATATATATACTTTTTGTGCACCTGGCCAATGCTCTTAGCTATTGTACTTGCAATGTCTCTCCGCAGAAAGTTTGTTTTAAGCACCACATCCTACAGTGGGCAGAGCCGTTCTACATACACCATACACTGAGCTCTCCCTAACTTGAGTTGTACCCGATGATACTCCCCACTGTGTAATGAAGTGGTGTGACTGGAAGCACATCATTATCTGTGAGGGTAAACTGACCTGGGGTCAGGATCAAGCTGACAGGCCTGACAGTAATGTCAAGTGGCCTGACAGTCTCAAAGCCCCATCTGGTCCTGGGGACGGCACACTCTTGTCACTCTGGGACGTCATTGAGACATACACACACAAGAGAGAGAGAGAGAGAGAGAGAGAGAGAGAGATTGAGAGAGAGAGAGAGAGAGAGAGAGAGAGAGAGAGAGAGAGAGAGAGAGAGAGAGAGAGAGAGAGAGAGAGAGAGAGAGAGAGAGAGAGAGAGAGAGAGAGAGAGAGAGAGAGAGAGAGAGAGAGAGAGAGAGAGAGAGAGAGAGAGAGAGAGAGAGAGAGAGAGAGAGAGCGAGAGAGAGAGTGAGAGTGAGAGCGAGAGCGAGAGAGAGAGTGAGAGAGAGAGAGAGAGAGTGAGAGAGAGAGAGAGAGCGAGAGAGAGAGAGAGAGAGAGAGAGAGAGAGAGAGAGAGAGAGAGAGAGAGAGAGAGAGAGAGAGAGAGAGAGCGAGAGAGAGAGAGAGTGGGTCTGTGTGTGTATGTGTGTGTGGACCTCTACGATGAGACCAGAGCCAGCTGACTACGGTAACATCTGGACTCAGCTGCAGAGATGATTGCACTGTGAGAACTCATCCAGACCCTCCCTGCACATAAACACACAAACACGTACACACACACACACACAGATTGGCATAGCCAGATGGCAGTATCTCTCTCTGCCTGTCACCTAATCCTCTATGTGCTGGCCATGGGTATGTTTGGGTATTCCAAAAACAAACAAACATTATTCCTAAATCTATTCCTATGTTTTAGGCTGCAACACAGCGGTTGCACATGCAAATCGTTCTGTAAAATTTCTTACCAACCAAGTCCACCATGCATGAGATCAAAAGTTTTTTATAAAGGAAAAAACAATACTTTCTGATGCAGGTGCAGGTGCAGGTGCACTGAGTCAAAAGCATTTTTTAAACAAACAAAATCCATTGGATAGCAATGCCCTTTGATAAAATTGACACGTGCACGCATGATATGTACCTGTACCAATGCAAGCCTCGTGCGTAATGCCGGTCAAAGAAGTGCGGCTCAGAGCCCAGAGCGCGGATGTCCGGGTGCAGCCTGAGAAACTCCAGCAAAGCCCTCGTGCCACCCTTCTTCACTCCTATAATAAGGGCTTGGGGTATCCGCCGGGTTGCCGTCCAGTCTTTACCCGAGTTATTAGACTCCAAACCGGGCGTCATTGTGCTCCCCTCCCCGGTCCCTGGGTATCCATCTTCATTCTGTACCGTTACAACGTCCTTATAAAACGTCCCGTTTCTGTCATGATACCATCCCGTTGAGAGAAACTGGCTGGCGGGTCTGTCGGAGACTGAGTTTTCCATTAGGTCCGACTCGCTGCATCCCGTGAAGAAGTAGACAAGAGAGGCGCAGATGATTCCCAAGGAGAGCATGATTAGAAGTTTATGGAGGACTCTCCTGATGTCCATATCCGTTGGGTTGCTGTGGTGAAAAGCTGCCATTGCCTTCCCTCAGAGTCCCATCCATTCTACTGCAAACTCAACTCACATAACTTCATATCTGTGAAGACACGAAGGCTTTCTGAGCCGCTCAGAGAGAAGAAAGGCTCCAGAGTGCCGCTGCGTCGATTCCACAAAACTCCAATAAAGTCGCCGGCGTGCCCGCGTCCCATCTTTCCCTTTGGCTGTTCATTCTGCGCGTATATGAACATCGAGTTTGCTGAAATTCCACTGGCTTCTCCGGAGTCCCAAACGCAGCTCAGCCACCCAATCAAGGGATCAATTCCTGTGTTCTGTCCAGATATCCACCCACTCATTCGACCCCACCCGAATGGAGAATATAGCCTACAGCTGTTAATATCAGTGGCGCAGGGTTGGAGTGATCCTTTTCCCTGGGATTACCCGCTTTCTCTCCATGGGTCTCGAGGGACTGCGCGTCCTGGGGTCTCTCTCTTTTTTTTTTTTCTCTCTCTCTCTCTCTCTCTCTCTCTCTCTCTCTCTCTCTCTCTCTCTCTCTCTCTCTCTCTCTCTCTCTCTCTCTCTCTCTCTCTCTCTCTCGCTCTCTCTCTCTCAATTCTTTCTTATCATTCATTTATTCAGGAAAGTATGCGCTGCGCTCCGGATTAAATTGTCTTTGTTTGGAGGGTTTATGGCCGAAGGCGGGTCTAATCCCAACGGATTTTATTGGGGAAACGGAGATGAATTTGATGCGTATGCACGCAGAGGAAAAGAGAGAGCAGTTATGGTGCGCATATCCGACAGATCATGACCCCTTCTGAATGTAATAAGTCAACATTTATCCAGTGATTAAATCTATTGGCATTTAGTGTTTTATGTAGGGCTATTATACCGTTTCTTCACAGCCAGTTGTGCAACATATTGTCATACTAGCCTATAAAGTTAACTCCATTGTCACTTTGGAGAGACATTTCACTATTTCAACTTGCAGAAAACAACATTTTGTATTCACAAAAACACACAAAACCTCATTAGCCAATATGGCATATAGGGCAAATTTCCAACAGGGTTAGCTGGTCAACCATATGTCTGATAGAGTTGATCACACCCTAATGTGGGGGGGCTCCCAAGTGGTGCAGCGGTCTAAGGCACTGCATCTCAGTGCTAGAGGTGTCACTACAGACCCCCTGGTTCAAATCCAGGCTGTATCACAACCGGCCGTGATTGGGAGTCCCATAGGGAGGCACACAATTAGCCCAGCATTGTCCGGGTTTGGCCAGTGTAGGCCATCATTGTAAATAAGAATTTGTTCTTAATTGACTTGCCTAGCTAAATAAAACATTTTACAAAAAAATGGTGGTTAGTCCCTTTAAATCAGGAGGTGGCTGAGCACATAATTGGTTTACTGGATAGTATTAGTCCAGTTACTGTGACTGAACGGCCAAAGCCTCCTGATCCTGATACTCTTTTGGTCTGTCTGTCTGTCTGTCTGATGTCCAGGCATGACACTCCCAAGTCTCACGAGAATAACCTTAAAGAATAAAGGTTAAATTAAACAATCTTAGATAAATCCATCAACAAGCATAGGTTATAGGGCGAGACAGGTGTAAATGAACATAAACACTCTCTCATATCACGTTTAACGACAACAAGATTATTTCAGTCCCACTCTCCCACAAGGTTGGGGTTATATTTAATGAAACAATATAAATCACAATACGAAGATATAATAAAAAAAAATGTATTGTGATATACCAGTAAACGTTAATATGAAGCCATGAGATTTATTTTATATCCTGTTTAAGCAGGTGTTTGTAACAGTGTTGACGTTACAGCAGGTTAGGGAGGAGCTATGGGGCATTGCGTTTTATTGTAGTATATTAAAGGAGACTGGACTGAAGGTATGGTTAAGAGCTCATTGGAGAGTCATTAGGGTTGACACACACACACATACACACTTTACGTTCCACATGGTTTATCCCAGTCATCAGCCCACAGCAGATGTGACCCAAGTCATTAGGTCAGAGGTCAGACGTGTCTTGAACTGTAAAAGTGCATAATAACCAATAACCATTGCAATATTCATTTTTATATACAGTATTAAAAGATATGCATAGAATAAATTCCCATGAGTTGTATTATCTCTGTAAGAGGGTCCCAGCCAGAAAAACAACACAGATACACAAACATTGATACAAACAATAGATCAAATCTACTTGTTCAAGTTGGGGGAGGATTTGATTTCTTATTCCATAACTAAGTGATTCCTCATGAAACCCAGACAAAAAGACCATGATTTCGGGGATTTTCACAAAATGGAATCCATAGAATAGTCCTTTGGAGGAAGTTTTGTTGACATATACTGTATTTAACATTTGTATCCAAAAGCAGAACTGAGAAATAATTGATCAAAGTTGCCATTTTAATGACATTTTGGCATTTTCCGGCCTTCCTTTGAGTCCATAGGGTTTCATCTGTAGATGCTACAAAGCAAACATTGGTGTCATATGAAGCTTTGCCACTTGCTCTGTAATATGAGTAGTATTTAGATTATAATTTTTTACATTAATTTATGAATATTGAAAAAATATATAAACGAGTATATAACAGGTACAGAGTTTCTGCTACTCAGAGTTATGATCCAATAAACCTTGCCAACATATTGAATGTGAAAATATATATTTTTAAAATGTCGCACTCTGATTTGCAGGATGTGCAATACAATGTTTACTATGCTAATTTCTCTGTATAAAATGGGCCAGAATTTTTGTTTTGTTTTATTGTCACATACGCTGTAGCGGATAGGTGCGGTGGAATGTGTTGTTTTACACTGTCATCCATAGTAGTATGGCGCCCCTGGAGCAAATGAGGGTTAAGTGTCTTGCTCAAGGGCACATCGACAGATTCTTTCACCTTGTCAGCTCGGGTATTCAAACCAAAGACTTTTCGGTTGCTGGCCCAACACTTTAACCGCTAGGCTACCTGCCACCAAACTAGCAGAGATCCCACTCTGGAACTTTGATATGCACATAGAGTATATTATTTTCAACAATTCATGTTTATATTTTTCAATATTCATAAATTCATGTAAACAAAATGTTATTGAAATCTAAATACTACTTGTATTACACAGCAAGCGGTAAAGCTTCATATGACACCAATGTTTGCTTTGTAGCATCTACAGATTATGGAGTCTTAAAGGAGGCCTGGGTAAGGCCAAAATGTAATAAATATGCCAACTTTGATCAATTATTTCAAAATTATGCTTTTAGATACAAATGTAAAATATGTCAACAATTCCTCCTCCAGGACTATTTAGTTTTTTTGACTGGGTTTCGTGAGGATTCCCTCAACTGGATCATTTAGGGTTATGATAGGATTTGATTGGATCATGACAGAGTGACAGAATTGAGCCTAGCCTGTCAATATCATATTTACTGTCTTATTAAGGCTTTATTGACAAGTCTCCATCATTTCCCTCTAACCAACAGACATTCATAATTTCTGGAGACAACACAGTGGGCCAGACTGACCTGACTGATTTTTGTCCCCTAGCAGGGAATGAAAAACAAAACAAATCTATATATAAACGTGTACCTGTCTTAAAACACTATCTTTCCACCTTTTATTCTGCCTTTTATGTTTGATCCTCTTTATGAATTTTAGGTACAATCTCTTCATAGTAAATCTGGCTATAAGAAAATGGAACAGAGCGACAGCAAATTAGCCAGCGTTACCTAGTGTTGCTTTGTTTTGTGTAACATCTCTAGTGTTGATTCAGGAGTTAAAATAACTATTTCAGAGTGAAATTAACACTCAGTGGTGTAAAATAACCCCCGTATTGGTGTTAATAACCAGTGTTGAGTATGATTGTATCAGTTTTACTCTGTGGATAGTAAAACATTCCCATCAAAACCACGCCGATCATTTTCATATTTCCCAGCATGATAAACTGCAGCTAGATAATTTTTTTAGATTGTTTTTAATATCTGTGTTTTTGCATGTACATTGATTGATTCATTCATCTTATGCTACACAAAGATAAATAACATACATTTTTCTAAGCTAATCCAATCAGTTAGTTAGATTTATTGCACCTGTTACTGAAATGGTTGTTCCGGTTTAAATGTTTAGGTAGTTTCCTTTATTAATATGCCTAACCCTGACAGTCATTCTGAATGCAGGTTGTGGGTGAATACAAATTCCAACTGTTGGATGTCCTAACTTTGGCTGGATTTCAATGGGAATTACACATCACTTTGCAAGCCAGCATAATGTGACTTGCAGGCCTGATCCTGTAAACCAGGAGGTTCCTAACTCCTGTGTTAGGGTGAAACTTGGCCATCAAAGTAAGGCCTTAAAATAATATATGAAGTGTTATTGCATAATACCATTGGTGCAAACTATATACACTTCCTAGTGTTAAAAATACAATATAAGGTGCAATAACACTGACAAAATGTACAGCGTCAGTACTAAGCCTAGTGTTAATTTAACACTCAAAAGAAGGGACCCATACAGACACTGGCCAGTGTTAAATGTAACACTGTTGATTTAACCCTGGAGAATTTGCTGTGTGTTCTGCTCATGTATTATGATGTCACAGGAATCCAGGAGGTCATCTAGCAAGCCAGAAAAGCTCTTAGCAACGCTCAACTGACCTTGAAATAAGACCTTAATCACCAGTCAGATATTTCAATATCAACATCATCATATCCCCCTTATCACTGCAACCTTTCAGTTGATTGACACAACATCGCTGAAACCCAAAATATTGTAGACAGATTACGGTCACAGATCAAATTGATTGAGATATCTTATGCTCAGTTTCCCTGTTGATGTGTTTATCCTGCCTCAATGGATGCGAGACCAAGGTCAGAGCAGAGCAGTAATCCTGGGTGGGAGGTTCAGGTTGGATGTCTTTTGTCTGCAGCCGTACGTGGAGCAGATTGTTCCGTTATGAAGTGGTCGTCTGTAAAAGCGTGACCCTGAGGTCATGGCTGGGGTACAACACAGTGATTTATGATCATACAGGCAGAGGAGCCAGTATCTCCACACACTGATGGAGACATGATGGAACAGACATCAGGAGTTCTGAGTTCCATGATGGAGTGAGAAAGAGAAAGACTGTATGGACTACAAAGGGAAACCCAGCTGCGAGCTACCTAGTGACGCGAGCCTACCAGACGAGCTAAATGCCTTTTATGCTCGCTTCGAGACAAGCAACACTGAAGCATGCATGAGAGCACCAGCTGTTCCAGACAACTGTGTGTTAATTCTCTCGGTAGCCGATGTGAGCAAGACCTTTAAACAAGGCAAAATTCAAAACTCCGCTTGGCCAGACAGATTGGTAGGACATGTACTCAAAGCATGCGCGGACCAACTGTCAAGTGTTTTCACTGACATTTTCAACCTCTCCCTGACCAAGTCTGTAATACCTACATATTTCAAGCAGACCACCATAGTCCCTGTGCCCAAGGAAGCGAAGGCAACCTGCCTAAATGATTACCGCCCCGTAGCACTCACGTTGGAAGCCATGAAGTGCTTTGAAAGGCTGGTCATGGCTCACATCAACAGCATACCACCCTAACAGATCCATAGATAACAAGTTCTCAATCGCACTCCACACTGCCCTTTCCCACCTGGACAAAAGGAACAGCTATGTGAGAATGCTGTTCATTGACTACAGCTCAGCTTTCAACACCGTAGTGCCCACAAAGCTCATCACTGAGCTAAGGACCCTGGGACTATTTACATTGACCCAGTCCACCCCCACCATTTTGTAGATGAACTACGAAATGCTGTCATGTAGTTCTGGACTGGAATTGTGAAATTCTTTAAGGTAGAACAATCCAAATTTTGCACACTAGGCTAAACTTAACCAAATGGTTATCGATCTCAATGTTTAAACATAAACTTATTCCAGGCATACAGTATACTTCCAGAACAACACAAGGCGAGTAGGCTACAATACAGATGCCACTTGTACTGTTTCAAACACCAATCGGTTAGATTGAGTTTCCCCCCCCACCCCACCCCAGCCCCATGAGTGACAGCCTAATAAGAGCTGAAGTAATGGTGTATGTAATCAAGTCTAAATTACAGCCATAACTCACCCAGCACAGAAGAGCAGAGCAGAGCAGAGCCCTATTGGCCTGCCTAGAGGCCAACCAATCAGACTGGAGAACTAATCACAGCCTCTATAGCAATATGGACCTAGATCTAATGAACTTTGGTCTCTAGCTGATGGCCTCACCGGACTGGTCATTTACATCAACCAGGAACTGTTATTAACTTCTCTCAGTGATCAGGCTGGGGGTTGTGGGGTGGGAGTGGTGGGGGGGGTGGGAGTGGTGGGGGGGGCAGTCTCCCATTTAATTCCATCGATAGGAGGCTGAGGCTGTTCCAACCAGTGATTGCTGCCAGAGAGACACACCCTAGAGCAGTCAGAGTGTCAGTGGGGGGAGGCTGCAAGCTGCACCTAACCTTAATTAGTCTCTGAGATTCACAGAGGCTTAGTGGAGAGTGTGTGCCAAAGTGTGTGTGTGTGTTTGTGTTTGTGTTTGTGTTTGTGTCTGTGTTTGTGTGTGTGTGTGTGTGTGTGTGTGTGTGTGTGCGTGCGTGCGTGCGTGCGTGCGTGCGTGCGTGCGTGCGTGCGTGTGTGTGTGTGTGTGCCAGATGACCCTGGTGTGAAATGGAGAGATAAGAGATCAGGCCAGACACTTAAGGAAAGGATAATCCCTTCTTATGTCACCGTGAGGGGGTTGGGAGTGGGTCCTCTCTGACCCATTCATACTATGATCTGCTGTTATGGTCTTATTGTGATGTAGTGAAAGACAGGTCATGGTCCAATGATCAACTGTGATGTTTCTGTTTGAACAAAGCCAAGGGTGATTCCTCATTTGTTACTATGGGCCGGACCCTAACTTGAGTTAGCATTTAGCCCTTATAGAACTACACCATCCTAGTTCCTCACATACTTCCCTTATATCCTTCCTTCCTTCCTTCCATTCCTCCAACACTAGATCCTTAATTCTTTCCATCCTCCCTTACATCCCTCCCTTCCTACATCCTTGCTCAGTATATACCTTTCTCCCTGACCTCAAAAAAGTAGATGACCATTCTCAGAAGCATAGTGGATCCATCTCATCCAGCTCTCATAGACAGACTGAAGGCTAATTGGCTAGGCTGACCCTAATTGGACCGATGCCAGGTGTCAGCCTAACTTGGCTGCATCTCTAGGCTGAGCTCCACTAGTCAACTTATCTGATCTGCACTTCTGTGAAGAGGCCCAGAGCCTCGGAGCATCAGAGAATCTAGAGCGCCATATTCTGGATGGATTAGACAATAGTTTGATTTACTCCTGAGGACACCACTCTCCTTTAGGTAAACTACTAGAATAGAATAATTTTAGATTCAACATACCCACTCCCTTTCTCACTGTACGCACGCACACGTGTACATACACACACACTCGTACCAGTAACAACTCAACCTCCACCCCTGCTGTGTGTCAGTGGGAGTCCATGCCGACCCAGTGGGAAGGCCCAGGGCTTAGAGCTCACTGCTCTCTGTTAGGAGCTCAGTTAGAGGAGGATTACTACCTGCTGAAATGTCTGTCCTCATTTCCTGGGATTCCTAACACATCTGCTAGCATTGTTTAATGTTACTCTCGTGTTCAGAGAGGGGATTACAGGGAGCTCTGGGAGGGAGAGATGATGTAACGACAAGACTGTTATCCCAGATAAATCTGTTATCCTCCCTGCATTTGTTCAGGAAACTCACTAAAGGGGATTAGGTTAGATTAGGGAGTGTGGCGATATGGGTGGTGACTCTGGGTGTCCTCCTCCGGATTCAACTTTGAGCTCAGTGTCCGTGGGTGTATCAGCAGGACAGAATATTAAGATTATAAGTACTCATCTCTTGTATTTAAAATGTTAAAAGTTATTTTGGTCTGTCTCTTTCCACTTATAAAATCCTCATACTATCATCTCATGATTTAAAATCCAGCTTTGTCATGAATATGATCAAGTTTGATCCAACCGTTTTCTGCCTGCTGACATTGTATTTCTTCATTCAAATCAGGGGGTGGAATAATAGAAAGTGACCTACACATTTAAGAGATTACATGTTACCCCAGGAAACCCATTGCAGGTGGTAACTATAAAAACAAGGCTGCTATATTCACGTCAGGAGAATTTAGCGAAACGTATCCTTGTTGTTTCATTTCCATTTTCGTGTGATTATGAAGGGATAAATGTACTTATTTTAAACGTATGTAGTTCTGAACTTGTCTATTAATGTATAATGTTATGTTTCGTGTTTTGTGTGGACCCCAGGAAGAGTAGCTGCTGCTTTTGCACTAGCTAATGGGTATCCTAATCAAATACTAAATAGTGTGATTAATCTAAATACATTATCTATGATCTGAAACAGGGATTAGAAATCCCTTTTTCCTTCTACTTCCTAGCAGATTAACACCCCATCTGACCTGTAATCTCAGACTGTCTCTCATAGCATTATATGCCAAAATAATTTAAAAGATAGGCTATTATATATATCAATGTTTTAGAGAATGTTTATTGTTGTACACACATTTTATAGAATTTCCAGCAAACCCTGTAAATATTCTGGATTCTTTTTTGTAGATTTTTCCAACATAGATTTTTGGTTCATCAGTTTCCCTACCCAACCCCCACAGCCCAGCAAAGTACCATATACTGTAACCAGCCTCAATCTATCCACACCTCAATTTCCATTTATCCCCATCCCGTTCTATAACCCCAAGCCCCAACAGCCCCAGCCAATAACCCAGCACCCAGCCCAACTAGGTAATCCGTGGTTGGGGGGCTGTTTCATTGCTGCCCCCCTAACTCTCCACCCATCCTCAGGCCCTGACAGCAGCAAGTATCAGAGACTGATGACCCTGTTCATTTAGCCAGGCCCCGGGGACCTCCCCTCCCCTCATCATAGGATACGCAAGCACACACACACACACACACACACGCACACACACACAGTGTTCCTAATAGGCTGTGATCAACATCAGGCCACACTACAGGGGAGACCCCCAGCTCATTCTCTTCAGGTTTCTCTTCATAATGACCCCCCCACTAAGCAAAGGCAGACACCCTCCTGTTCGTCCCGTCAAAATGCAAATTTTCCAGAGTATGATATGTACTAATGTACTGTAGATTAGACAGGGTTTGGTTGTATTGTTTTGTCAGTTCTAGTATTGATACGGTAATATATACTAATAGTGCAGCCAATGATTCACAATAACATCTACCAACCACATGCACACTTGACAGGAAAACACGCAAGTGAATTGGTCATATTTTGTATGAATATATGATGTAGTATATGAAGTACACACCCTCTCCACTTCCAGTGTCCAACCAACCATCCCTAATCATACAGTTGGAATATTCCCGGCTTGTTAAAGGTCCAATGCAGCCATTTTTATCTTAATAACAATGATGTATCTTACTTGGATTGTTTCCAATTAAAATGGTCAAAAATAAACAAAAATAGCTTCTTAGCAAAGAGCAATTTCACAGGCAAGAATTTAACTAGGACTGTCTGTGAGTGGTCTGAGTGGGAGGGAAAAACTGAAAACTAGCTGTTAAGCTATTGGCAGAGAGGTTTCTTATCGGTCTATGAACTAATTTATCCCACCAAAACAGGCTGAAATTTCAGGTAGTCTTTTCAAACAGCTCTTAAACTAAAAGGGCATTACCATCATTTTCACAATTTCACAGAATTATTCTAACCTCATATTATGGAAACATATACAGTGCCTTCAGAAAGTACTCACACCCCTTGACTTTTTACACATTTTATTGAGTTGCAGCATGAATTTAAAATTGATTAAATTGAGATTTTCTGTCACTGGCCTACACACAATATCCCATAATGTCAAAGTGGAATTATGTTTATAGAAATGCTTACAAATTAATACAAAATGAAAGACTTAAATGTCTTGAGTCAATAAGTATTCAACCCCTTTTTTAATGCAAGCCTAAATAAGTTACGGAGTAAAAATATGCTTAACAAGTAATATAATAAGCTGCATGGACTCACTCTGTGTAAAATAATAGTGTTTAACATGATTTCTGAATGACTACCTCATCTCTGTACACCACACATACAATTATCTGTAAGGTCCCTTAGTCGAGTAGTGAATTCCGAACACAGACTCAACCACAAAGACCAGGAGGTTTTTCCAATTCCTAGCAAATAAGGGCAACTACTTGGTAGATGGGTAAAATAAATACTAAAAAGCAGACATTGAATATTCCTTTGAGAAAGGCAACATTATTAATTTCATTTTGGATGGTGTATCAACACACATAGCTGCAGCACCTCCTGAAAAATCGGAATGAACAAAAAATATATTCATAACAAAATAAAATCTCAAAAGTAGTGCATTGGGTCTTTGATAGTCCTGTATTAGTGGACCAACATAGCGATCTGTAGTGCAACTGTCGCCGAAAAAAGTTTGGCCAATGGGGGCAATGGGCGCAGCCAATTTTAAATGTGTTTATTTGCATCTTATAGTGAATGGAATTCTGGGATTCATATCATATGAAATGGAGTGTCTGATTTACATACAGAATAATACGAAATGCTCTGAGACCAGGTTGGCATATTTTAAGACGTGGCATATGTGGGTGTCCTGACATGATAGAAATAGCATGGGCGACCAAGAAAAACTAATTGGTACAATTTAAGGCAGTGGCAAACAATAATGCAGGCACTAGGGATGGGGGATCTGAGCATGCGGGTCTGTAGTCATTGTTTGTGTGTGTCTGTAACTTGTTCCTATGTATAAGTTTGTTTTTGGAGTGTCCATTTTTTTTTTTAATTAAGGAAAGAAGTGGAGGCCACTCAACCAACGTGAGTTGAGGTGCAATCCAAAAATGTGATCATCATTGAAAAGGAAAAAGCGCAATGCGCACATACCATGGTGAGCGAGTGTTTGGCCTTTTCCTTTTAAATAAATATTTATGAACCATTTATTTGTCTCTGCCTTATAATTGTCCCGCTCCTAAAAGGTGGGCCAAATAACCTATTTATGCTAAACGTAGCTCAAGGGAAAGTGTCCACTCTCATCATTCTTGCTACTTCAAGTTCAGTAGCCATACGTAGAAGATCAGGTGCGTGTGTCGTCTCAATTAAATGAGTACGCCTAGGCTATAGTAATATATGCCTTTTAGCAGACGCTTTTATCCAAAGAGACTTACAGTCATGTGTGCATACATTTTACGTATGGGGGGGGGTCCAGGGAAACAAGCGCCATGCTCTACCAACTGAGCTACAAAGGACCACATGCATGAGCGGAGAAGCATGGGACAATTATCTTTCCAAGAAAATTAACTTCCTAAATATGATTAGGCTATAGTTCAATACATTACCTACAAATATCCTGTATATTGATCAAACATATTTGTCTCCGTCTGAAAATTGTCACGCTCCAAAAATGTAGGCTATAAAACGTAGCTCAAGAGAAAGCGCCCATTTTCTCTCCAACTCTGCTCTCTTCGAACTACTTTACGTCTAGCTTATTGGCTGATACAACCCAGTAATGCCACATTTTTTTTGTATATCTTTTTTTTACCTTTATTTAACTATGGAAGTCAGTTAAGAACAAATTCTTATTTACAATGATGGCCCAACCCGGCCAATTGCGCACCGCCCTATGGGACTCCCAATCACGGCCGGTTGTGATACAGCCTGGAATCGAACCAGGGTGTATAATGGGCCACGTGAGAATCTCTTTTCATTTAACAAGGCACTAAAGTAATACTGAAAAAAAAAAAAAACGTTTTGTCCTGAATACAAAGTGTTATGTTTGGGGCAAATCCAACACAGCACATCACTGAGTACCGCTCTTCATATTTTCAAGCATGGTGGTGGCTGCATCATGTTATGTGCTTGTCTTTTTTATTTTTATTTAACCTTTATTTAACTAGGCAAGTCAGTTAAGAACAAATTCTTATTCACAATGAAGGCCAACCAAAAGGCAAAAGACCTCCTGCGGGAATGGGGGCTGGGATAAAAAAAAAAAAGTATATATATATATATATAAATATAGGACCAAACACACATCACGACAAGAGAGACAAAACAACACTACCAAAAGTGAGACCTAAGACAATATAGCAAGGCAGCAACACATGACAACACAGCATGGTAGCAACATAACATGACAACAACATGGTAGCAACACAACATGGTAGCAGCACAAAACATGGTACAAACATTATTGGGCACAAACAACAGCACAAAGGGCAAGAAGGTAGAGATGACAATACATCACGCAAAGCAGCCACAACTGTCAGTAAGATTGTCCATGATTGAGTCTTTGAATGAAGAGATTATGGAGAAACAGAATAGAGCTAATCACAGGCAAAATCTTAGTGGAAAACCTGGTTCAGTTTGCTTTCCAAAAGACACTGTGAGACAGATTAACCTTTAAGCAGGACAATAACCTAAAACACATGGGCAAAAATACACTGCAGTTGCTTACCAAGAAGACATTGAATGTCCCTGAGTGGAATAATTACAGTTTTAACTTAAATCGTCTTGAAGGCTTGAAAATGGCTGTCTAGCAATGATCAACAACCAACTTGAAAGAACTTGAAGAATAAAAAAATAAATAATGTGCAAATATTGTACAACCCAGGTGTGCAAAGCTCTTAGAGACTTACCTAGAAAGACTCACAGATGTAATCGCTGCAAAAGGTGATTTTAACATTCAGGGGTGTGAATACTTACAGTACCAGTCAAAAGTTTGGACACACCTACTCATTCAAGGGTTTTTCTTTATTTATATTATTTTCTACATTGTAGAATAATAGTGAAGACATCAAAACTATGAAATAGCACATATGGAATCATGTAGTAACCAAAAAAGTATTAAACAAATCAAAATATATTTTATATTTGAGATTCTTCAAAGTAGCCAGCCTTTGCCTTGATGACAGCTTTGTACACTCTTGGCATTCTCTCAACCAGCTTCATGAGGAATGCTTTTCCAACAGTCGTGAATGAGTTCCCACATATGCTGAGCACGTGTTGGCTGCTTTTCCTCCATCTCAATTGGGTTGAGGTAGAAAATAGTAAAAATAAAGAGAAACCCTTGAATGAGTAGGTGTGTCCAAACTGGGCCTTTAAGATTTTGTGTGTGTGTGTGCTTTCCCCCTATGGAGGCCAGCTGCAGATAGTATATCCCCTGTGGGACTGACACGCATCTGACTGAGCTGTGGCATATGTCACTCTCTCTCCCCTAATGGACAGACACACACATACACACACACACACACACACACACACTAGGGAGGAGAATAAGACTGAATGTCTAGTCTATTTAATCCTCCCTGTCTGTGTTTGTTCTGTTACGTGTCATTCTTCTGAAGCCTCCATGTTAGTAACTGATAAAGGCTGATGAAGGACTGTTTGCAGAGCTTTACTCTATTGTGTCTTCAACACTTTTAGGACACTTAGCTACTGAGCATTTGCAACAATATGATTTGTTTTTTTACTTCATTTTTTTCTGGTTTATATGAAAGGCCAGCTCTACTACCCAGCTAACAAAATTACTTCTTGATGACGTTGTGTGTTTACTAGGTATCAACACATGTACAACACAAAGGCTGCATCTCTCTGCCTACTGACAGTTGCAGTCGGGTCACACAGCCTGTGTAGCATAGCGTCCTCTCTATTCAGACGCACAGAATACCCTTCCTGCTTAAAGCATCATCAGGAGCCGACCGGCCAATCACACCGCAGGGTTTCTGACAGCAGAAACATGGCCGTTACCCCATGCTTTTTTCATAACCAGTGGTCCGAGACCTGTTAGTGGCGGCATAAAGAGAGAGCGACACACTCACGCAGAGACATACACACACCACAGGACATGTTAGCTGTTGCATAAAGACAACCGCTAACAGTACATGGAGCAAGAACACAAAACCCCACACCAACGATCAGCTCTGCTTCTCCCACCTCCAGTCCCTAACTCCTGCCTCCCTGGCTGGTACTCTGCACAAGGACAGTTACCTCTTTTGACCCTGTACAGCAGGGGTTCCCAAACTTCTTTGGCCCGCGACCCCATTTTGATATCCCAAATGTGCACAACCCCACAATGTAAAAAAATAAGTGATGTAATCAAAGGCCAATGTTAACTTTTTTAATAAGGGCTATGGCACTCTTTTACAAATCAGTCTGACAGTACTTTTGACAGTATTTCAATCTGAATGAAGTGACTGAAATGCATCAGAAAGGTGCTGGGAAATTCAGAAAATCATCAAGCAATAATTGTATGATCCTCTGTACTAGAAAAGAGCATCATCATTGATGATGTTCTTTCCCCCCAGTCTGATTTAGTGCCTGATCTTATGCACTCTGTTTCATGTGCGGACTGATGGTATTGTAGAGGGGAATAGCTGACACATACGTGTTCCTGAGAGTCTTATCTTGCAGTGATGGGGTCATAATATTTTGTAAATTAAACCGCTCAAAGGACGGAGCACATTTGTAGGAAGAAAACAGAAACTGCTCTGTTCATCACAACCACATCTAGTGGCTACCAGAGATTACTGATGCAACCCCGGTTCTATGAACCAAAGGCAAGTTTCTCTCGCGACCCCATTTTCAAATCAGGCGACTCCATAATCCTAATTTGGGAAATGCTGCTGTACACTTAATGGGACATTTGTACAGACTTTGCAGTGGGTGAGGTAAAGCTGATCCTAGGTCTGTACCGTTGGGCAACTTCTATGCTGAATGGGAGGTATGTGTTATGACAGGCCAAGCCAGCGACTGTCAAATGTACTTTGTGCTTTGAGTCTCGCCACTTCCTGTGCTACTAAATCAAAACACAGCCTTAAAGACTGCAACAGAGCATGACCAGAGCAGACCCACCCAGCCAACATGTCCCCATCCAATCCCCCCACCCCCCACTCCAGGAAACCATGTTTCCCGCCCCTTCCCACCCCCACTAGCAACTAGGTTTTCTCATCAGTCACCCCCCAGACCACCCACCCCGACTCCCGGCGACCAGAGAAAATCCTCCTCATACCACCCCTTCCCCATGGGCCTGAAAGCAAAGAAAGTAAAAAAAGATTCAAATAGGTATCAGAAAGTATTCATACAACTTGGCTTTTTCAACATTTTGTTGTGTTAACAAGTGGGATTCAAATGTATTTAATTGTAATTTTTGTCAATGGTCTACACAAAATACTCTAATGTCAAAGTGGAAGAAAGATTTTTTTTAAATCTTTAAAAATTATGGGAAATAAAATACTAATATATGTTGATTAGATAAGTATTCAAACCCCTGAGTCAATACATGTTAGAATCATATTTGGCAGTGATTACAGCTGTGAGTCTTTCTGGGTAAGTCTCTAAGAGCTTTGCACACCTGGTATGTACAATATTTTGCCCATTATTCTTAAAATAAATCTTCAAGCTCTGTCGAGTTGGTTGTTGATCATTGCTAGATAGCAATTTTCAAGTATTGCGATAGATTTTCAAGCCCATTTAAGTTAAAACTGTAACTACGCCAATCAGGAACATTCAATGTCGTCATGGTAATTGTCCTGCTGAAAGGTGAAGGAATGTGAAGGAATGTGCCTACCTGATTTAGGGGACAGTGAACAGTTGAGAGTTGGGACCAATGTCATCGTAAAACGTTTTCTTGCCGTTAAATACAGTCTGTGTACAAACTTAAAATGTATAAGTTGATGGTTCGGATTACGGGATGCCAAGGTCATATTTTTCCATATTCTGTTCCAGTTAAAGGGTTGTTCAGATTCAGTTAGATCTGTGGACCATACTTTTTTAATGGCTAGCTCAAAATAGGAGCTTTCCAAAAGTTCGGCAAGGGTACGGATTCCACATGTGGACCATCGGGGGGATGCAAAAGGCCGCCATCCAGATCGCAAGGCATTACTGTGAAATATTGGAGTGTGGGCATGTCATTTTGATTCCCAGATACATTGTTTTCCATTTTGCCCCAATAATGCATTGTGTGAGCAATAATAGGACCAAAGTGTAGTTTACATTGTTCCAGGGCAATAGAAGACACCATAGTTCTCTCTATACTCAACCAGGGTGCAGACAAATCATGTCTAAAGTAATTTAGGATGGGGTGAAATGCTAGTGCCTGGAAATACAATTTAAAGTTTGGTATGGGTAGGCCTCCTACGTCTTTCCCTCTTTGTAAGTTTGATAATTTTATCTGGGATCTTTTACCTTGCCACATACATTTTGAAACCACACTGAATTTTATCCCAATAGCCAGAGGGGGGAGCCATGGGAAGTATTGAACTTCCGAAATTCAGCCGTAGCAATATATTCATTTTGAGAATAGATATTCTGTCGGTTAAAGCAACTGGGCCAGGGGTTCCATGGATAATAAAAGTAGCAAGGGCAAAATTGGATCACCTTGTCTGCTACTTTTAGTGATTCTGAACGGAGCAGAGCAGATATTGCATTTTATAACTATGGCTGAGGGATTGGCATATAACATTTTAATCATATTAATGAAATTGGAGACAATTCCTATATATGACAGACCACAGACCATTCTAGTCTATCAAAACTGCGGCCAACAAGGCAGAGTTAATCTCAGCCTATGCTGCCCTCCTGTCCCTTGACTTCTTGGCGCTGACGGAAACATGGATTAACACAGAAAACACTGCTACTCCTACTGCTCTTTCGTCGTCTGATCATGTGTTCTCGCACATGATCAGAGAGCATCTGGTCAGCGTGGCGGTGGCACAGGAATTCTAATCACTCCCAAGTGGACATTCTCTCTTTTCCCCCTGACCCATCTGTCTATCTCCTCATTTGAATTCCATGCTGTCACAGTCACTAGCCCATTCATTTCCTGATGATGGCTCACCCCTCACAGTTCTGGGTGACTTTGACCTCCCGATGTCTGCCTTTGACTCCTTCTTTCCACTCCTTTCCTCTTTTGACCTCACCCTCTCACAAGGCAGGCAATACGCATGACCTCATCTTTACTAGATGCTGTTCTTCTACTAATCTCAATGCAACTCCCCTCCAAATCTCTGACCACTACTTTGTATCCTTTTCTCTCTCGCTCTCCTCCAACACTACTCACTCTGCCCCTACTCAGATGGTTAATCGCAGTCGTAACCTTTGCTCTCTCTCTCCCGCTACTCTCTCCTCTTCCATCCTATCATCTCTTCCCTCTGCTAAATCCTTCTCCCTCCTGTCTCCCGATTCTGCCTCCTCAACCCTCCTCTCCTCCCTTTCTGCATCTTTTGACTGACATTTCTATGTCCCCTATCCTCCCGGCTGGCTCAGTCCTCCGCTCCTGCTCCGTGGCTAGACGACTCATTGTGAGCTCACAGTACAGGGCTCCGGGCAGCCGAGCGGAAATGAGGAAAACTAAACTCCCTGTGGACCTGTCATTTTTTCACTCTCTCCTCTCTACTTTTTATTCCTCTGTTTCTGCTGCTAAAGCCAATTTCTACCACTCTAAATTTCAAGCCTTGGCCTCTTACCCTAGGAAGCTCTTTTCCACCTTCTCCTCCCTGCTGAATCCTCCTCCTCCTCCCCCTCCCTCCTCCCACTCTGTGGATGACTTCGTCAACCATTTTGAAAAGAAGGTTGACGACATCCGATCCTCATTTACTAAGCCTATTGACACCACTGGTCCTGCTCACACTGCCCTACCCTATGCTTTGACTTCTTTCTCCCCTCTCTCTCCAGATGAAATCTTGCGACTTGTGACTGCCGGCCGCCCAACAACCTGCTCACTTGACCCTATCCCCTCTTCTCTTCGCCAGGCCATTTCCGGAGACCTCCCTTACCTCACCTTGCTCATCAACTCATCCTTGACCGAGAGGGCGAGAGTTGCACCCCTCCTCAAAAAACCTACACTCGATCCCTCCGATGTCAACAACTACAGACCAGTATCCCTTCTTTCTTTTCTCTCCAAAACTCTTGAGCGTGCCGTCTCTAACCATCTCTCTCAGAATTACCTTTTTGATCCTAATCAGTCAGGTTTCAAGACTGGTCATTCAACTGAGACTGCTCTTCTCTGTGTCACGGAGGCTCTCCGTACTGCACGAGGTAGTCACCTGGAATGCATTTCAATTAACAGGTGTGCCTTGTTAAAAGTTAGTTTGTGTAATTTCTTTCCTTCCTAATGCGTTTGAGCCAATCAGTTGTGTCGTGACAAGGTAGGGGTGGTATACAGAAGATAGCCCTATTTGGTAAAAGACCAAGTCCATATTAGGTCAAGAACAGCTCAAATAAGCAAAGGAAATGACAGTCCATTATAGCTTTAAGACATCTGGTCAGTCAATCTGGAAAATGTCAAGAAGTTTCTTCAAGTGCAGTCACAAAAACTATCTAGCGTTATGATGAAACTGGCGCTGATGAGAACCACCACAGGAAAGGAAGACCCAGAGTTACCTCTGCCTCAGAGGATAAGTTCATTCAAGTTACCAGCCTCAGTAATTGCAGCCCAAATAAATGCTTCACAGAGTTCAAGTAAAAGACACATCTCAACATCAACTGCTTTGCTGGTGACAATATAGGTGATTTATTTAGAATTCAAGGCACACTTAACCAGTATGGATACCACAGCATTCTGCAGCGATACGGCATCCCATCTGGTTTGTTCTTAGTAGGACTATCATTTGTTTTTCAACATAGCAATGACCCAACATACCTCCAGGCTGTGTAAGGGCTATTTGACCAAGAAGGAGGGTGATGGAGTGCTGCATCAGATGACCTGGCCTCCATAATGACCCAACCTCAACCCAATTCTTGGTCTTCGCCTTTTGTCTAAGCACTATACACACACGTACACATGGATTTTGTGTTGTAGACATGTGGTAGTGGAGTAGGGGCCTGAGTTCACACACTTAGTGTGTTGTGAAATATGTTATGAATGTATTGTAATGTTTTTTAAATTGTATAACTGCCCAGGAAGAGAAGCTGACCTCTAATGGGGATCCATAATAAATAGAAATACAAATACAATTGAGATGGTTTGCGATGAGTTGAGTTGACCGCAGAGTGAAGGAAAAGCAGCCAACAAGTGCTCAGCGTATGTGGGAACTCCTTCAGGACTGCTTTTTTGGTTACTACATGATTCCATATATGTTGTCTTCACTATTATTCTACAATGTAGAAAATAGTAAAAAATAAAGAAAAACCATTGAATGAGTAGGTGTGTCCAAACTTTTGACTGACACTTCAAAACGTTATTCTTTATGATACATTTGACTGTCTGTTTTACCATATACAAATGTGTTATTCAATGTGTTTCTATGGGCAATAGTGGTAAAGGCCACATTCAATATTTTATCAAATAATTGTTTTATATATTTTTCTTATACCTACACGTCCTTACATTCTAAATCAAATAGCTAAATGATCCACAGTATGACCATCTCACACACAATTGCATGTTAGCTTAGTAGAACCCCCCCCACCCCACCCCCCATAGGTTTAGTCTTTTTGTCATATTGATAATAATAATATTAAGGATAATGCATCAAGAGTTAATACCCCTACAGCCATCCTATTAATCTATATAGGCTTGCATATCCGTTGTTAAATTATCCACCCTAACTCATCAAGTCTACTAATTTAAATGTAAAGGTCTGAAGGGGTATATCAATACTTATTTTATGTTTAACCTTATTTATGTTTTAACCCATTACAGTCTAAGCCCTGTTTAAGCCGGGGGGGGGGGGGTTCTCAACCAACGTGTGTTGAAGTGCAATCGAACAATTTTATCATAATTGAGAAGGAAAAGACCCAACTCACTCATAGGTTAGGTTACCATGGTGACCATAGGTTAGGCTAATATGGTGAGCGAGCGTTGCACATTTTCATTTGCAAATTGTCCCCTTAAAAGGTAGGCTATATCCTATAGGACTATGCAAAACGTAGCAAGTGTCGCTGTCATCATTCTTGCTGCTTCCAGTTCTGTAGCCATACCTGCGAGATCATGTGCACGTGTGGTCTCAATTAAATAGAGTAGGCTATAGACTATGTATACATGGGCGGAGAAGCCACGGGGTAGTTATCTTTCCAAGGAAATGGACTTCCTAAATAGGCCTATGATTAGCCTATAGTTTACTACATTGCCTAGAAATAGGCCTAAATATTGATCACCCATATTTCTCCGTCTGAAAATCTTCCCACTCCTAAAAGGTAGGCCATTAAAATTGTTCAAGAGAAATCTCTCTAACTGTGCTCTCTTCAAACTACATCTATCATATTGGCTTATATAGACCCAGTAATACAATGTAAGGGCCATGTGAGAATCTCTGGTAGTTTAACCTATTTTCTAAAGTTATGTTTGCGCAAAAGTATCTATATCCACAGTAAAATAGTCCTATATCGAAATAACCTGAAAGGCCGCTCAGCAAGGAAGAAGCCACTGCTCCAAAACCGCCATAAAAAAAGCCAGACTACGGTTTGCAACTGCACATGGGGACAAAGATTGTACATTTTGGAAAAATGTCCTCTGGTCTGATGAAACAAAAATAGAACTGTTTGGCCATAATGACCATCGTTATGTTTGGAGGAAAAAGGGGGAGGCTTGCAAGCCGAAGAACACCATCCCAACTGTGAAGCATGAGGGTGGCAGCATCCTGTTGTGGGGGTGCTTTGCAGCAGGAGGGACTGATGCACTTTACAAAATAGATGGCATCATGAGGAAGGAAAATTATGTGGATATATTGAAGCAACATCTCAAGACATCAGTCTGGAAGTTAAACCTTGGTCGCAAATGGGTCTTCCAAACGGATAATGACCCCAAGCATACTTCCAAAGTTGTGTCAAAATTGCTTAAGGACAACAAAGTCAAGGTATTGGCGTGGCCATCACAAGGCCCTGACCTCAATCATATAGAAAATTTGTGGGCAGAACTGAAAAAGCGTGTGCAAGCAAGGAGGCCAACAAACCTGACTCAGTTGCACCAGTTCTGTCAGGAGGAATGGGCCAAAATTCACCCAATTTATTGTGAGAAACTTGTGGAAGGCTACCCAAAACGTTTGACCCAAGTTAATCAATTTAAAGGCAATGCTACCAAATACTAATTGAGTGTATGTAAACTTCTGACCCACTGGGAATGTCTGAAAGAAATAAAAGCTTAAATAAATAATTCTCTCTACTATTATTCTGACATTTCACATTCTTAAAATAAAGTGGTGATCCTAACTGACCTAAGACAGGGAATTTTTACTAGGATTAAATGTCAGGAATAGTGAAAATCTGAGTTTAAATGTATTTGGCTAAGGTGTATGTAAACTTCCGACTTCAACTGTACAGCCACCTCATATTGCTATCTGACAGATAACTAGAAGCTACCCGAAACGAATCTTCACTAGTTTCATTTTTTGCTGTTAAGTTAAATAGCAGTTACCTTGCCAGCTACATCAGTCAACTAAAGAGTAGACCGTTTCTGTTCTGCTTCCTTTTACAACTCGGTGAAAGGGCACAACACCTACACACTCAACTACTGTACTCCCGTGCTGGTCCAGCCAGCCTGTCAGAAGCATTGCCTTCATACAGCTGGTCAGCACGCTCGGAGAAGTCCGCATGGTCCTAAAGCAGAACGTTGTCATGATGTGTATCCCATTCTAATGATAGAACGGAGGCAAAAATGCAATTTCAGAATGTGGAGGAGCGAGGGGGGCGTCCCCAGTGAAAATTGCGCCCATGGTGTTCCTTTTAACCAATTGACGGGGTCCTCATCAATCATTGTCTTATCCCGCTGGCAGCATCATAGGCAAGGATGCGTGATTGTGCATGTATAGCATACCTGAATATTGAGCCAATCAAATTGGAGTTAGCCTTGATCTGTCGGCTCGTCCCCTTGTGTGTTGGGCTTGATATGTTCCTCTAAGAAGTTTCGAGCCTCCTTGGCAGTGGAAAACGTGTGTGTTGTATTTTGCTAAGTGGATGAAGCCGCATCTCAGGTTTAGCTTGCACAGCTGGGATCTCACGTTGTTGTAGGTTGCCCTTTGTTTCAGCATCTCGGCACTCAGATCTGGTTAGATGCCGATCCTGTTCTCAGCATAGGTCAGAGCCCCTGATACTGCTGCGTGGCGAACAATTTGCCGTTTGACTTCAAAACTGTGGATTCAAACAATCATACAGCGTGATCCGTTGCGGAAAGGACCCGGGCGGTGCATAATATTTATTAGCGGCATGGGACCCAGGTTCTCCTGCCCAAAAAGTTCATAGAAAATATTTCTCATGAAAGAAGTTGGGTTGTCTGCTTCCACATCAGTTTCAAGTCCTGTGACCCGCACATTGAATATGCAGGAATGCTTTTCGGGTGATTCTTCAGAAGTGAGCAGGGCAAGAGATTAATTTACCAGTTTTAATTTCAAGTAGAGGGCAGAGGTAATTTCATCACGAACAATATCTTGAATAGTAGAGGCCAACTATTATTTTTTATTTATTTTTAACCTTTATTTAATTATGCAAGTCAGTTAAGAACAAATTCTTATTTACAATGACGGCCTACACCGGCCAAACTCGGACGACGCTGGGACAATTTGTGCGCCGCCCTATTTCTGTTGTCAGGTGTTGAGAGCTGCCATGTTCCCACAATTGAATTGTGAAGGGACAGATTGTGCAAGCTGCTGGAGCGAAATAGACCTGCTAGTTGTTCCTTACAGTGAACGTCCCACACATGAATATGGTGTTATACACTGAGTGTACAAAACATGACATAGACTTGCCAGGTGAATCCAGATGAAAGCTATTATCCCTTATTGATAACACTTGTTAAATCTATTTAAATCAGTGTAAATGAAGACATGCTAAATAAGGATTTTTAAGCCTTGAGACATGGATTGTGTATGTATGCCATTCAGAGGGTGAATGGGCAAGACAAAAGATTTAAGTGCCTTTGAATGGGATATGGTAGTAGGTGCCAGATGTACCAGTTTGAGTGAGTCAAGAACTGCACCAATGCTGGGTTTTTCATGCTCAACAGTTTCCAGTGTGTATCTAGTGTGTAAGAATGGTCCATTAACAAAAGGACATCCAGCCTACTTGACACAACTGTGGGAAGCATTGGAGTCCACATGGGCCTGCATTACATGGGCCTGCATCCTTGTGGAACGCTTTCCACACCTTGTAGTCCAAGCCCCGACAAATTGAGGTTTGTTGTAGCTATAGCTGATTTGACATGGTGATGTCTGTATTTCATATGATTTATTCCTATTAAGGCAACGATGACCTTCTGCTTCAACAAATGATAAGAATGTACACACATTATGTACAGATAATGCAGAATGATAACAGGCCAGGGTCATTGAAAGGTCACCATTAAAATAACTGCTCACAAGGTCAATAACTGTGTTTAACACACACACACACACACACACACTGGCAGGTACAGGCACACCATTTCTCTTTCATCAATGTAAGACAAGATGCTATAGCAACACTACACATTACGATAGGAATTTATTTTCAGAAGACATAATGCTATAAACACCATTTAGACCATCTGAAAAGCTGCCTCCAGCATTCAAACCAACCTGGTCTCAGAGTATTTTGCATTATTCTGTAAGTAGATCTGAGACGCTCCATTTAGTATGATATTTACATTTCATGTGGTACGTTTTAGTTTGTGGATGTCCATCATCCATTTCATATGATATGTTATGAATTACAATTTGTATATGTTACGATTTGCAAAAGGTACAATGTGTTACGAATTGCAATTTGTCAATATGTTACGTATTGCAATTCATAGAATATGTTACGAATTGCATTTCACATAAACTGTTACGAATTTGCAAAATGTACAATGTTTACAAATTTGCTAAACTTATGTCACGAATTCTAATCTTTTGTGGCTAACGTTAACTAGGTGGCAATGCTCAAAAGCTGGCTAACTGGTTAGCTGGTTAGCTAGGCTAGGGTTTAGGGGTTAAGGTTAGGGTTAGGAGTTAGATTAAAGGGTTAAGGTTAGGGGAATGGTTAGCCAAAAGGGTTAGGGTTAGGGGAAGGTTTAGCTAACATGCTACGTTGTTGCAAAGTAGCTTAAAAGTAGTAGAACAGTAGCTAATAAGCTAAAATTCTAACGATGTCCGTGATGAGATTCAAACATGCATCCTTTGGGTTGCTAGATGTTTGCGTTATACCCATTCAAACACCCTCCTTTCATTTTTTTGCCTTAAGTAACCTTCTGTCTTAGGTAACCATACCAAACGTAACATATCATACTAATTTGTATGTCCCGGATTTACATTGAATATGTTACGTCTACTCTATGAGACCAGGTTGTTCAAACAGACCAGAGTCTGGTTGGGATAACCCTAGCTAGATGAGGATTGGCTGGGGCCAAGGCATCCATCCTCCAGTCAGACAGATAGTTGTTCCATAGTAGCCAGGCAGGCTCAGCAATGCCAGGCTTTGTAATCCCCAGACTGCCCAGTGCCCCTTCTGTTCAATTACCTACTCCTCCTGTTTCACCATTACCACCCCATCTCCCTTTCATTTGGACTGGTGTGTGTGCCTGTGTCTGTGAGTGTGGCAGCATTCCGTGGAAAATAAGGTCTGGGTTTTCCCCATCTGAAATAGCAGCAGACCTAATGACCTCCTCTAATTGCACAATGTCAATATTGTTGTATTTTGAATCCCACAGCACTCACATAATATGTTGCCAGAGATAGCTCAATACAGTGTGACTTGGAGAAGAGACAAGGATAAATGCATACAGACTCATTTGTTTATGTTTTATTTATACAAAATACTAGCATTTAAAGCCGAAGCAATAATGGGGTAAAATGTGATTTCTCTGTTATTTGAGTGTCAACAACAAAAATACAAAAACAGGGAAACATTGACATCATTTAGATATCAAAGCAAATAATTGAAGCAAAAAAAAAAAAAAGTAATCTGCTCAGACATTCGCTTCAGAAAGAAAAGAAAAACACAGTCTCCGGATGACATTGGAAATTGAGCTGATATATTGATTGATAATGAGTAGAAAATCAATAATAGACTCCAACGACATGAACGTCTCAGATTAGACTCCACAGGATCAATACATTCAGTGACACAGTGACATTGTGATAAAGAGCGAGCCACTGCACTGTCTGTCTGTTGCTAGGACACAGAATAGAATAGTCATAATACTCAAAACATATCATTTTCTACGCTTATTTTCCTTTGAGTAATCCTTATCCCTATTTTTCCCCTTCATGTTTATATATATATATATATATATATATATATATTTTTTTTTTTTATTATTTACCCTTGTTTTACCAGGTAAGTTGACTGAGAACACATTCTCATTTACAGCAACAACCTGGGGAGAGGAAGAATCAGCCAATTGGAAGCTGGGGATGATTAGGTGGCCATGACAGTATGAGGGCCAGATTGGGAATTTAGCCTGGACACCAGGGTTAACACCCCTACTCTTACAATAAGTGCCATGAGATCTTCAGCGACAACAGAGTCGGGAGTCAGGACATCCGTTTAACGTCCCATCTGAAAGACGACACCCTACACAGGGCAATGTCCCAAATCACTACACTTGGACATTGGGCTATAATTTTTTTTAGACCAGTGGAAAGAGTGCCTCCTACTGGCCCTCCAACACCACTTCCAGCAGCATCTGGTCTCCCATCCACGTACCAACCAGGACCAACATGAAATAGGTCCATTAAAAAATACATTGTACATTGACAGGGTGGCAATTCTTTAGTTGTGGCGCTAAATGACTGATTCTGATATTTTAGATGACTTGGCTGGCTGAACATCTTCCCACATTGATCACACTCAAATGGTCTCTCCCCTGTGCGAATGTGCATGTGAACTTTAAGAAAATGAATGCTAAAGAAACCTTTCCCACAGATAGTACAATGACATGATTTCTTCCGTGTGAATGACCATATCATTTTTGGGGGTAGAACGACTTGAACAAACCTCCCCACAAATCTCACAGTTAAAATAAGTATTTTCTTCACCGCCAGTATGCATGTTTAGGTTGTTTCTTTTGGGTTCCGGATTACAATTTCTGACCTGTGTGAGTTATCTTGTTTGTTTGTAATGTCTTTTGACATTACCTGAAGAATGAAACCTTACGCCACAAATGTCACAAGAAAAAGGTTCCTCTTCCTTGTGTGTCCTCATGTCCATTCAGATGGTTCCTTTTGACAAAACATTTGCCACACACGCCGCAGACTCAACTTCTTTCTTTAGTATCTCCAGGGTGGTTGACCACCATATCCTTTCTGAGAGCAGGTGCATTGCTGGAACGTTGGCCACATACAGTTCAGCTATGATCCTTTTTTCTTTACGAGTCATCATATGTTTTAAGGACACAGTGGTAAAGAACATCTTGCTGCAGGTTCCACAGCAATACTTCCTGTCCTCTGAATGTGTTTCATCGTGATAAGCCAATCCTTCTCTGGACTTTAAGATCTTTGGGCAATAAACTGTGCATGTGATCGTCTCCTGTTTTTGTGACCCTCCATGTGTCAAATGTGTCATGTGTCACGGCAGGTAGCCTAATGGTTAGAGTGTTGGGCCAGTAACCGAAAGGTTGCTGGATCGAATCCCCAAGCCAACAAGGTGAAAACCTGTTGATGTGTCCTTGAGCAAGGCAACTCTCATTTGCTCCAGGGGTGCCGTACTACTATGGCTGTCCCTGTAAATAACTATGGCAGTCATTGTAAATAAGAATTTGTTCTTGCCTAGTTAAATAAAGGTTCAATAAAAAATAAATAATAATAATAGTAAATGTGTGACTGGAAAGTACATTCATGGCAAAATACTGCATTACCTGAAGGTTCTCTCTAGGTGTTTAATATAATGTTTGACAAGATAAAAACCTTTCCCACATAGAGCAGCTGTATGGGACTGAAGGTGTCTCGACAGAAACCATTTCTTCTTGAAACATTTTCCACAATGGGAACAGATGAGGGGCCCATTATTGGCCACGTCTCTACATTGGAGATCTTCTCCATCTGTAACAGAGGGTCATTGTGGTTATTGCTGTGCACATGCAGAAGAAACTAGTTAGTTAAATCATCTGACCCTAGCAACAAAACATTTACACTGTGTTGGCCTATTATTTATGTTACGCAGGAAACAGAAATGTTATGTTTTATATTACTACTGTCTGAACAGATATACAGTGCCTTCAAATATTCATACCCCTAGACTTATTCCACATTTTGTTGAGTCACAGCCTGAATTCAAAACTGATTAAACAGATTAGTTTAGAAATTACGCTTCCAGCACTATTAAAATTGCCCCAAACATAACATTTTTTATTCAGGACAAAAAGTGAATTGCGTTGTTTTTTACAGAATTACTTTAGTGCCTTGTTGCAAACAGGATGCTTGTTTTGAAATATTTTTATACTGTACAGGGTTCATTCTTTTCACTCTGTCAATTTAGGTTAGTATTGTGGAGTAACTACGTTGTTGATCCATCCTCAGTTTCTCACAGCCATTAAACTATGTAACTGTTCAAAAGTCACCATTAGCTTCATGGTGAAATCCCTTCCTCTCCGACAACTGAGTTAGGAAGGACGCCTGTATCTTTGTAGTGACTGGGTGTACTGATACACTATCCAAAGAGTAATTAATAACTCCACCATGCTCAAACTGATATTCAATATCTGCATTTAAAAAAAAATCCATCCATCTACCACTAGGTGCCCTTCTTTGCGAGGCATTGGAAAACCTCCCTGGTCTTTGTGGTTGAATCTGTGTTCAAAATGTACTGCTCAATTGAGGGACCTTACAGATAATTGTGTGTGAGGGATGAGGTAGTCATTCAAAAATAATAACAGAGTCCATGTAACTTATCACGTGCCTTGTTCAGCACATTTGTACCGCTGAACGTATTTAGGCTTTCCATAACAAAAGGGTTTGAATACTTGACTTAAGACATTTCATTTTTCCTTCTAAATTTGTAAAGATTTTTAAATAAAAACTTTGACATTATGGGTTATTGTGTGTAGGCCAGTGACCAAAAATCTCAATTTAATCCATTTTAAATCCAGGCTGTAGCACAACAAAATGTGGAAAAAGCCTAGTGCAGAGTTTCTACTCTATACATTGATATGGTTTGGTAAATGTTTGTTTCGTTTCACATAAAGCCAAAAATGTCTTCATACTTTTTAGCGCTTGGCTACTTTTACCAATTATAAAATAAATAAAAATTGATTCCACACAAGACTTTAACATGTTTCGAACGACCGACTTTATTGAGACTGAAACTAAGACACAATGGAAATCTGGTTTGGCGTTTAATGAAGCGCTGACAGACTCACATGCCCGTCTAATTAACTACATTCCAACAGCGTGCTTGACAAAAACTGCTTGCGTTACAAACAAATTTTAGACTAGGCTTCCATCACCTCCGTCTAAGGCTGTACATAGCCACCTGTAGCATACAGCCTATGACTGGATTAAAGTGGTTTGGATCTCTGCATAAAAGCCAACATTTTGGGATGACAGTCGGATGGATCCTGGTTACAGTTCGAGCTATTGTGTTCTCGTATTTTTGCGCTTCCGAAAATATATGCTCATTAGGAGTCAATGCATATCATAGGGAACCCTTATGCACACACATTTGTGTAAATAACACCGATCTAATATGCAAATATTTGGATTTAAGATAATTTCACACCTTTAAAAGGGCCACAATAATAGCAAAAACCTTGGGAATTCTGGACTAGAAAGCAGAGTACTCCTGAGTACAATATACCGTTTATTTTCTAAAGTTGATTAGAATTATTATCAGTAGCATTATAAATAATGCTTTGTTATTTGTATTACTGATGTTACCATAACTATCTATTAATAATTCATATGGCATTGGCCGTGCAGCCTTTACGGTGATATAGCCTCTGCAGAAGTCAGGGAATTCATACTTCTTGCGCTTCGCCTAGCAACAAAGCTGGTGTGAAGGAAGTGAGTTCGTGTTTATACAGCACCTCCCGCCAACCAACCATGTCAACGCGGAGAAATACGGAGCCCTCTGCATTGTAACTAAACTTGCGAGGCGCACGGCAATGCGGTACAGAGCTCAATTTGGCCTCTGCGTGACTAAGAGGAACCGCAATTGCATCACACCATCCACACGGCGCCTCCAACCACATTTTCAGATAAAGCATGAATTGGCTCGTTCTTGCTGGCGGAATCACTGAGGGCCTCTTATCCGCTGTCGAATGTTTCCGGTCCCACTCTGTATTATTGTCCGATAGGAAACAAGTGAGGGAGCAGAAATGTTCCCACCACTAGCAGTAAAATGAACCGTATGTTATAGTACACCTACTGTGGTCCTATCAAGGGCCATTATTTTTGTGGAATTTGTTTGAACATTAAACATACCAAATTGGTCAAAAGTATTTAAAACAAACAGTGAAAAATGCAGATCTTTTGAGCTGACAAAGGAAGAAGAGGGTGTTCCGAAAGTGTTATCAAAGCCAAATGCCAGATGCTGATACACGTGGTTGCCTTTTATATTCTTGGCACATGAACCATCTGGCTCTGTATCAGTTCATCAAGAGGACCATTGCGCTCTCCCAGTACACCTCTCCCAGTTCACCTCTCCCAGTACACCTCTCCCAGTACACCTCTCCCAGTTCACCCATAACTTTGAGTGATTGAATCTTCTGATATTCTTGTGACAATTTATTCTAAGAAAGGAAGATCTGTGCACACTGAGGTTAAAGGGAATCAATAACACTCATTAAGTATAAACATCCATGAAGAGAAGTTTGACTATAGAGGTTTATTAAATGTACTTTTTAAGAGCCCAAAGCCAACTATAATTGTAAAATATTCAATTTTTTTCCTAATGGTGGAATGTCACACAGGTCACTTTTTCAACATAACCTCAAAGTGTATTCATTGTTTTCAGTTTATGTTCTTGAGCACCAACATTTTCACACACCCTGTGCCATTCATCTTAGATCCGTTTTCTTTAGTAATCCTCTGCACTGTTTCCAGGAGCTGGTTTCCAGTTGTACTTGCACTTGTGGACTTTCAGATTGTGTCTACAGGCATAGGCATTCCCACAGTCTTTGCACACAAATGCTTTGACACCAGTGTGCACACGCTCGTGAGATTTTAAATGACCTTTCTGGCTAAACCTCTTACCACATTGATCACACTCAAATGGCTTCTCGCCTGTGTGAGTACGCATGTGAACTTTAAGGAAATTGTACATAAAACCTTTCCCGCAAACTTTACAGTAATATGGTTTCAACCCTGTGTGAGTGACCTTGTGAATTTTAAGTGAATGATGATACCTAAAACCTTCCCCACAAATGTCACACTTGAATGGTTTCTCTCCTGTGTGAATGCGCACATGCTGATCCAGAGAAACTTTCACATAAAAGGCTTTCCCACAGTGATTGCAAACATATGGCTTTGGCCCAGATGGCTGAATTGGCCCTGACTGCAGCTTTGGGCCAGACTGCAGCTTTTCCTGAAGTGTAAGGTGACGCCTCTTGTGACTCCGGAGGGAGGAAGGTTCGAAGAAGGCTTTCTCACAGACATCACACTTGTAAGGCCTTTCACCAGTGTGTCTTATTTTATGGATCTTCAGGGTTCCGGACTGAGTGAACCTTTTACCACAAACGTCACAGCAATACAATTTCTGGCCTGTGTGAGTCCTCTTGTGTCTGCTGAGATTAGCACCTTGACTAAACTTTTTGCCACAAACATCACAAGAAAAAGGTTTCTCTGCCCCGTGTAGAGTCATATGGCTTTTGAGATGGCACTTCCGACCAAAACATTTGCCACACACATCGCAGACAAAATATTTATCTTTTGTTTCTCCAGGATGGGTCACCACCATATGCTTTCTGAGAGCAGGTGCGTCACTGAAACATTGGCCACATACAGTACAGCTATGATCCTTTTCTACATGACTCCTTTTATGGACAGCTAAGGTTGAAGTGGTAAAGAAAAGTTTGCCGCAGGTTTCACAGCAATACTTCCTCTCCCCTGAATGCGTAGCCTCGTGATCAACCAGTCTTCGTCTCCACTTAAAGGTCTTTGGGCAAAGAGAGCAGCTGAATATCTTCTGTGCATCACTATTACACTTGTGTCTCTCTAGTCCTGTCTCCCCTAGAAACTTTTTTTCACAAACTGTGCATGTGACCGTTTTCTTTGTTTTGTGACGCTTCATGTGTGACAGCAAAGCAGGTTTCTGGCGAAACACCGCGTCGCAATCAGCACAACTGAAGGGTGTCTCTCCAGAATGTGTCATTGAGTGCTCCTCAAGCCGCCTCTTCAAGCTAAAACATCTCCCACACTGCAAGCAGCTATAGGGTTTTGAATGGGTCCGAAGGTGTTTATTCAATAAACATTTCATCTTGAAATATTTCCCGCAATGAGAACATCTGAAGGGCTGCCTGTCTCGTTTGTCTTGGTCTGTTGCAGACAGGGTCTGGGGGTAAAGCTCAACCTCGTCTTGTGGATGAAACTGAGGGAGCGAATCCTCGTCTAATGCAGGTGAGGAGAGGGGGGCAAAGTCAGGTTGATCCTCATGAGACTCAGAGACAGATCCCTCATCTGTAAAAGAGATGGTCATTGTTCATTTTGTTGTAGACATGAAGAAACCAGTAAATACATACAATTAAGGAAAATACATCAAAGTACCACAAAAAAATAAATAAAAAAAAACTCCACACCTTCATAGTAGATCTCTAAACCATCTAGGCTGCGCTACCTAACAATAATTCCCTTGGTGGGAATTATAACGTTGCTCATATAGAGAGGATCGCTACACTGCCCCTTCCGAACAGGAAGGCACGTCCCTGTGATTCCTGTGACTACTCAGCACTCAGCACTCTGACCCGTCCAGTCCTAGCTACAGATTTGTAAGGGGCTACTGTGATTCTCCATAACCGGTTATAGGATAGGGTACTGTTTGGCGTAGCACAGAGAATTTGAATTTTACCATCTTTGTTAGTAGGATTCTGTGTTCCTATGGAAAAGTGATTGCTTTTATATAAATGCGTTATACACCTTTCAAATGAAAAACAGTTCGAAAATTCAAACATTTATTTTATGGAAAATAGATTTGGTATGTTTCTGGTACAGAGCGGCACAGATTACTGTTCGACTTGAGAATGGCGCTCATCCCTGCTCGCTATCGCCCGATGATGTGACGGGCCTTTGCCCGGTGTACCGCGGCTCAGCATAATCAAATCCGCCCATTGATCGAGACCGGTGGATTCACCCCGAAGTGCCGCATGTCATGATGACACCCATCTCAATCAATAGACAAGAAATGTATTTTAATAATGGAGCATTTTCTAAATTCAAACAAACCACCTGCAAATGGACACGGACATATTAGAAGATAGGCGTTTGGCCGAATCGAGAACTAAGATAGTTTACGACAAACCTTAACTAGGTGATGCTATCTGTGCTACGCTAAACAGTACAACCCTGTAACGGGTAATGGAAAATGACATTAGCCCGTTAGCAATCTGTAGCTAGTTCGTGCGGTGCATTCCGATGGCCTTACAGCCGCTATCCCACTTCTGACACCAATGAAGCAAACAGAGAGGCAGAGAAGCAAACCCATGTCGCTGGTGTGAAAGCCAAACACCCTAAGGTTAACCTAGCTGCTTTTAGCATACCCTAGCATTGCTTCCTATTGTATTGGGTAGCACAAAAACGGTCCACATGAAGCCAAAAGTTAAATAAAATTCTGTTTCAACTTACTGTGCCGGTGGGCAGGACAGTTGGTCATTATGACTAGGGGATTTTTAGACAAAATATCTAAAGGATCGTATTATTAAATAGACTTCTTCTTCGATGTGGTTTAATGGCGGTTGGCATCCAATAAATGTTAAATTACCGCCACCTACTAGACTGGAGTAGAACTCCCTTATACTTTGCTTTAAAAAACAAAAACAACCAACACTACACTCAAATAAAAAAGTAATAATAAATACCATACTCCACTATTTAAATCTATTTAGTCCAACTTCAGGCCAACAGCTTGAAAGGATGGGGCACCACCAGTTAACACACCCTGTAACTCTTGATGTCAAATCTCACACACCCAAATACCTCTGCAGCTGCCACCACAACCTCGATTCTCTGCTACTTACGTTCCATCCCTGCAGTAGTTGACAACCACTGCTATAAAATTCCAAAAATCCAATCTTACTGAAACATATATCACTTGTTGGTTTATCACTCTGTACTGGTACAGATCTACTACTCCCACCCCTCCTCTCAGGATCCCTCCCCCTGACCCATCTTCACTGCCTCAGCATACGACAAGTTCTGCACTACTCTAACCCTGGAAACCTCAACCCGCCTCTCTCGCATGGGCCCTCCTACAATTAACACATACCACTACTTTCCCCAATGCTACACATTCCTTTGGCTCATGCCCTTCTGCACACTTCTCACACCTAGGAACCTCCCTCCTACACACTGCTGCCACATGCCCATAAGCTTGACATCTGTAACAACGTAATGTATTCGGCACAAAAGCTCGTACCGGATAACTTATATATCCATCACTGTCGGGGAAAGATTCAACATCAAAACTCAAAAGAACAGACAATGATTCTTCTGTTTCTCCACTCTTTCTGCGTCACACGAAATGACGAGCATCCCAAACACCGGGAATCTTCCCCTTCAGTTGGTCAGCTTTCACATTTACTGCTACCCCAGTAATAACACCTTTCAATGAAATTAGCTAGCTAGCTTGTTGTTGCTAATTTTTCCTGGGATATAAACATAAACATTAGGTTGTTATTTTACCTGAAATGCACAAGGTCCTCTACTCCGACAATTAATCCACACATAAAAAAGGTCAACCAGATCGTTTCTGGTCATCTCTCCTTCCTTCATGCTTCTTTTTCTTCTTTGGACTTAACAAGGTGATTGGCAACAACATTTCTTAATAACGTGCATTACCACAACCGACCTCCGTTCATCTTTCAATCCCCCACGTGGGTATATGTTCCTAAAAAACAATGAGGAGATGAGAGAGGCAGGACTTAAATGCATCCCACACCAGACGTGTTGCAAAATAAATGTACACATACATGTTAATCAATCATTGCACCCACACTTCTCACGCGTGCCAACAAGCATCTGCGTTGCCAGGCGCTAAAATAGAAGTTGATTCAATTCCTGCCTCTCCCATCTCCTCATTGGTCTTTAGAAGCATATACCCACGTGGGTGATTGAAAGATGATCTGGTAATGCACGTTATTATTAAAAAGTTAGTTGCCAATCGCCATATAAAGTCCCAAAGAAGAAAAAGAAGCCTGAAGGATGGATGGAAGGAGAGATGACTAGAAACGATTCGGTTGACCGTTTTATATGTAGATGAATTGTCGGAGTAGAGGACATTGTACATTTCAGGTAAAATAACAATCCAATGTTTATATCCCAGGACAAATTAGCTAGCAACAGCAAGATAGCTAGCTAAATTGCCATACATGTATAATGATTTTCGACCTGTCCCCAAATTAATATAATTGGTTCAGAGTTTGTTTTGATATTTCTACCTTTGTGTCGTGATCGCGTCTGGTGTGGGTGGACAAAATCAATTTGCGTGCGGTGTGGGCACGGTGTTGGCGTTAACCCACTTGGTGGGAATTCTAACGTGGCTTATATAGCGAGGATCGCTATGATATTCCTGTTGCACATATACGTTATACAGATACGTTATACAGGATCGGGAATGTTCTGATTCAACTGTCACTGAGTCTACCTTCTATGGTACTAGGAACATCACCAACATGAGCAAAATACGTTACGTGCTCACCCCTTCGTGATTTTTCTTCCATCCTCCCTCCTGCCCGACGGTCAGGCCTGTTTTCAGCTGTCTTTTCCACCACTCTCACTTCCGATTCGACCACGTACGTGAGCAGTGCTATTTTCTCTACCGAGGTTTTACTCAACACCTCCATGAATGATGCAAACTTTCTCTGAAAGATTAAGAATAATTGAACTTAGTGATAATGTTACTGAAAATTCAACACACTCACTGCCTCACGGTCACTGCCTGACGCTTTGAATAAATTACAGTTAATTGATGCACTCACCGTGTTGGTTTTATTCACGCGTGTCATTTCTCTCTTTAGCAAACTATTCTCTTCATTTTCCATAACAGCAACAAAGCACTCGTCTAGGAGTCTCGACACCTCCCTTACTGCTGACTCAACGAATATATCCATAATAGTGCATAATTGTGTCTGAAAAACCTCGTTGCTCGACATGGTTGTTTGCGCCGCTCAGAAGCCAAACCAGCTAGAATAATTTATTACTTCCGGGTCACGGAGTTCTTCCTCTTCTTCTATGGCATTATGGCGGTCCGCAAACAATTTTATAGGTGCTAGCCGCCAGCTACTGGATGGGGGGAAAATATAAGGGTCAAATTATACTTATAATATTACAAAGTAAACAAACAAAAAACAAAAACGTATCTTTAGTCAGATTCAAATGTTTAGGCTGTAAAGACACAAGTAAGGTTTTTAATCAAGTCAACACTCACAAGACTGCAGGGCGGGTGGTATTCCAGGGCCTGTTCTGAGAGCATGTGCAGAACAGATGGCAGACATATTCACTGTTATTTTCAACCTCTCCTTGACCCAGTCTGTAATCCCCACATGTCTCAAGATGACCACCATCATTCCTGTTCCCAATAAATCAAAGGCTACCTGCCACAATGACTACAGCCCTGTAGCACTCACATCTGTAATCATGAAGTGCTTTGAAAGAATGGGTATGGCACACATCAACTCCATCATCCTAGACACCCTAGATCCACTTCAATTTTTTATTCTTTTTTTTCTAATTTATTTATTTTCTCCCCAATTTTTGATCTTGGCTCATGGCTACAACTCCCCAACAGGCTCGGGAGAGGCGAAGGTGGAGTCATGCGTCCTCCGAAACATGACCCGCTTAAAGGAGCGGAAGCCAGCTGAACCAATGTGTTGAACACCTTGGCATCCGAGGTCAGCCCGCAGGCACCCGGCCCGCCACAAGGAGTCGCTAGAGCGCAATGAGCCAAGTAAAGCCCCACTGGCCAAACCCTCCCCTAACCCGGTGTGCCGTCCTATGGCACTCCCGAACACAGCCAGTTGTGGCAAAGCCCGGGATATGAACCCAGGTCCGTAGTGACGCCTCTAGCACTCAGTGCCTTAGACCGCTGCAACACTCGGGAGGCCCCAGAGAAGAAGTTGTTTAACGAGTTACCATCTCCCGAATTAAACTCTAGGAGATATATAAGTTATATATCGATAACAGTCACTTATTAACATTACCTCATCATATCATCATTCTGAACGTCGCATACTCCTTGCATCTGCAAAAAACCCAGCTTTACTGATCATTCCGTACCACACAAATTGGTTTAAGTATTTATTTACTAGTTAACTAAATAATAACACAGAATTAATATGCACACTTAATACATTAGAAAAAGTCCCTAGCGGACTAACAACAACATGACTGCTTGTTTACCAGAAGAGGCAGGGGTAGAGAGCAGTGGAGGCTGGTGACTTGAACAACTGAGGAGGACGGGGGACCCACTGTATAGGTGCGGAACACACAGAGATGACAAAGTGCATTTCAAAAATCGTCAAAGACGAATTATTTTAACCTAAAGCATTTAACATTTATAGTACAATGTTATGGGGAATGGGAATGAGAGGGCTACTTAGACAGTGTTGGAAAGGGATCACAGCAGTGATTGAATGAGGGTATGAGGCATGAGTTGAGGTGTTCAGAGGCTTGACCAGTGCAGGACAGGATTTGACTGGGAAGACAAAAAACAATAACACGACACAATACACAGTTATACAAAAGAGCTAAGAATTAGTTAGTTCAAGCAAGGAGTAAAATCATTGATGTGTAATAATGTGATTTTGTTTGTGTATGTGATTGACTCTACATACAGTCAACGTGTGCAGTAAACTACTGCATACCTTCTACCAGTCTGTGGTGGCCAGTGCCATCTTTTTTGCAGTGGTGTGCTGGGGAGCAAACATCAAAGCCGGTGATGCTTCTCGGGCAAATAAGCTGATCAGGAAGGCTAGCTCTGTCCTGGGGATGAGCCTTGACACTCTAGAGGAGGTGGCGGAGAGACGGATCCTGGCCAAACTGCTGGCCATCATGGACAACGTCACCCACCCTCTGCACGCTATGGTTATGACGCAGAGGAGCACTTTCAGTCACAGACTGATCCCACCACGGTGTGCCAGAGAGCGCTACAGGAGGTCCTTCCTGCCGGCGGCTATGAGACTATATAATGCCTCACCGGGGTGCCGTGCCGTCGGCAACATAGATCTGGAACTGTTGGGGTGCTAGGACCTAGTTTAACAATTATGCATCCATCCGTGAGTAACTCTGGTCCATCAGCACTCATCCACTCAGGACCTATTTATTCATACAGGTCTGTATATACATACTCATGTACAGTTGTTATATTATATCACATGCAATATTGTAAGTAATTATTGGACGTAGGCATTCACTCAGGAATGCATATTAGTATCCTGCCAGTTGCACCTTTTCTCATTGCTTTTAGTATATCGAATGTGCAATAAGTGCAGTTGTCTGTAATTAAACCCTGCGCACTAAGGACTGTATTTTAAGGGAATTACTATTATTACCCCAAATGATATCATACACACATTTAGCTATTAAAGTATCTCTTCCTGTCATTTACCTGTACAGTTTGTGTAAACATGCAAGTATTCACTTATCTGTAAATATAACTGTATACCTAACTGTACAGCTAATTTAACCATGCAAAATTTTCACTTACCTGTTCATTTACCCAGTCTGTCTATTAAGTAAACTATTATTACCCTCGCTCATATAATACGCATTTTTAGCTACTGAAGTATTTCTCTGCCATCGACCTGTATAGTATAGTTAACCATCCAACATCCACCAATGTATAGTGTACATATTCAGCCAACCACTCATACTATGCAATGTCCTTTTATAGCTTTTTTTTTTGCACTCCAGATATCTTGTATTTCTATACTTTTTCATACTGCCGCTCTATGTATCGTGTACCGTGTATCTGTCTTTTGTGTACTTTCGTTGTGGCATTTTGCACCTGCCCTGTGTTTGTTGTAGCTGCTTGACAATGAAATTTCCCCCCCGGGGGATCAATAAAGTACCTATCTATCTATATATCTATCTATCTATCTATCTATCTATCTATCTATCTATCTATCTATCTATCTATCTATCTATCTATCTATCTATCTATCTATCTATCTATCTATCTATCTATCTATCTATCTATCTATCTATCTATCTATCTATCTATCTATCTATCTATCTATCTATCTATCTATCTATCTATCTATGTATTGATAGGGGTACTCACAGTGCTTGGAGAGGAAACATTCAATGTGCCAGTGGATGAGCGGGCACATGAGACGCAGCTTCAGTTCATGTCAGGAGAAAGTTGACAATAGTAGTGGAGTGGAGTAGTCACCACCTCTTAATCAGGGAACAGGAGGAGACTTAGCTGTAAATACAAATAGCAGCTACATTCCATTACAGCTGCGCCATAGTAGGTTTGGACAACGAGTTTCTCTATGAAGTTAAACTCAGATATCTCAAAATTCATAAAGTCAAACACAGACTGCGCATCTCGCCCACTTGGAACATCAAAGTAGCCCATAGGTCCCAGAGCGGTGGGGCAATTTTTTCCCTTGGGGCCTGGAGTTTTCCTTATATGTTAACCTAACTAGGAAAACTCTGGACCCTATAAGGTATGACAGTGATTAATCAGTTGTAAAAATGTTTGATATGGGCTATGAAGTTTTTCCTAATCAGGTAAAAGTTTAAAAGTATTTGTTTTTAAAGATACTTAAGTATCAAAAGTTAATGTAATTGCAAAAGTAAAAGCAAAGGTAAAAATAATTTCAAATTACTTATATTAAGCAAACCAGACGGCATAATTTTCTTTTTTTTTCAAAAGTTACAAGTTTGCAACCGTTGTTAAGTCTTTCACACATCATGATACAAGCTTGCAAAATTAAATTACACATTTGTGAATCCTCCTTGGAACCACGAATCTGAATGTGCAACCACAACATTCTAAATACAAACTCACGTAGTTCTGTCATCATTATAATACCATTCTTAAATCCCTAGAGTGCGAGTGACCCGCAGGATGCACACACACGCAGGCCAGCTGGACCTCAGACTGGGACACACACTTAAACAGATACACGCACACACACACTTCAATATGAATGCACACTCACCCTTAAACACAGATTCACACACACACACAAACACTTGAATTTCGGCACACACACACATGCAGACTTGGAGGTGAGGACCTTTCTCTCCGACTCCTTCATTTACATGACAATATCACAGGGAGAGCTCATCACAGAAATAGTTTTTACATGGCTGTGTGTGTGTGTGTGTGTGTGTGTGTGTGTGTGTGTGTGTGTGTGTGTGTGTGTGTGTGTGTGAGAGAGAGAGAGAGAATGTGCGACGCATATCAATACCAAGTATGTATTACTGCTAGACATTAATGTCATATACAATGGCAATGAAATATAAATCAAATATTTATATCAATGTTTTCTATAAAAATCACAGACAAATAATATAATTCACATGGACAAGTGTATTGGTCAAATGAAAAGACAACATCAACAATCACCCACAAAACAACATATGAGGCCATATACTCTAATTATGGTTGGGCTAAACATTGAAATATCCAATAGAAACAACGATGTTTAAGGTGAGAGTAAAAGTTAATTTTGATAGTGGTGGGTGGTGTAACTTTGGCATCCTTTCTGCACATGCATGACTTAAGAATACAAGAACAGTGAACTGCTGCCATCTACAGGGCCCAAGGCAAACTGCAATGACATCAGGGGCCATCTCCATGTAGAGTACAGGCTTCTAAATTGTCCCTGATGGGTTAGATTTCATTGCATTGCGCCGTAATACATTATACATTCTATTGTCCTTCTTTAATTTTCCCTCTTCTCCTCTTCTCTCTTCCCTTCCTTCTACTGCATCTGTTCTGCCATGTCAGAGTCCTTCACTCCAGCAGCAACCACGGCAAAGAAGAAAGAGGGAAAGAAGGAGCGGAGGTAGAGAGCGACCCTGGGGATGGGGTGGGCCAGCAAAACCTCTTTCTTCTTCCTGCTCACTGTTCGCACGATCTCATTGGCCAGATCGGCCGGGCGCACGCCAACTAGAGGAGAGAAGGAGAAAGGCAGGAGTTAGCGTAACATAACAGGGTTTGATCAAAAATGAATGTGCTCAAAAAGACCTTTGAAGTATCATAATGAATATGCATTGTTTTGTACTCGCTCAATATATGCCATATTGCCTAATGATTTAGTCTTAAAATCATTATAGACTCAAGTCTTCATATATTTTTTAATTTAACTAGGCAAGTCAGTTAAGAACAACTTCTTATTTACAATGACTGCCTAGGAACAGTGGGTTAACTGCCTTGTTCAGGGGCAGAACGACAGATTTTTACCTTGTCAGCTCGGGGATTCGATCTAGCAACCTTTCAGTTACAGGCCCACCACTCGGCTACCTGCCGCTCCTCGTTTTGTGCCAGTCAGTACTCATACACTGCCCGC
The DNA here is from genome assembly GCA_023634145.1 of Thymallus thymallus. NCBI lineage: Eukaryota > Metazoa > Chordata > Actinopteri > Salmoniformes > Salmonidae > Thymallus > Thymallus thymallus. The sequence goes on from CM042387.1 coordinate 18,279,815, forward strand.
CCTCGTTTTGTTTGGAAACCATTATGTGTATATGCATGTGTTGGCAGACACAGACAGAGACTGCTGTATGCACAGTGCGTGTGTATGTACTCACATGTGGACAGGCCCTTCTGAGGTTTAGCGGGGGGGGTGGAGAGGGAAGCTGCGTTGATGAAGGTGTGGCTGATTGTGCTTACTATTATCCCATACTCCTCCACCTCCGCTCGCAGGCAGTCAAAGAACGCCTGCGCCGCATGCTTTGAGGCAGAGTCTGAAATAACACACGCGCACATAAACAAGACGCGACTCGCTCATTGCTGAGGCTCATTCCGTACATTGCAGAAGAGATACTGTGCCTAATCATTATCTTGAACTGTACTGTTCAGGAACCCTGTGCACCAGACTGTGAGAACTACAAGTCCCTCTTTGAAATTGCAACAGGTGTTTCATCTCATAGAAAGTGTGTGGAATGCAACAGGGGAATATGTAATGCATCCATACAGGAGGTTCTGAAGGGGATAGCCAGTCTGCCCTGGATGCTGTTGACCAATAGAATGTGACCAGACCTCCTAGACATCATAGCAGGAAGGACACCTGCAACATCAATCAATCAATCAATCAATAACTTAATCAATCCCCTGCAACATACAATGTGTTTTCCTCCTGTGAAAAGTCCATCATACCTTTGGTCAAGGTGCTGGGTCCGAAGTAGTTGATGTCCATGATGTTCCTGTCCAGCTCCAGTGAGACAGTGTGTACGGGGGCCTTCAGCTTCATGCTGCTGTTGCACACCAGGATGTCCACACAGCCGTAGCACTCCACCACCTCATTTACCACCTCAGGCATACTGTCCATGTCACTGAAGTCCAGCAGCACCAGCTTGGGAGGGAAAGTCTGAGCAGAGGAGAGAGGAATGCAAAATAAAGTACATCTGGATGACAGAAGGAAAGACAGGAGTGTGATTTGTATACTGTTACACAGACTTTTACAGTAAGCAATACAATAGCAACATAGGTGTGAAGGTCTGAAGACAGCCAGCACTAAAGTCTGTGGTTGTGTTTGAAAGAATAAATATTTAACCACTAACTCTAACTTGAACCTCCTCTTACACATTTACCTTTTACCCTAAACACTCCAAATAGCTTGTCTTTGCTCATCATCATATCGCCCTTTTCTAGTGTTCATGTTGATGACGTCTGCTATTTTTCCATGAACACACCACTGCTCTGCCCTGTGCAGGAGAGATACCCAGAGGACAGTGCACTGTCAAGAGGGGATATCCTGCCATTGTCTGTCACCAGAAGAGGAAGCAGGAGTGGTGACTGGCGAGATAGAGACGACAAGCAAGCACAAAACTATGATAAGACCTTTTAACTGGAACTCTCCTTTTGCTCAATGCCACCAAGGAGGGCCCCTATTAGTGTTACTCACCACTCTGGGGTCAGCCCCGTTGGTCAATGTGTCGTACAGAGACTCCATCTTGTCCCAGCTGGCCCCACACAGAATCAGCCTGGCACCACCCTTATGGAAGTGACGAGCACACTCTGGAGAGGGAGAGAGGAGCGGGAGAGAAAAATAGAGAGATGGATGGATTTAGTCAACTGTGGTATTTACCCAGTCCACGTTTCAGCATTGAACAACATTACATTGTTGGCTATACTTGGTCAAAGCGATAGATAGATAGATAGATAGATAGATAGATAGATAGATAGATAGATAGATAGATAGATAGATAGATAGATAGATAGATAGATAGATAGATAGATAGATAGATAGATAGATAGATAGATAGATAGATAGATAGATAGATAGATAGATAGATAGATAGATAGATAGATAGATAGATAGATAGATAGATAGATAGATAGATAGATAGATAGATAGATCATCACTTTATTTTAAGAATGTGAAATGTCCGAATAATAGTAGAGAGAATGATTTATTTCAGCTTTTATTTATTTCATCACATTCCCAGTGGGTCAGAAGTTTACATACACTCAATTAGTATTTGGTAGCATTGCCTTTAAATTGTTAAACTTGGGTCAAACGTTTCAGGTAGCCTTCTACAAGCTTCCCACAATAAGTTGGGTGAATTTTGTCCCCATTCCTCCTGACATAACTGGTGTAACTGAGTCAGGTTTGTAGGCCTCCTTGCTCGCACACGCATTTTCAGTTCTGCCCACAAATGTTCTATAGGATTGAGGTCAGGGCTTTGGGATGGCCACTCCAATACCTTGACTTTGTTGTCCTTAAGCCATTTTGCCACAATTTTGGAAGTATGCTTGGGGTCATTTGCGACCAAGCTTTAACTTCCTGACTGATGCCTTGAGATGTTGCTTCAATATATCCACATAATTTTCCTTCCTCATGATGCCATCTATTTCGTGAAGTGCACCAGTGTCAGGCTCTGGCCATAGAGAAGCCTATTTGCTTCTCTATGTAGCTATGGTCAGAGTCTGACAGTGTCTTTATTTTCTGTTTCTGTGTGGGTTTTGGGCTGGATCCCTAATTAGAGGCAGCTGCACCGCATTGTCTCTAATTAGGGATCCTGTATATGTTGAGTCTATCCTTCACTATGGTGTGGGTCGTTATCGTTATATGTCGCAGTCACGGTGAAGTAAGTGTGCCTTTTGTTACGTTTAAAATATCGTGTTTTTGTTTTAACGTAACGTTTGAAATTCGTGTTTGGGTTTCGTTTAGTAGTTCGTCATTTTTGTGTTTGTTATACATAGTATTACTTTCTGATGTCAAACTACTATAATCCATGCGCTGCGCCTTGGTCATTCCCACACCCACATCGTGACAACCAGACCCTCCTGCAGCAAAGCACCCCCACAACATGATGCTGCCACCCCGTGCTTCATGGTTGGGATGGTGTTCTTCAGCTTGCAAGCCTCCCCCTTTTTCCTACAAACATAACAATGGTCATTATGGCCAAACAGTTCTATTTTGGTTTCATCAGACCAGAGGACATTTCTCCAAAAAGTACAATCTTTCTCCCCATGTGCAGTTGTAAACCGTAGTCTGGCTTTTTTATGGCAGTTTTGGAGCAGTGGATTCTTCCTTGTTGAGAGGCCTTTCAGGTTATGTTGATATAGGACTCGTTTTACTTTGGATATAGATACTTTTGTACTTGTTTCCTCCAGAATCTTCACAAGGTCCTTTGCTGTTGTTCTGGGATTGATTTGCACTTTTCGCACCAAAGTACGTTCACCTCTAGGAGACAGAACGCGTCTCCTTCCTGAGAGGTATGATGGCTGCGTGGTCCCATGGTGTTTATACTTGCTTACTATTGTTTGTACAGATGAACGTAGTACCTTCAGGCGTTTGGAAATTGCTCCCAAGGATGAACCAGACTTTTTCTGAGGTCTTGGCTGATTTCTTTTGATTTTCCCATGAGGTCTAGCAAAGAGGCTCTAAGTTTGAAGGTAGGCCTTGAAATACATCCACAGGTACACCTCCAATTGACTCAAATTATGTCAATTAGCCTATCAGAAGATTCTAAAGCCATAACATACTTTATTGATCAAACAGCTACGAAAAAAACACAGGGCAGGTGCAAAATGCCAGAACGAAATACACAAAAGACAGATAAAAGATACATGATACATAGTGCGGCAGTATGAAAAAGTATAAAAATACAAGAAGTCTGGAGTGCAAAATCTATAAATAGGCATTGCATAGTATTGGTGAATCGACTGTTATTCTTACCAGGATATTTTTGAATGGTGATGCATTTATTCAGTCCGTTCAAATATCCCCATTTGAATTGAGATTGAATTATGAATAAGAATATAAACTCCTCACCACTTCCCACTCCTGACACCGCATCAGTGATGACCACCACTTTGTTCTTGACAATGGACTTGGACATGTACTGGATGATCTCGTTGTAGATGTAGTAGATCCCAGCAGCCACCACGATCAGCATGGGCAGCACCATCACAGTGGGGAGCGCCATCTTCTGCAGGAGAGAGTGAGAGTGAGAGTGAGAGAGTGAGAGAGAGAGTGAGAGAGAGTGAGTGAGAGTGAGAGTGAGAGAGTGAGAGTGAGAGAGAGAGAGACCATCAGTAAATTGTGTATTTCAGTCTGTGATGTAGTTTGTGATGTACAATATTTTAAGTTCACATAATGTTATCAAATAACAAAATATTTCAACTGTAGTAAACGCAATGTAACAAGATTTATACTATTTATACTACAGGAATTAACCTGGGGCTATGGAAGAATGCTGGTGTAGCCCAGATCTAGCCCAGACCACAGGACAACATTCAACACCTCTCTTCCTATATTCACGCAAAAATGACATCAGAGAAATGTGAGGGTCACGTTTCAGCATGTAGAGGCAGTCATATGGGTTTGATACTGAACCTTTCCCGAGGATAGCTGTGCCCACTTCCAAACCCACCCCAAGGCCTAGGCTCTTGGTATAGATGTACAAGGACTGGAACGGTACAAGGATATGAAGAGCAAACACTTCTACTTTACTCCTCACACTGACATAATATAACTAAAGTATGGCCACGCCAGTAGCCACAATCATGTAAAGTAGCTGTAGACAATTTCCCCCCTCTAATCTATGTATATCCCTGTCTATCTCCTGTGCATGTGAGCATTCAGGGTTTTGCAGGGTGAGTCTGGTAGCACTGCTGACACACTGGCCATATAAAGAGTGTTTGAGGAAGACAGCTAAATATACTCTGGGCCAAACCAACCTGCCTGTCGCCACTAAATGCCTTGAACTGTGTCACCTCCAGGATAGTCACTGGATACCCCTTGGAAGCAAATGGGGAATTAAACATAGCCTACTGTAGGCGAGGTATGACCTTACCCGCCCTATACAATAAGAAATGTAACTTATCGTGACACCAATTCTCATAAACAAAAGGGATATTTGTGCTCTGTATGCAGGCACCACAGTCACACAACAGCACAGCCAAAGCATGGGTAGGTTGACACAAGACCTAGGGATCTGTCTGGGTTATCACCTGGTTAACACATAGACGGCTACAGCACACACACACACACACACAAACAAATACACACACACACACACACCTGTAATCTGGGTTATTCTCGGATCACTTACAGCATGCGTAAGGAGCTAATCTTCTGTTGTTCTCCAGGCTCAGTTAGGTAACCAAGAAGTATATCCCTTCTCTCGCCCTCTCTATGCCTCAATCCCACCGTCCATTGACACAACTCCCCCTCTCTGTGTTTCTGCTGGACCCACTGCTTAGGTGTGGGAGCGGGTTGCTTATAATAGCATGTGGCGGACTCAGCCATTAATACTCTGATGTGGTGCCCATAGTATCTTAGACATGCCACCATGTTGCCAAAACGAATATAGGACCCTGGTGCACTGACTGTGGCAAAGCTACAGATTAATATAACAAAACCAAAAAGAGAGGATGTTGACCAGCCAATGGCAATGTGTAGTCATTCAGCAGTTTAGGAATAGGTTACATAAAGGTTACGTGTGCTAAGTTACGATTAAGGTTTGTATCTTAAAATGGTTCAATATTTGTAAGTGTATTAACTCTAACGCTTCGAACACACCGACTGCGTCATTGCGCAAAATAGTATGCAGGATCATATAGATATGTGTGCAACAAAAGTTCAACATTCACCTTCTGCTACCATTTCTGTCAACCGGTTTACACATAAAGTTTGACGCATACATTCGATAAATCCAACATATGAGCCACACAGAACGCACTGCAACTGCCTCTGCAACGCAATGCTGCAAGGCAAACGCAGCGTTCCATTGGAAATGAATATACTTCTGGTGTACCAAAATGCAATGACACAGTCGTTGTGTTCGAAGCGTATCAGAGTTAATACACTAACAAATTGAGCCATGTTCGCAGAATATTAAATATGAATGTTCTAGACACGTTTCATGGGAACGTTGCAAGAACATTTCTGTTGTCAGGACAACGCCTGATGGTCTCAAAGAAACGTTCTCCAAAAAATATTTGTTTCATCACACAGCTGTTGCCAAGCCCATCAAGGACCTGATTGGTGAACCATGGATCCATTCACAGCTCTTTTTGTCTGTTCGCAAAGTTAGGGATACACACACGCAGTGATTTTAACATAGTGTTTTCAACAACTTACATAATTGACACACTTTGACATACAGGGCATTCAGAAAGTATTCAGACCCCTTGACTTTTTTCACATTTTGTTGCGTTACAGCCATATTCTAAAATTGATTAAATTGTTTGAAGGTCTGAATACTTATGAGTTATCAGATAATTTGACTATTCCCTCATCATTGATTTGATTTACTTATTAATAATATATTACTTTTATGAGTAATGGAGTAATATAACGAGTTACTGTCTTCAAATATTGTAATATTGTTAGTTACTTTTTCAAGTAACCTGTATATTACTTTCAGAAGCATATCTCTACCGCTTTGTTATATATATGTTTTTAAAGCCTTGTCTCATGCTAATGGATTTCATGTTTTAGGCTAAACCATTTTCCAATAGGCTATCGTAAAGCCTATGGCAGCTGTGTTGTTACCCCTGCTTAACCTTTCCCTTGTGGAAATGCTCCCATTATTTTGAGTTAATCGAGGAGAAAGAAAATTGTGGTCAAATGCAAACTCTGCAAAGGCACCATTGATCTCCTCGTCCAGAAACACAACATCTGTCACAGTTTGTAGAATGGACCCGAGGGACTGAGCAGTATTGTGAATACATTCCTTTTTATTAAAGGCCAAAATAACAACGGCACAAACGCACCCATGAACCGATGTGCTAACATGCACAAGACATGATCCACAACGCAGGTGGGAAACTCATTAACTTTAATAGGATCCTCAATTAGAGACAACGTAATGCAGCTGCCTCTAATTGGGGACCAACACAAAAACCAACAGCATAGAGTCGTCTACTATCAGGCCCTGATATAAAAAATAAAAAGAAACTCTACTATCAGGCAACACCAAGACAATATAGAGTTGTTCAGAGGAGTCCCTGCAGTCAGGACCTGACAACATCAAACCTGAAAAAGCATCTGGAAGGTGTGCCCAATGGCACAAAGCTGTTAGCCAAAGTTCCAGAAATGCGTGAAAGAGGAGAAATCTATACAAGTTTTGATAATAAACAATATTTCCAAGTGTTTTAACGAAATGTCCATATAAACAATTGAAATGTTGGATAAATGCAATTCAAAACAGCAATGACATGAACATATACAGTACAGCTAAGATTGTAAGTGTAGGGCGAGTCCCTAGCTGGTCTCAAACACATGCCACCAGCACCAATGATGAACACCCTAACCACTGTCCCAATAAGGGCTATCTCTAAGGCATGTGTGAATTGGGCCAGTATAGTTAGGCCTTGTCCAGAAGCATAAACCCTCCTCCCTAGGCACTTGTGTGGATATGAAACAACTTGATAGGTGTAAGCAATCGGGTGAGTGCACTTTGAAGTAAATCTCATCTCAGTTAAAAGTGCACTTGAAAATATTTTATTGATCATAGTGATTCAGGAATATCATTAAAACAGGTTAATATCCCCACCAGCATTAGAGAACTATACAGAAAGCCCTTCAGTTGCTGAAATAAATAAATAAAATCAATGATGAAAATAGTCAGATTAACAAGTGACACGGACATGGTGGCGTAGCAGGAAGATTGAAGTACTGTGAATCAAGAGGTTGTGAGTTCAAATCCCAGTTTACTGTATACATTCACAATGTAATCATACACTAAATTACCAAAAGTATGTGGACACCTGCTTGTCAAACATCTCATTCCCTTTGCTGCTATAACAGCCTCCCCTCTTCTGGGAAGGATTTCCACTAGATGTTGGAACATTGCTGTTGGGACTTGCTTCCATTAAGCCACAAGAGCATTAGCACTGGTATTGGGCCATTAGGCCTGGCTCACAGTTGGTGTTACAATTAATCCCAAAGATGTTCAGTGGGGTTGAGGTCAGGGCTCTGTGCAGGCCAGTCAAGTTCTTCCACACTGATCTCAACAAGCCATTTCTGTATGGACCTTGTTTTGTGCACGGGGGCATTGTCATGCTGGAAAGGGCCTTCCTAAAATGTTGCCACAAAGTTGGAAGCACAGAATTGTCTAGAATGTAATTGTATGCAGTAGCGTTAAGATTACCCTTCACTGGAACTAAGGGGCCTAGCCCGAACCATGAAAAATAGCCTCAGACAATTATTCCTCCTCCACCAAACTTTACAGTTGGCACTATGATTCGGGCAGGTAATGTTCTCCTGGCATCCGCCAAACCCAAATTTGTTCGGTGGACTGCCAGATGGTGAATTTTGATTCATCACTCCAAAGAACGCGTTTACTCTGCTCCAGAGTCCACTGTGCCTTTAAACAGCTTGGAAAATTCCAGAAAATGATGTCATGGCTTTAGAAGCTTCTGGTAGGCTAATTGACATAATTTGAGTCAATTGGAGGTGTACCTGTGGCTGTATTTCAAGGCCTACCTTCAACCTCAGTGCCTCTTTGCTCGACATCATGGGAAAATCAGCCAAAACAATTGTAGACCTCCACAAGTCTGGTTCATCCTTTTTCCAAACGCCTGAAGGTACCACATTCATCTGTACAAACAATAGTACGCATGTATAAACACCATGGCACCATGCAGCCGCCATACCGCTCAGGAAGGAGACACATTCTGTCTCCTAGAGATGTACGTACTTTGGTGCGAAAAGTGCAAATCAATCCCAAAACAACAGCAAAGGACCTTGTGAAGATGCTGGTGGAAACAGTTACAAAAGTATCTATATCCACAGTAAAACGAGTCCTATATCGACATAACCTGAAAGGCTGCTCAGCAAGGAAGAAGCCACTGCTCCAAAACCGCCATAAAAAAGCCAGACTACGGTTTTCAACTGCACATGGGGACAAAGATCTTACTTTTTGGAGAAATGTCCTCTGGTCTGATGAAACCAAAATAGAACTGTTTGGCCATAATGACCATCGTTATGTTTGGAGGAAAAAGGGGAGGCTTGCAAGCCGAAGAACACCATCCCAACCGTGAAGCACAGGGGTGGCATGTTGTGGGGGTGCTTTGCTGCAGGAGGGACTGGTGCACTTCACAAAATAGATGGCATCATGAGGAAGGAAAATTATGTGGATATATTGAAGCAACATCTCAAGACATCAGTCAGGAAGTTAAAGCTTGGTTGCAAATGTGTCTTCCAAATGGACAATGACCCCAAACATACTTCCAAAGTTGTGGCAAAATGGCTTAAGGACAACAAAGTCAAGGTATTGGAGTGGTCATCCCAAAGCCCTGACCTCAATCCTATAGAAAAATCTGTGGGCAGAACTGAAAAAGCGTGTGCGAGCAAGGAGGCCTACAAACCTGACTCAGTTACACCAGTTCTGTCAAAAGGACTGGGCCAAAATTCATCCAATTTATTGTGGGAAGCTTGTGGAAGGCTACCGAAAACGTTTGACCCAAGTTAAACAATTTAAAGGCAATGCTACCAAATACTAATTGATTGTATGTACACTTCTGACCCACTGGGGATGTGAAATAAATAATTCTCTCTACTATTATTCTGACATTTCACATTCTTAAAATAAAGTGGTGATCCTAACTCACCTAAGACAGGGAATTTTTACTAGGATTAAATGTCAGGAATTGTGAAAAAACAAGTTTACATTTGTTTGGCTAAGGTGTATCTAAACTTCCGACTTCAACTGTAAATGTTGCAATTCAACAACAAACACTTTTTAGCCTGCACATCCTTTACATCATGTCATTGCTTGTGGTTTGCAAGTGATTTCCATTTTTCACTTGCTTGTCAATTCTTCTTTTTCTTTGTGCTCATCTCTATGTACAGCGGGTGAAATAAGTATTGAACACGTCGACATTTCTCTCAGTAAATATATTTCCAAAGGTGCTATTGACATGAAATGTTCACCAGATGTTATGTTATGTGTAATAATGTGAAATGACACAGGGAAAAAGTATTGAACACATGAAGAAAGGGAGGTTCAAAAAGGCATGGAAAGCCAAGACAACAGCTGAAAACTATCAGTAATTAAAAAGCAATCCAGCCCCCTGTCAGTGCAAATTAATATCAGCTTGTTCAGTCCCAACTGATGGCCTACAAAAAGGTCTCATTGCCAAGGTGTCACATAAGACACATCTCATGATGGGTAAAAGCAAAGAGCTGTCTCAAGACATTCGCAACCTAATTGTTGCAAAACATAATGATGGCATTGGTTATAGGCGCATTTCTAAGCTTCTGAATGTTCCAGTGAGCACTGTTGGGGCCATAATACGGAAGTGGGAAGACAATCATTTCACCATAAATTTGCCTGGACCAGGTGCTGTTTATTTAACCTTAAATAAGGTTAAATAAAAATTAAATCAAAATTATTGTTACGTTCCAGTGGTTATTTGTAAATAAGTACTGTGCCAAGGTTGGTAAATGAAATAAAATATACAATCAGTACATAATTAACGTTATGTTAATAAGGGGACATCGACATGTGTATTAAACAACAATGTTAAATATGAACGTGTGTAATGATTGAAATTTTTCTTTAAATAATATATGGATTCCTAATTTAATTCTCATTCCACTAGATGGCAGTGTCCCCCATGTTGCTCCCAGTGAGGGGTCTGAGGATTCAGAAATAAAATAGTTCATGCTCTTGAAACGCATCTGTGAATGTGCTGTACATTGTTATAAACAGTTCAATTACACTGCTATAGACTGTTATAGATACGTACAAAATTATTAATTATTATTACACTGCTAAAACAACAAACCTACACTAGCTTTTTTAAATGAATATTTGTGAGGTGAAATAAGGGAAGTGTGTATTAACCGGTCATCTACTATAATACAGGGTATCATATAATGTTAAAATAAAATCATGACAAGCACATCTTGTTATTTTTTAATTCAGGTTTTATTCAGAGAATAATTAATTTATTATATTCATGTATACAGGGTAACTTGGTTATTATGGCTATGTAACAGCATTGAGATCCACTCTGGGACCAGAACTGACTTCAGTATTACTGAACCGATCTACCAAATATGTACCTGTACCAAACTATACAGAGACGTCGCAATACTAACAGTAGGCTATTGAAACAATATGATAGTGACTGTCGTAAGAAAAAAAAAATATTTTCCTCAGTGGTGGCCGTAGCTTTATGCCGTAAAAAGACTTGACGCAAATCTGAATGTTATGACTCTGGATCCTGTCAGCAGTGTCTAAGGATTCCAAATCACCCTCCTTTAACTTCTATATAATTAACAGTACAGTGGCAAAAACCTGTATATTGCTATAATAATAATAATAATAATAATAATAATAATAATAATAATAATAATAATAATAATAAAAAGAATAATACAAAACTGGTAACAGTTGACTGTAGATTTGTATCCAAAAAGATTTAATTACTCAAATCTAAATGGTATGACCCCAGATCCTATTAGTATAGTGTTTAAGGATTCCAAATACTCCCTCTTTATTGGAGACAACTTCAATAGAATTAACAGTACAGTATAAAATATCTGTATAGTGTCATAATAAAAAGAGGGTTTGGTAACAGTTGACAGTAGGTTTTCCCCAACAAATAAACAACAACTATTGAATGACACAAAACGTCTTGGTACGACACCAGATCCTTTTAGCACAGTCTTTGACAACTTGTATAGTTCCAACAGTACAGTAACAAATAGCTGTATAGTGCTGTCATGGAGGCTTTCATTGAAAATCACAATTTTCGTCAGTGGTGGAAGTAGCTTTCTGCTGAAAAAAGCACCTAATGACGCAAACCTTGATGGTATGACACTGGATCCTATTAGTAGAGTGTCTGAGGATTCCAAATCAACCCTCTTTATTGGAGACAACTTGTATAGTTCCAACAGTACAGTAACAAATAGCTGTATAGTGCTATAATGAAAATACAGTTTTGGTAACAGTTGACAGTAGGTTTTCCTCCAAAGAACTATAGTATGACGCAGATCTTCCTGGTTTGACACCAGATCCTACTAGTAGTCTCTGAGGATTCCAAATCACCCCATTTAATTGGAGACAACTTGTATAGAATTAACAGTACAGTAGCAAATAGGTGTATAGTGCTATACTGTATTTAGTTTAAATGGGTAGATCAATCAATCAATCAAATGAATTTTATAAAGCTATTTACAGTGCTTTACAGAAACTCAGCCAAAAAACCCAAAGAGCAAGCAATGCAGAAGCACAGTGGCTAAGAAAAACTCCCCAGAAGACAAGAACCTAAGAAGAAACCTAGAGAGGAACCAGACTCGGAGGCGTGGCAAAGTTCAACACCTCAGGAGTCAATGCCAGTTGGGGGGTGGCCCTGAAAAAAGTTACCCATTTCACAGGGCCAATGTGAAAATGTTTTCTTCAAAACATGTTTAAATCCTGTTCTGTTAAGAGTTGACAGTAGTTTAAAACCATGAATACTTCCAGCAACAGTGTTGGTATCGTTGTGTAATTATCATTTATAGTAAAAAAAAAAGTATATATCAGACAGTAAATCGATCTTTGTTAATTGACTTCAATATCATATTGTTAGTTTTTTCAATAAATGTATGTTTAAGTCACTTCAAACTATAATCTTTGTGATTTTAAATCAGAAAAAGTCAAGTAAAACAATTTCAAGGGGGGCTTTTATTTTGAAACCTTGCCGTATGATCACGTGACCTTAATGTCACCAGGTTCACAATGCACAACAAATCTGTGAGCTCGCGACCTCTCTTCACTGGGAAAGATTTCGCCCGAAAAAAGGGAGGAAATAAACCAGGGGTGCAGCTATCGGATCTGGTTATGGAAACAAAACCGAAAAACTCGTTGATGCTTCAATGATTCTGCAAGAGGCGCTTGGTCCGCTTACTATGTGTCAACTGGGAGTGAATTTCGCAAATCATTTGTATTCTGGACCTTTTAAACCCTAGCTAAACAGCTAGGCGAGAGGATTTTTAGGTCGCTAGCTAATTTACTAGCCAGCGAAGAAACAGTGGTGTTAGATTTAGCAAAGAGCAACTGCTAGCTACGATTGTAGCTAGCTAGCTCTAGCTACCCAGCAACCTCCACTTTGGCGATTTTACTTCAAATGGGTGTATGTTTTGTGCAATTGCTGTTTTTGCAGTTTGCACAATAACACCAATGATTACAACAAAACCAAGTTATCCAGTTTGTTAATCGCTTGGCGACTCATTCGGCTTTGTGAAATAAAGGGCAGGCCATGGACTGAATAACGCTATCTTGATGACTATCAGTCATGTATTGGATCAAATAAATTGGCTACAACTAAACAATAGAAACCTTGAATTTGGTTTGTGTTCGTAAAACTCGAGACTACTAGTTAGCCTATCTGGTTATTTTGATCATCATGCGTTGGATTGCTGGGCCCTTGTTGCAAATTGGATGAAAGAAGCGCAGAGAACGGGATTATCCACTCTGTAAATTTGTAACTAAATTGCATTTACGGTGAACGGAGGCGATATACGATGTCTACAGCGAAAGAGAACCCTTGCAGGAAATTCCAGGCGAACATTTTTAATAAAAGTAAATGTCAGAACTGTTTCAAACCTCGGGAGTTGCATCTCTTGACCGATCAAGATCTGAATCAGGTAAATAATTGTTATTGTGATGATGTAGCCACATTGTCGCATAGGTGTTGTAACATGTGAAGTCTGCAGAACTTGCTACAATGTAACCATTTGGGCGTCTCGAGTATGATGTTACTGTCAAGTTGTGTAACAATCGAATGTTGGCAACGTTGTAACCAGCTACCTAGTCAAACTTCCAGTTAGCATTCTAGTTAGCATATATACACACACACACTGTATACCCTGCTTCAGTCTGACAAATTAAGGTGTGGTCTGATGTGGTCTCACAATCAACCACTGGTTCAATATAGGAATCAGCTGTAATAATAGGACCCTGGTGCAAAGCCACCGATTTAACATTAGATTTGGATAGAGTAATCGTATAAGGGATGTTTTTGACCAGCTTCAGGTTAGGAATACAATTTTATTACTGGCAAATAACACCATCCTCTCAATAGGAGGAATCAGCTGACCCATCATGGGTCCTACCCAATATTTGGGAGATATTGCCCTGGAACATCCCCATGACTGGCAGGCAGGTCCAGCTGACTTAAGGGATTGTGCTGCCACACTCTGATAACTGTGGCCGCAAACAAGAAGGTTGTGCCCTCCTGAACGTGACCCTAAATTCAACTAAAGTGTAGGCTTACACATAAGTCCTCACATACTGTATGTGTACTCAAGTTCACATTATAAAAGCACCGCCGCCAATAGTATTTGGGCGCACGACACGTTTCCAGCAACAAAGAAATACGTTATTTTTCTCGTTTCCCTTCTTTCATCTGAACTGATGCGAAAGAACGAGGCTGGTCAAAGTAAATTCCCTGTAATCATCTACAATGTCTCTCCTCTATCTTGTTAGATCATTGCAGATGAAGTACAGGAGATGAGTAGGGGAAGCCAATTAGACTTTTGAGATGAAGCCCCTCCCCCCGTTTCCTTCACCCAGAAGAAGTAGTGAATGAGAGGATCTCGCTCTCTGAAATCGTTAGCTAGTCTCTGTTGTATCCTGTAATTGATCCCATGCGATGAGGTCCAGATGGGCCCTTGAACCTGGCTTAAGAACAGCAATGCCAGCAAGCATTCTCTCCTCCACAGAGTGTGTGATTGAGAAAGTGTGTTTGTATATTAGTGAGAACGTGTGTGTTTCTCTGCTTGTGTAGTGTATGAGTGAGAAAGTGTGTTTCTCTCTCTCTGTGTGTGTGTGTGTGTGTGCATTTCTCTGCTTGTGTGTGTGACAGCCTGCTTGTGATTACTGCGGGGTTAACCCCTTCAGACCCGGACTCCTGAGGCAGGACTAGAATCTTAAAGCGATTACATCACTTCTTTAATCCTCCTGAGACGCAGCCTTGCTCTCTCCCAGGGCCAGTGGAACCAGAGATGCTTCTATTTGCTGCTCTATCCATATAAGGGCTAGAAATGAGTTGGTCCCATACCAGGGAAGTCTTAGCCTGATATAAACAATACTCTACAGCTAGCTAGCTCTAACGTCATAAAATAAAACTTACCCTAGCTCAAATCTATCCAAAGAACTAGTCATGACATTGACTGCCATTTTGGACAGGAAAATGTAAACACCACTGGGGAATGTAGCCTATATGCTCGCTCATATTCTGCAATGACTTCCTTTGCGATGAGTGGATGAAATGAAAGCAACAGTAAAGTGGAAATCATAAGTGAGGGTGGTTCCACTTCTATCCACTGGGCCTTTGGTTAGTAGATATACTTAATAACCCAGTCAGGGTGCTTCAATAGTGCACCTTAATGCAGTTTGAACACTATGCATGGCTCCAAGAGAGGTGCTCATTAGTCTAACTGAGCCCTAAATTCAAAGCCAGTTATTCTGAATATGGACATGAAGGAAATGGGAGGTGGTTAGCTCAAACTTTCACTCTCCGGTCATTTGGTCAAAACATTGAAAGAGATATGCCTAGCCCACATGGAAAAGTTATCTGAAAATAAAAGGATCCCAATGTGGAGGAAGAGTATACAATATAAACAATCTCTTTGTTTTACACTCCAGGGATGGGAAGAAGGTGAACTGTGGGAGGGGGTGGAGGTACACATGTCGGGTGTTTATGCAGGCCATGGAAAAACTGGGACATTTTCAGCTTCCAGGAATTGTGTACAGATCCTTGTGTCATGGGGCCGTGCATTATCATGCTTTAACATTAGGTAATGTCGGCAGATGAATGGCACAGCAATGGGCCACAGGATCTCGTCATGGTATCTCTTAGCATTAAATTGCCATCGATAAAATGCAGTTGTGTTCGTTGTCTGTAGCTTATGCCTGCTTATACCATACCCCCACCGCCACCATGGGGTACTCTGTTCACAACGATGACATCAGCAAATCGCTCCTCCACACGACCCCATACACGTGGTCTGCGGTTATAAGACCGGTTTGACGTACTGCCACATTCTCTAAAACGATGTAGGAAGCGGCTTATGGTAGAGAAATTAACATTCAATTATCTGGCAACAGTTCCGTTGAACATTCCTGCAGTCAGCATGCCAATTGCATGCTCTCTCAAAACTTGAGACATCTGTGGCATTGTGTTGTGACAAAACTGCACATTTTGAATAGCTTTTTATTGTTCCCAGCAAAAGGTGCACCTGTGTAATGGTCATGCTGTTTTATACATGCTGTTTGATCAGTTTCTTGATATACCACACCTGTCAGGTGGATGGATTATCTTGGCAAAGGAGAAATGCTCACTAACAGTTAGAGGACGCAACATTGTATCTGTCCCATTATGGCATCTGTGAGCGCATGAGCAGCACCATTGAAGCCATCTCCATTTTGAAGTAGTCCATGTTCTTCTACTACTTCTGAGTTGGTAAACAAACTGAAAGGGTGCATACTGCCACCTGGAGTTTGTTGTTTGAACAGGTATAAAGCCAAGGTTGGCGATTTACTGCCACTTGCAGTTATGGAATGTCCTCACAAGTATAGTTCATTGGCTGAGCCCTCCTGATGACCTGGATGGAATTATGTGAACCTTCCTTAACCCAGAGGAAGTCCCACCCAGTTTACTACTTAAAAATTGTGAACGTCCTCAATAGTGATGCCCATGCTAAAATGGGCTTTTGGGCACAGGGTCCTCTATCTCTATGGGTTAACCTCACTGCCAGTGGGAGGCCTTGCCTTGGACGAGGGCTGGAATGGAGGGGGAAGGCAGGTCTGTGGGAGAGGGGGGGTAGGGAGAGGTCACGGGAGGACCACTGTAGAGGAAGGTCTGTGCGTGTGTGAAGGAAGAGTGGAGGGAGGAAGGGTGTGTCCCTCCTCTCCAGGTCTCCTGGCTCCTCAGCCCACCAACACCGCTACAGGCCACAGCTGCTCGCTTACACTGCATCTCCCTGTCTGTCTCGCTCATTCTCTCCTGTCCAGCGCTTTCTTGCTAGCTGTCTCCTGTCTAGTGCTTTCTCTGCTGCTGTCTCCTGTCCAGTGCTTTCTCTGCTGCTGTCTCCTGTCCAGTTCTTTCTCTGCTGCTGTCTTGTCTCGCTCTCTCTTTGTGTGTTTTGAAAAAGAGAAGAATGGAGAAATGGGTTGTTATGCATTATAGCACAACCTTTGTTGTATGGGCTCATTTATTGATAACATTGCCCATATAAGCAATGTTATCAGGAAACATCCATTTTGGATCATAGCCTAGGACTTCAGTGCTGCAGATAATCATCTAATCATCAATAAGTAAAATCAGTCATAATTGCTGCCAAAATGCCAGACTTTAATCAGATTTCTTAGGACTAGGTCATGCCACGTTCATCAACTCAATCACCCATCACCTTAAATCTGTCTCTATAGGCACATTAGGCAGTCAATTTATGCAAGCTAAAACAAGGCACATATGGATTTATGACAGACATGCAGGGCCAATACCCACAGACTAATAATCGTACACATTACCGTAGGTAAGACGCTAGCCTGGATTTTGAGGTAAAGAAAAAAAGGTAGGAGGGGATTTCTTTTTTTTTAGCTAAACAGGCCTGACAGCTGCTTCTTGCTAATGTTTAACAGTTAAAGTTGGAGACAAAGACAAACAAGTTTTAGTAGAGTGCAAAGAGCAGCCATTTTAAACAGCCTCCCCCTCACTGTGGGAGCTCTGCTCCATGTTTATACATTTCCACATCTTTTGAACTTGTTTGAGCCAAAAAACTGCTTGTTTCCAATGAGGAAACAAGCAGGTTTTTGCCTCAAACAACTTCCATGAGGAGAATGTAGGTTGATAGGCAGGCGCTGTTATTCACACAAAGCTTTAAGTAATTTGAACGCAAGGCAATGGTGTATATCAAACGTTGCTAATTACGCCGACAGGCTAGCTTACTGGTTTTGCGTGGTTTCAACTGCCGCTCATTGAGAGGGTCTGTAGGAACATCTGGACCCCAAAATGTGCTCTCTCCTTTCTCTCTGCTTCCCCCTCCCCCTCAATTTTAATGATTTTCTAAATTGCTCTGTTTTACAGGCCAAACCTATTTATGGCGGCTGGCTGTGCTTGGCCCCTGAGGGAACAGATTTTGACAACCCCATGCAGAGATCCCGGGTAAGAGCACCCATGAGGCGTATGTGTGTGCACACTCACATGGAATGGGGGATGGGTTAGTATGTGTTTTCCCTGTTCTTCCATAGCACTGTAGTCACATGATACAGTCAAACACCATTCCCAGGCAGCAGAACCTCATAGTGAGGGGATGGGTGAACTTTGACCATCAGGTTTTAATCCATTTAAAATCCATTTAGGATGTAAGCTTTGAGGCATAATGGACACAGCCCTAGCATATAATCGTATGGTCAGAGAAATGGGCTTTAAATCTGCGTATGCAATTCGCCAGGTGCTATACACGTCACGAGATTTCAGAGCAAATACGGGTGCACAAGAACGAGCCAAGCACTCATGTCCGTATCATGGAATCTATTCAACAAACTGCGCTAAGCCATATGGGCCATGGCGCCGGAGAACCTGCTCTAACTTGGGGGCAAGGCCCCTGGGGTTACATTTGCATAACAATGGCTAACTGTGAACATGGGTTTACGCCTTTGACGGTCAACACCTTCTCACAAAGCAACTGTTTTGATTATGCAGAGGTTGTTGATTCTGCTCTTCACAAGACCTCGCTGTCAACCTTAGCAATGTGTTAAGGCAGGTTGCCTATTTTGAATGCACTGGGTGAGGTAAGTGATGCAGGGGTCCCGGGTTAGAGGACAAGGATAAGGAGAGAGACTTGAGATTGCATTTTAGAGTCTGTGTCCCTGTTTTATTTCCTCCAAACCAAATTGACTTGTGCTAAAAGTAAACAAAAAAATAATTTGCATCAGCGTATTTTACATCAAACACAATATTACTTGTCACAATCTCAGAGCCAGTAGTCATATCATAAATACCATAATTTCTCCAAAGCAGTACAATAAATATTAATTACGAAGGTATTAATTAGATCCTTTTAATATGCAAACATTTCTATCAATATGCGACACAACAACATCCTACCGTTAATAAACAACAGTTCATCTTTAAATGCAGATAATTTGAAACATGGAAAGAATGTTACTTCCGTTTGGGGTTTGGACTCAAAGAAATGAAAGGATATACGTTGGAGAGGTTTTGTACTACTGCTTGGATTGTTTGGCACTGAACTAAAAGACAAAGGAACTCAGGTATTTAACAAGTGAAATTGGTTGCAGGTGTGCTCAGAGCATAGAGATATATAGAGGTCTCTAGGGCCAAAAAGTGTGTTTAACATGGGCAGCACCATTGAGGACTGATACGTTGCAATCTCTATACACCTCTATGGCTCAGAGGTGCCTGCAATTAAAGGGACAGTTAACAAAAAGTGCATATAAAGGAACGGTGAACTAAAAAGTCTAAGATAAGTGAGAGCCTTTGCTACACTATGGAAACACAATTTCCTGTAACATCAGGGTGTCTACACTAGTATAACACTGGTGTTACATTTGAAAAGCAGCAATAGAGAATACTAGTGTTGTCACAATACCAGAATTTTGACTTAGGTTTAGTATCACGATACCTGATACCAAAACAATACCAAAATGATACCTCTGCAAAAAAGAAGCCATATTAGCAAGTGCTAGAGGCGCCACTACAGACATGTTTCGAATCCAGGCTGTATCTCAACCGGCCGTGATTGGGAGTCCCATAGGGCGGCGCACAATTGGCCCAGCGTCGTCCGAGTTTGGCCGGTGTAGGCCGTCGTTGTAAATAAGAATTTGTTCTTAACTGACTTGCCTAGTTAAATAAATAAAAAGCCATAGAATGGCACTTGATCCAGACAGATCAACTCAGCTACTGCTCTGTTCAATCGTTGGGCATCTTTTGAGTTCAATATCATGACATTTAAATGTTTTATGTCCACATTTTTCAGAGGCCGCCATGTATACATTAATGAATCAATTATACAATCATACAATCAATTTGACTTTGTTTTTTACCATTCTAACTACATAACAACATAATGGTAATAATTAATTTTGAATGGTTAATCTTTATAGATAAACTGGGTACATCAAGATGTAGCCTAGGCCTATCCACAATACAGGTGAATGCATATTCAATGTGCACATGCATTGAGTAATTGAGCTTGTTGGCTGATTTCATGGGGCTACAGGTGACAAACATTCTGTTTCCCTTGCATTTGGGACTTATTTTATTGTACTGATCAACAACATTTGTATGGAAGCTTTTCTCTTTAACAGAGTTCGCTGATCATCTTTGGGAGAGACGTGCGAGAGAGTACGAATAAGTTAATTAGTAACGTTTTTGGTGGCAATCAGCTTTAAAATCAGCATATTTTGCGTTGTAGTTTGCATATAATCACAAACAAAGTACTAGGGTAGTGAATGGATGAATGGATCTTTAGCTGTCAGCTAGCAAGAAAAATGGAAGCCACCAGTATCTTCTTGCATTGTAAAGTGTTCTAGCATGTATAGACATTGTTTTTGCGAACAATAATTACTTTTAATTATTGTCTACATGCTGTGTCGCATTATTCAAGTATGTTGACTTCTGTGCAGCATGATGATGTAACATGATGTAGCCCAGAATCCCAGTTCTGGCTAGAGATGGGTAAGTGGAGCAGGCACAGTGTGCACTATAATAAGGAGTCACTATATTAAGGAGTCACTATAATAAGGGGTCACTATAATAAGGGGTTGGCTATTCTGATAGACAGACTTGATTCGTGACGCACATTTGACAGAAGTAACAAATTCTAGTACCAAACCATTTTTTTTATGTTCTAGTATCGGAAAAATAAGTTTTGGTATACCGTGCAACACTAGAGAGTGCAGGTTGGCTAAGACTAACTACAGTAAAGGATGTTTCAGTTTCATCAGGGAGCCACAAAGATGAAGTAAACAAATCTAAATAGCTGAATTCATGTCATGATTCATATTTCACACAGTCACAGATTAGAAAGAAGCTCAACAAAATGTGCATTGTTTAAAGTTTAGACATCTTTCACGCAAAGTAAAGAGACTGGGTGTTTAAGTATGCCTCCAGGATAATGTGGTAAAGAGACTGGGTGTTTAAGTATGCCTCCAGGATAATGTAGTAAAGAGACTGGGTGTTTAAGTATGCCTCCAGGATAATGTAGTAATGTTGGCCTCGTATAGACCCTTGAACAAATAAATGAGACCAAGGACATCCAGCATTAAGCCAGCAACGCAAATAATTAATGTCAGTGATTGACAGTATACAGGTATTATTGCTTGTTGACTAACCAATCACAGTGACATGAGATTAAATCTAGTCATGATCAGTTTCATATATTTAGGTCAGGTAAGTTTAGTAGATTGGAGGTCAGAGACCTGGCAGTGTGGTGCCAGGACAACAACCTCTCCCTCAACGTCAGCAAGACAAATGAGCTGATCGTGGACTACAGATAACGGATGACCAGGCACAAATTGAGCGCCGACCAAGATGGCTGCTTCGTGACTAGCTCCTAAGAAACTCTGCACAAACATTTCGCTACACCCGCATTAACATCTGCTAAACATGTGTATGTGACCAATAAAATTTGATTTGATTCACATCGACAGGGCTGTAGTTGAGCGGATCCAGAGTTTTAAGCTCCTCGGTGTACACTTCACTAAGGATCTATCATGGTCCACACACACCAACACATTCGTGAAGAGGGCACGACAGCGCCTCTTAACCCTCAGGACGCTCAAAAGATTTGGCATGGGCCGTCAGATCCTCAAAGTTATACAGCTGCACCATTGAGAGTATCTTTTGCTTGGCATCAGACCGCAAGGCGCTACAGAGGGTAGTGCGTACAGCCCAGTACATCACTGGTGCCGAGCTCCCTGCCATCCAGGACCTGTATACCAGGCGGTGTCAGAGGAAGGCCCTAAAATTTGTCAGACTCCAGCCACCCAAGTCATAGACTGTTCTCTCTGCTACCGCACAGCAAGCTGTTATCTATCCTACCTCAATTACCTCGTACCCCTGCACATTGACTCGGTGCTGGTAAACCGTGTTTATAACAAAGTTATCGTTACTTGTGTATTTATTATTATATGTTTATCTATGTTCTTCCTCTCAGCATTGTTGGGAAGGGCCCCTAAGTAATAATTTCACTGTAAGTCTACACCGGTTGTTTACGAAGCATGTGACAAATACCATTTTATTTTCATTTGATTTGATTGATAGCAGCATCTTCACTTTTGGGAAAACTGGTCCAGCCACTTGGTAGCTAGTTATTATTTCAAATAATGCAAAATTGTGTACTAATATGAAATTGCAATTGGAAACTATTAAGTATAAACCCACCATAGCTTAATTTATGAATGAGATCCCAGGTGAAGTTCCCTGGTTACCGTCTCTGTTCAGCTATTTATTTCCACTCCTTGTTCTCCATGTTATTTGCCAAAAACATGGGAAATTACCAATGACTAATTTATGTTATTGTATCTTTGTTATTGTATCTTTAAGCATCTCTTAGCTATATGTTCACTACACACTGTTAGTTCCAGGACATGTTGGAGCCTAAGTGTTGGTTTGGTTTCAGCCCAATAACAATGCTCCTCTTTCCCTGCAGAAATTGTATACAGTATTAGTTTATAGGCTGTTTCTTAATAGTTTATAAGCAGATCTTCAAATGAAGAGCTAACGATGTTCCTCTTTCTCCGAACAGAAATGGCAGCGGAGGTTCTTTGTGCTGTACGAACATGGCTGCCTGCGTTTCGCCCTGGACGAATCGGTAAGGAGCTGTTATATCAGCCATGCTACTTCCACCTCCTCCCTAACAAATGAACAGTACTCCTTAGCTGTGTCTATAATCAGGTTATAGCACTGCCTCTCGTGCCTTATGGTTTCATGCAGAGCCAAGGTGACTGGGAAGAGGAGTATTTCATATGGACGGGAAGGCATGTTGGGAAGTTGAATGACCTGACTGTGTGGTGTTATTTTAATCAGTGGTACCTGCCTGGAAAAGAGATGACTGGGAAGCCTTATCTCTGTTAGCTAGCCTTGTGCTGCGAGGTGTTAAAACTGTCCCACCCTACCGCAGAATAAGCCTCACACTGAAGAACCATGAAAATGCATGTGGAGGTGGAGGGAGGGATGGAGAGTAGAGTGTGAAGCGGAGGAACATAGGCGAGAATAGAGGTAGAATTAATACAGATTGTGAAAGAAAGAAACTGAAGAACCGAGACTAGAGAGAGTCCTTTACAGCTTATGACGTCCCCTTTTTGTGTGTGTCTGTGTGTGTGTCACTGGGGAATGTGACACGGGTGACCAACCCCACTGGCCGATCAGGCTGGAGATTAGGCTGCTTGTGTGTATACAGAGAGGCCCACTTCTCACTCTGCTCTGCCTGACCGTCAAAG
This sequence comes from Thymallus thymallus, assembly GCA_023634145.1. Taxonomy (NCBI): domain Eukaryota; kingdom Metazoa; phylum Chordata; class Actinopteri; order Salmoniformes; family Salmonidae; genus Thymallus; species Thymallus thymallus. The sequence continues at coordinate 18,303,243 of CM042387.1, forward strand.
CTACCATAGCTTCAGTCCCTATAGCTTCTAATCTTGACCCTTGCTTTAGGCCCGCTTTATATGTAACTTTATATTTTATATGTAAACCCCAGTTATCAGTTCTCTGCAATCCAAAATGGATGAAGAGGAGATGATACTGCTTTTGACTGCTGAGATGTAGGCCTACGCACTCTGTGGCTGTGTTTTTATGTCTAGGTGGTTGCTTTGTGTAGATGAGATGATTGAAATCATAATCATTCTCTTCATCTCGTCGTGAATCCCCACGTGACGACAGAGGGAGGAAACATCCTGGTTTGTGCATAGGTGTGCGCGCTGACTGTGCTTACGTGCGTCCATTTTTCCAGTGTACATTGTGTGCGAATGACACCCGTTCGGTGTGTAGCACTTTTTTCCTGTCATTGTGACGCTGGTTTTGCTATTTAGACGCGGTGGGCCTCATTGTCTTCGTGCCTTTTCATCTGCAGCTCAGGGAACACTCCGGAACGCCACCGGGAACTGGGTCAGGAAAATGTCTGCTTTGTTGCCGTCACTGGCCGCCCCCATCCCCCCAGAATAGGAACGCTCCCAAAATTGAGCTGATACAACATTTAGCGAGTTCAGCGTTGTGCTCAGTGCACATCCTGATTGTTTACTTAGTTTAAACTCTAGGCGGAGGAGTGGAAATGGAAGTAGATATGCTTTGTTTTCTTCTCCATGGTCAACGTATACATCCTCAGCCTGATCGGACCCCAACCCCTTAAGTTATAGGCTTACTGTATATAGTAGAGAGAAACAACGCCCCGTCTTTTCCCTTGCTTGCCATGTATGCTTACACAATACAGATACCAGTATAGATGCGGTAAAGGAGTCAACGGAACGCACACGTTGACCAGATTGGCCCGCATTCAACAAATCTGATTGAACAAAGTGGATTTTCATCAAATCCGTCATGATTTCTGTATTGTAACAGGCCAACAATGTGGTTACTTAAGTCCGATTTGGATATATTTGGCTGTTTTTGCTGCTTAAGAATAAAGAAAATAATTTAAAAAATCGTCCCGTGGCTGAATCTAGTTGGTGATCCCTGGTCTATTTGTTAATTTGCATAATTTAATGGGATTAAATTGGCGCGTGTGTATTTTCGTTAGACCTCATGTAGCATATCTTAGTTATCCAACACAGTGTGCAGTTCCTGTTTTGAGCGGGATTTCTCCTGTAAAACGTGTGCTTTTTGAAGCCCATTCATTGCGCAACAATCCTAAATGCAGTTGCGTGTTAAAAACAGTTTTGGTACACAATTAAAAATATCTACTATTTTTATTTCTCAACTGGTAATTGAAGCGAGCCTCCCATTCACCATAGTTCAGGCAGCAGGCTATCAGTGCGTCACTCACCCCTTTACAATGTAGTATGCATCTTGAAATATACTTAATTGTTTGAAAAACCTGAATGTTTTACTTCATATTATGAGGCATGTCTTACCTTGCTTTAAAGTAGTGCTGTAGTCAACATCCGACAATGGAAACATGGAGGCAATTATTTTTTAGAAAGACTTTATAGGCGCGTGAGTTTTAAGTTTGGGAAGCTTACAATTTATCCTTCCGTTTCTGCCGATCTGCGGCACATTTTAGTGGAACAGTTTCATTTCAATAATAATGTTTTAGTTTCTGAAAATCATTGTCACGTGGTAATTATAAAAATCAGAATAACAAATGATAAAAATCTAAAAGTTACAATTCAACTAATGCTATCACCAGCCTCTGCATATGGACACATAAATACACCGTGATCCATTGACGCTTAAGAAATGAGCGCATGGAACTCCTAGCCTATTGGCCAATGCAGCAGTAGGCCTATAACTTCCATTGTCAACTAAGTAAAAATAGGCTACATAAAGCAAATAAAAACAGTATAAAATATCATGAAAATGCATGTTATTTCAATCACATTCATCTCTCTACTCAGCCTGTCAGCTGTAACGGGGAGTTTATCAAGAATAGACGATCAAACAAACAATTCACACAATGAAACAATGAATGTGCGGGAGAAACCTGAGAACATTCTGGAGACAGACTCGTCTATATCTTTGTCACTCACCCCTCCCCTTCTTCTTGTCTCAACTTTTTAAATGATACTCAACACACATTATCTTCACACATATTTTCGATGCTTTTCACGGACAGCCGCAACTCAATAATTGATTGTGAAACAATCCCTTCAAAGGGATTCATTTATTTAACCTTTATTTAACTAGGCAAGTCATTTAAGAACAAATTCTTATTTACAATGACGGCCTACACCGGCCAAACCTGGACGACGCTGGGCCAATTGTGTGCCGCCCTATGGGACTCCCAATCCCGGCTGGATGTGATGCAGCCTGGATTCGAACCAGGGACTGCAGTGACGCCTCTTGCTCTGAGATTCAGTGCCTTAGACCGATGCGCCACTCGGGAGCCCCCAACTAGGCTCTACACCGTTCATCCACTCACAATATATTTCCAGCAGTGGTGAATGGAAAGAGACATCTGTTACACAAAAAAGTGTAATGATATTTGTCAATTGTCATTAGGCCAGAATTTATGCGTCCACTGCTATCTGGGTGTCAGACAATCATCTCTGCCTTGGCCAAATTTCAGTGTTTTCGTCTTAACCATTTTGGAACGTAGGCTATACCACCCATTTTCAAGCCCCTTCCCCTGGCTGCATCATTATGAGTTGCTTGTTCTGTTAAGATTAATTACCATAATCTAAATGCAATTTATATCATTCTGAGCACTGTGGGTAGACACCCTAATGCATTTTGGTCCGGTAAATGTCTCTAATGGCCAGTAAATTTAAATCCTAACGGAATCCCTGGATAGTGTGTATTTTAGACACTCTGAGGAAGTTGTTAACTGACATTAGGCTATTAGCTAGCTAGGCACATTTTAGGTTGGTTGGAATGTGCCAGAGAGAATATGTAGCTCAGCCCCGATTCTCCCCTGCACTGACGGACTGTCTACTGCTCTACCCCCATAAAAGACCCAATATGGACTGCTGTGGCCCTTCTCCTGCTCAGTGGTTGTTACTGTTAGTAATTCCTGTGCTCTTGGCCAGCTAAAGAGCTAACGAGGCCAGAGTTAGGCAACCCACAGGGGTAGAAGGGCTGGAAGTCACACCGTGTTCAGTGGAAACATCAACAATGACCAGAGCACCCTGATGAATCTTTGTAAATATAATCTCACATGATACTAGATACTAGGGCTGGGTGATATGACCAAAATCTCATATCCCAATATAGGTAATTTCATATCCCGATAACGATACATATGACGATATAGCACATTTTCTGTAAATTCAATGAATAGTTTATTTAAAATGGTCACATGTAAAGGCCTATTTCTTATTACATTTTGAAAAACGGTACTAACTCATATTTGATTATTTCTCCTTTTATTTAGAACCTTTGTGCAAATATTCAATTAAGCATGTAACAAAATATTAATGTATAAATAGAAAACACTTCAACTATAGTTGCAACAAAAATAAAATATAGGCCTACATTGGGAATATGGTCAAAAATATAAAAACCAAACATATACTCTTTAACCGTTTAAATTGTAGCAGCAAACAAATTAATACAGGCCTGACAAATATTGCTATTTAAAATACCAAATGTCAACATGGAAAACTTTCAAGTTTAAACTATAGCAGCAAAATAAGGCTCACAAATAAATATATTAATTATAACAAGTAAACAAAACACTCTTTCATGTTTGAATTATAGCATTATATGACAACAACCAAAGTGCCGCAAACAAAATGTAGATATTTGGCAACAATTCTGTATAAAAAGGTAAATAGAAAACACTTTTCAACTATAGTTGCAAACAAAATATATAGGTCTAATGTGATATATCCAAACCATTCATATAATACTCTTTAATAGGAGTCGGGGGTTTGCTTTGAGAACTCGACTGTACTCTCTCCGTACTGTTTCACATGATTCTTGCGTAGGTGGTCAAATAGGTTAGTGGTGTTTTGAAGCTGTTGTCGGGACCGGCCTGCGGCATATTCTGGTCCGTGTCAGACTTTTCATACCCAAACCATGTCCATGCTACCGAAGTAGCCCCACTTTTAGGTACGAGCTCCGTGTCTCCATGCTCTGTGTCACGTTCACTCTCCTCCATGTTTGTTTTGTGTTGCAAATTTCCTTCCACGAATGCAAAGCGTCGTCCAATTGACAAAAAAGCTTGCCGTAAAGAGTGTGATTTGCGACACAACAAAATAAACGATAGAGCATAATATGAAACGATAGACGTTTTTCTATCGTCACACGATATATCGCCCAGCCCTACTAGATACATTGATCTTAATGATCTACCGATGTCATGACTATGACGTGCGTAGTACGTAGATTGGAAGGCCACATTTCCCCAGAATGTTTATTTTTATTTTTATCTGACACATAAGCAAAATAATTACAAAAAGGTTGAAAAATAAGAGCTTTTGTGTGACTCGCATAAAGTCGAGGCAACTTTCAGGGAAGTATTAAGGAAAGATTTCACTAAAGATGTTTAATGCAAGTGGGCAGTGGCTTCTTAGAGCTGAACTATTTTAGCCCATGAGGAGACGGACTGAGAAGAAGATGCTCAGAGGTCTAGGCTCTACACAGCATTCCTCTGATATGCCCATATTTGGTGAAGTGCAGCGGGCTCCCAGTAACTAACGGGCTAGAGAAACAGAGAGAGCATTAGACCCCAAAACCACAAGAATATGCCAGATGTGCCCCAGACCCAAACATTCCACATACACACAGCCTTCCACTGCAAGCACCCATATCTAACGTAGGATAATGTAATTTTACTAGATCAGACGGGATTGGACGTGTTATACATTTGATAATCTGAGAAGGAGAGTGGGAGAGAGAAAAGGTGAGAGAGCGTGTGAGAGGCATATGGTGATAGACTGAGAAGGAGACAGAACGTGAGAAAGACGGAGACATGAAGGGTTTCTCAAACCCGACACCGGTCCCTGAGATGTTGCCGCTGACCAGTCCCTTGTGTAGTTGACTGACACCAGTTGGGCAGTTCTCAAATGCTAGTTTTAATCTAAGCGGACCTCCCAAGAAGGAGGACTACAGCTCAGTCTCTGATGAGAACCTGGGCCGAAGGGTCAGTGACTGGGAGGAGAGTTGACAGGAAACGGGTCATTCAGTTCTCTCCACAGTCCACCCTTTGACTGATATAATGCTACAACAGAGAACAGAGTAGATACTAACTATCCTGAAACTTCCCTATGGCCTGGGACCTGGGTCTATGCCAGGTGTTGAATTCACAATGTCATTTTATTGCCCTGACTGAGGTATTTAACCATAGTATTCATCCCATGGGAGTACAAGCTAAAGTGACTGTCAGCCTGCCTGTGGAAAGAGGGGTGAGAGTAGTGTGTGTTCTGTTTTGATGCAGCAGGGAGGGCAGTGGCGTGTCGAGGCACATATGCCGTTTAAAACAGCACTTGCTGCTTCCCTTTCACCCCTGAGCAGAGCAGGAGGTGGTTTCTGACGCTACTTGCCACCGGCCCGGGCAATAAAACTGTAATTTATGGAGTGGGTGTACTCCACCTAATTCTAAAGCTGAAGATAAAGACCTGCTCGATTAAACACATTTATATTTTGGTGTGTTTTCTAGATTTATTAGCAGTGTTTTATTGCCTGTTTCTGTGTCCTGTTCTCAGAAACTGTGAACTGAGTCAGAGAAAGTTGTTAGATTTAATAATATCCCCCAGTGCAGCTAAATATAGCCGGCCCCATAGAAGGACGACACAATAGGAGGATATGGGATTGGATCTGGATTGGAGAAATCAAACCCACTACAACACGTGGACTATGTCTCATGCCACCCTATTCCCTATATAGTGCACTGCTTTTCATCCATAGGGCTCTGGTCCAAAGGAATGCACTATATAGGGAATAGGGTGCCATTTGGGACTCAGTCAGAGAGGATGAATGACAGTGTTGGCAGATGGAGGAGTCTTTGTCTTGACGATGTATACATACTCACAGAACACACAGTCACTGGGCTGGACTCTCTCTCTCTCTGTCTCTCTGTCTCTCTGTCTCTCTGTCTCTCTGTCTCTCTGTCTGTCTGTCTCTCTGTCTGTCTGTGTCTGTCTGTCTGTCTGTCTGTCTGTCTGTCTGTCTGTCTGTCTGTCTGTCTGTCTGTCGGTCGGTCGGACTTGCCCTGGCCTTAGCCACAGATCTAGAATCAGCTTATCTTCCCCCAATCCTAACCACAACCATTTGAGTGGAACAAGGGAAAAGTGTGACCAAGTCCATGTAATACCTTCATGCTTTCTCCTTCACAAATATGCATATTTTCCCCTCCCACCCCCCTCTCTCTCTCTCTGAAGCGCAAAATTCCCTCTCGTCCCCCTAGCCGTACAGTGAAGAGACTAGCTTGCTGCAGTCTGTACTCTATAAGTTTCTCTAAGTGTGACCCAGTGTAATTGCCATATTTGGAAGCCCTCATGGTTTACTGCCCGCTTGCATTAAAGCAGGATCCATGTGAATGGCCTTAAAAGGAGCTAAGGAGAGAAACAGCACCTGTTTTACATCTGCAGCAGGCAGCCAGGCAGGCAGAGTACAGTTCAGTCAGGGCCTGATAACAACGATACAAGGAATCACACTGAACTAGAGACCATGCTGGGGTTCAGGGGGGAATTCTAGGGTTTTCAGGGAATTCTAAGCGGCAGCGGGGCAGTATAGAGTTTGGGAGAAACCGTGATGAATTGTGCCTCTCCAAAGGCAAACATGCACTTATATGCAGAACCACACAAACGTATTTAGTCCAGCCTCCCAGGGCTGTCACCACCTCCATTCACTCTGCTGTGCACTCTCTGGAACTGAAAGGATTTCCCCCGTTGTCCTGGCAACCCATTGATAATGGACGCGTGACTTTACAGTAGGGGCTGATAAGCCCGTCGTACGCGTCCTCTCTCTGTGTGAAAGGGAAAGAATGACGGAAGAAGGCAGGGATGATGGAGGAAGATCAGATGTTGTAATATCCAGCTGTTATATAGCAGCTCCGGGTAGAAGGAGATCTAGTTCCCAATGCCCGTTCAGCACCTATTAGAACTTGTCGTTTCAACTGTGGCTGTTGAAAGAGACCAATCAGACGTAGACTGTACTTCCCAGTTTGCTACAAGGCAATCACCTTCTGTTCTACTGGTGTTTACCCTGGTATACGGTCTGTGTCAGGTTTGGCCATTACCTGTGACTGAATGTTGTTTATCTGTTATTCCCCCTCCAGCCGAGCACGCTGCCCCAGGGCACTGTAAATATGAACCTGTGTACTGACGTCATCGACGCAGAGCCCAAGACGGGCCAGAAGAACGCTCTCTGTATCATCACTCCTGAACAGGAGTACTTCATACGAGGGGAGAACAAAGAGATCATCAATGGGTAAGTGTGTGTGCGTGTGTGTGTGTGCTGTGCGCGTGTGTGCGTGTGTAGTGTATGTATGTCTGCTTACGTGTGTGTTCTCTATGCCTTCACTAACATTCTGTTGCTCTCTCTCTGTCCCAGGTGGACTGAACAGCTGGTGGTGTACCCCAGGACCAACAAGCAGAACCAGAAGAAGAAACGTAAGGTGGAGCCCACCACTTCTCAGGAGCCAGGACCAGCAAAGGTGGCGGTGACGGGCTCAGGTATCCCCGAGGCGGGCTCAGAGAAGGTTCCAGACTCCAGCTCCATCATCTGGCAAGAGGAGTTGAGTCAGAGAGAGGCCGAAGGGGCGGCCGTGTGGCCTGCTGCTGACCTGCCCTTGCTGGGCTCACCACCTACAGGTATGGAGGAAACACTTTTTGTACATAATCGCCCATTTTAGGGGACCAAAGGTATTGGGACAAATTCACTTAAATGCATATTAAAGTAGTAAACTTTTATATGATATAATGACAACTTAAATGCCATAAATGCAAGGACAGAAAAGTCATGTTTTATGTCACACGATTTTGGACAAATCCGTCAAGACACCAACCATGGGAATGTGTTAAGCATAGGTTTTAAATCAACTAGTGAATTGTAAGGAGTTGCTTGAGCGCGATGGGACAAGGAAGTCCCGGCCGTCCAAACCCTCCCCTAACCCGGATTCAAAATCTATGTTACGAGGTGAGAACAGTTTTCATGAGCACACAAATCTTCAAATGTGTTTGCGATTGCAAAATCGAATGCTTCTAACGAAAGAGTCACCTTACCTTGATACTTAAAACCTGTAACATCAAGGGATCTACAGGCCTCTCTTGCCACAATCAATTTCGAAGTGCATGAGTACACTGTCAGAAAGAGACTGCACAAACTTGGCCTACATGGGAGGTCAGGAAGGAAGAAGCCTCTGCTCTCAAAAAAGAATATCAAGACACAACTGACTTTACCCAGGCGTTGTCTGGCAAAAGTCAGTTGTGTCTTGATATTATTTTTTGAGAGCAGAGGCTTTGACATTGACTGTGGCAAGAGAGGCCTGTAGATCCCTTGATGTTACCCTGGGGTTCTTAGCGACTTCTATGAGCATCTTTCGGTCAGCTCTTGGGCTGACTTTGGTGGGAAGACCTTGGCCGCTTTTGTTTGTTTCCAGCGGCTTCAATTGAAGCGCGTTTCACTTAGATTTGGGCGATATACCAGTTATACCGTATACCGGGGTATTTGGAAAAAGCCACAGGATGGTTTTTCAATACTATCAGTACCGCTGAAACTATTTTTTTGAATTGGTTTAATAAATTTGTATAAAGAACATTGCGTTCTTCATTTTACCTGTCACATTATTATGAATCTTGCGGTAGTCCCCAGTCACATGGTGTTTGTTTACGAGCACACAACGATGAGAGACGGGAGCCCTGAGTCACTCACTGTTGTGCAGCATACGTCAGGTGATCTAATTACAGCATGGAATTCACAACTAATTGTTTGCCAGCTAAATATCTTCTAACTATTAAGTTAACTGTCTAAAATGTGCTAAATGCGTTTGCTAATTTAGTAGCTAGTTAACATTCGCTTGGTAACATGGTAAAATTCGCTTGGTAACTTGGTAAAATCCCCTCCTAGATCAAGAGCCTTGCTGGCTAATATTTGTTTAGTGCGTGCAGCAAACTGTGAGTAGCATTTTTGAGTTACTTGTTTACTTGTATAGTTTAGGTCAGAAACTGGACGAAATGTTCGCAATGCTTGTAAGAGTGTCTTTCTTTCTTTTTCTACTGTTTGTTGTTTACCATCTTTAACCCTCCACCCCCTCCCTCTCCCAGGTGACTGTGGTTCTGTGGGCCGGGGCTCAGACGCTGGCTCAGTCAACGGTGACGAGGTGGACCGTAGCGGCCTCCCCCTCCACGGCTCGGTCCCCCTCCCCCACCATGACCTCCTGTCTCCCACGGGCTCCTGCTCTAGCCTGGGCGGGGTGCCCCGCTGCCTCTCCCCGATCCCCAGTGACCCCTTCCCCTCCGGCAGCTCCCTGCTGTCCAACGGCTCCCACATCAGTGGCTCCGTTAGCTCGCTGGACTCTGACGCCAGCGGCAGCACGGTGACCAGCACAGAGAGCCACCCGGCAGGGTGGTTAGGTCTAGGCAACAGCGGGCACAATGATACGCCACGGTCCAGGAGGCTGGAGGCCGAGGCCAGGAAGGCAGAGAAGAGGAGTCGAGTGAGAAGTCCCGGTGAGGAGAGAGAGGCCGTGTTCAGTCCCGAAAGGAGGCAAGTCTGTCTTTGTCTGTCCATCTGTCTGCCTGTCTGTTCTGTCTTAGTTCAGAGAGAGGCCAATGTTCAGTCCTAAGAGGTCAGTCTGACGAGCATAAAAGAAGGTTCCACACTGCAGTCACCGTCTGTTACCTGGGATATATTTATCTAGGCAAAGCTGTTAATCAGGTACTTGTATAGACTGGTAAACCAGGTTAGTGGACTCTGCTGTCTGACTGCCAGGTTACAGACTAGCAGGCACCTGGAAGTACATCAGTAGAGATTCCAATGACGCAGCAAAACACATGGCCTCTGCTTCTTAACAAACTCACACAGATACACACACACACAGCCTTGTGATGCACACACACACACACACACCCAACGCATCTGAGTCAAAACACTGAAATCCAGACAGTGTGAAATCAGTGAATCTCTGCGTTCCACAGTTCCAGTATACCTCTTATAGGAATTATCTATGAATATAATAATTACCTGTCCCTGTGGTTTTATCAGGGCTGAGGTTCAACATAAACACACTGAATAAACAGGCTTTGTACTTTCCATTCGCCCATCATCCGCTCCTGGCTCTGTTCTAGGAAAGGGTCAAGATGTCACACACCCACCCACCTCATCCCCTCATCCAAAACCAGGCCTGAGAGGAAGAGTGGAATGAGAGGAAGAGAGCAGGAATGTCTAGTAGACTGAAAAAAAATGGTCCATTTGGTTTCATTTCAGAACACTGCAATTCTGGACTCCAGCAGCCAGTGAAGGAGACAATAGTCATGTGACTGAAAATACCTCTCGTCCTCTCTTTCTCTCTATTTCTTCCTTCCTTTCTCTCTCTCTCTCTCTCCTTCACTCGTTGCCTTGTAAGGAAGCCAGCTACCGCTGAGGATTCCCCTAATAAGGGCAAAGTAGTTGAATATTTCCAAGCAATTCTCGCTCTTCATAAACCGAGGGTAGAAAGAAAGACCTAAGGGGAGGAATATGTAAAAGCTGCCAGTGTATCTATCGTTTCACTGCATATCTGTGCTGTGTGTTCGTTTGCGGAAGTTGGAACAGAAAGGTTGGGGTGAACACGGTCACAGGAGTATGAGCCTAAAATGTCATCATGTCTGTTACTCAGTGTATTGTAATGTTCACTTATAAACGTGGGTTATGCAACGTATACCCCCCCCCCCCCCCCCCCCAACACACACACAGGCACGCACGCACGCAAAACAGTATCCAATAAAGTTAATCTATTCTCTCCACCTTAGAAGGAAGTCTATTTTTTGCTGAATCCAAAACCATTATATATATTTTTTTTTGCGACAAAAAAACTACGAAATACGTCTAGCCTTCTCCTCTGACCTTTAACCTTGTTCCCTGTGTGTTCCAGTCGATCTGGGGTGATCGAGAAGCTGGAGGCATTGGAGCTGGAGAATGCAGAGAGGATGGAGGTGGAGGAGGCTGGGAGAACTGGAGCCAGACAGGGCCGCAGCGAACACAGACGCTTCCACAGAGAGGTACAACAACATTGTGTGTGTGTGGTACTGATATTGTACCCCCTTTTATACCCATTCAGTTGAACTTGAGCTTAGAGAGGTCATAGAGTATGAGTACAGGCTTAGCCTTTGCGGGGGCAGCACCTGATTGTCCTAGCTGACATTGTCTACTAGTTCAGGGTTTCCCAAACTCGGTCCTGGGGCCCCCCCCTGGGTGCACGTTTTTGTTTTTGCCCTAGCCACACAGCTGATTCAAATATCAAACATGCTTTGATTATTCAGGGTAAGATGGTCCCGACAGACATGGCAGCTTGTGTGTTATTACATGCAGCCGGAAATACATTTTGAATATCAGAGCGGCGTTAACTCACCAGAATTACGACCAGGAATACGACTTTCCCGAATTGGATCCTTTTTTCACAGGGCAATTTAACTCATGCCAGAGGCTGCTCCAAGACGCTGCCAGCAGAGAAGAGGTATTCAGAGTAGTCTGACTCAGGAGGCGGGAAAACCATCCACCGCTTCCGAGTATATTACTCGCTAATGTTCAGTCTCGGAATCATGGCTCTCTCCAGATATACTGTCCCCGTCCATACAGCCAGCTGGGTTCTCAGTACATCGCGCAGACAGGAATAAAGAACTCTCCAGGAAGAAGAAGGGCGGTGGTGTATGTTTCAGGATTAACCACTCATGGTGTAATAGTGATAATGTACAGAAACTCAAGTCCTTTTGTTCACCCAACCTAGAATACCTCACAATCAAATGCAGACCGTATTATTATCTTCGGTTATAGTCACAGCCGAGTATATTGCCCCTCAAGCCGATACCACGACGGACAACAAGGAACTACACTGGACTTTATGCAAACTGGAAACCACATATCCTGAGGCCGCATTTATTGTAGCCTCAGGATATGTAGGGTCTACAGACAATCAGGGATTACAAAGGGAAAACCAGCCACGTTGCGGACACCAACGTCTTGCTCCCGGACAAGCTAAACACCTTATTCGCCCGCTTTGAGGATAACACAGTGCCACCGACGTGGCTCGCTCCCAAGGACCGAGCACTCCCCTATCCACATTGATGGGACCGCAGTGGAGAAGGTGGAAAGCTTCAAGTTCCTCAGCGTACACATCACTATTAACGGGAAAACACTTTTCTCCAAAGCGCAGCACAAATGCAAGTGGTTTCATATGACGGAGATGAAAATATCCTTTAGAAATAGGGAAGATCTAAAGATTTAACAACTAGCATGAGTTGTTAATATGACTAGGATTGGGTATGACTAAGTTGAGAACATGAGAAATTATGGTTTCAATGGTATATGAGAAAGTGTTTATAAAAGAATCCCCTGAACATTCCTATGGCCGGAACATGGTAAAACATGCCTCATAAAATTCAGGTTTTTGTGACCCACCATCTCTTTTCAGTCTTGTGTTCCAACATTTGAAATTGTGTTTTTTTCCATTGGATTAAAGTACAGAATCAGAGCTTCAAAATGGCAGATAATACACTGTAGTTAGAGGAAACGTGGGGAAGTAATCCTGATTTTTTTGCTGTGATTTTCATGCTTGCTCTACATGAATCCTTCAGAAACTTATATTTAGAAAAGGAATACTTTGACCAAATGTCCAAAATGGATTCTCTGAACATTATGTCACCAAGTTACCCCATTAGGCAAACCATTTATTATTGTATGATAAATATAACCTTTCACATTGAACAGCTACAGTGCTGTGTTTATGACCATTTGGAACACCTTTGACTGTGGCCGTTTGCTAAAACAGTAAGGTAGTGCTTAAAAAACAAAAATAAAAGATTTCAACAATAAAATACTTTATTAACTTCAAGTGCTAAAGGTAGTAGCCTACAATTAACACACAAAGGCTTAGCTAAAAACAATATCTAGGCCTATATCATAAGATCCTTTGAGCAACTTTGGTTCAGGTCATGTTATTAGATGAACAAAGGAATCTAGCTTGAGAGCATATTTCTGTCCTGCCCTTTGGAGCAGGACATGTAATGTCCATGGCCTTTTCATTGCAAAAGTCCTGATCTTCTCAAAAATATATGTTTGCCGTGTTGTATCCTATAGCATGTTACTGCCTGTTGACTGCTACAGCTGTACTAAAATGCCCTGTACACGCTTAACCTGCTTCCAGCCCAACAATTGCAATGCAGAGAAAAGATAACTAGCTAGCTAGATGTAGCAAACATTTAGCCTCAGAATTACCAGCTGTCTAGATGCAAATCATAAAGAAAAATATAGATTTCATATTTGACAAATTATTGAGCATGTGCTGAAAACTCAGAAATGCATCAGAAATAGTCCTTATTTTCAGCATATCAAAATGCATATCAACATCCGGATATGGACCTCAGCCAACATAAAGAAGCATATCTGGAATCAATAGCTTATTATCTTGAATGTACTGAGAAAACACATATATGCGATGTACACATTCATTATTTGTCAACATGAAGAGAGAAAATATGATGTCACTTATCTCAAGATTTTGAATTAGTCCATATTCGGCCATAGGAAATGTCCATGTGTGATATTCAGAGTAATCCCAATATCATATACAGTGGGGAGATTTTTGCAGGTTTTCCCACTTACAAAGCATGTAGAAGTCTGTAATTTATATCATTGGTACTCTTCAACTGTGAGTGACGGAATCTAAAACAAAAATCCAGAAAATCACATTGTATGATTTTTAAGTAATTAATTTGCATTTTATTGCATGACATAAGTATTTGATACATCAGAAAAGCAGAACTTAATATTTGGTACAGAAACCTTTGTTAGTTCTTGACCAGGTTTGCACACACTGCAGCAGGGATTTTGGCCCACTCCTCCATACAGATCCTTCAGGTTTCGGGGCTGTCGCTGGGCAATACGGACTTTCAGCTCCCTCCAAAGACTTTCTATTGGGTTCAGGTCTGGAGACTGGCTAGGCCACTCCAGGACCTTGAGATGCTTCTTACGGAGCCACTCCTTAGTTGCCCTGGCTGTGTGTTTCGGGTCGTTGTCATGCTGGAAGACCCAGCCACGACCCATCTTCAATGCTCTTACTGAGGGAAGGAGGTTGTTGGCCAAGATCTCGCGATACATGGCCCCATCCATCCTCCCCTCAATACGGTGCAGTCGTCCTGTCCCCTTTGCAGAAAAGCATCCCCAAAGAATGATGTTTCCACCTCCATGCTTCACGGTTGGGATGGTGTTCTTGGGGTTGTACTCATCCTTCTTCTTCCTCCAAACACGGCGAGTGGAGTTTAGACCAAAAAGCTCTATTTTTGTCTCATCAGACCACATGACCTTCTCCCATTCCTCCTCTGGATCATCCAGATGGTCATTGGCAAACTTCAGACGGGCCTGGACATGCGCTGGCTTGAGCAGGGGGACCTTGCGTGCGATGCAGGATTTTAATCCATGACGGTGTAGTGTGTTACTAATGGTTTTCTTTGAGACTGTGGTCCCAGCTCTCTTCAGGTCATTGACCAGGTCCTGCCGTGTAGTTCTGGGCTGATCCCTCACCTTCCTCATGATCATTGATGCCCCACGAGGTGAGATCTTGCATGGTGCCCCAGACCGAGGGAGATTGACCGTCATCTTGAACTTCTTCCAGTTTCTAATAATTGCGCCAACAGTTGTTGCCTTCTCACCAAGCTGCTTGCCTATTGTCCTGTAGCCCATCCCAGCCTTGTGCAGGTCTACAATTTTATCCCTGATGTCCTTACACAGCTCTCTGGTCTTGGCCATTGTGGAGAGGTTGGAGTCTGCTTGATTGAGTGTGTGGACAGGTGTCTTTTATACAGGTAACGAGTTCAAACAGGTGCAGTTAATACAGGTAATGAGTGGAGAACATGAGGGCTTCTTTAAGAAAAACAAACAGGTCTGTGAGAGACGGAATTCTTACTGGTTGGTAGGTGATCAAATACTTATGTCATGCAATAAAATGCAAATTAATTATTAAAAAATCATACAATGTGATTTTCTGGATTTTTGAAGTTGAAGTGTACCTATGATAAAAATTACAGACCTCTACATGCTTTGTAAGTAGGAAAACCTGCAAAATCGGCAGTGTATCAAATACTTGTTCTCCCCACTGTATGTCTAAAAGACACATCTGGATTCAGAATTAGAAATATGTATTTTTTCTTAATCTCTTGCTTCTACTTCTTTTTTTGTTATGTTTGTATTAGTGTTGTACTGTTAGACATTTATTGCACTGCTGGAATTAGAAACACATGCTTTTAGCTGCACCTGCTTTAACATAATGCTAATCTGTGTACGCGACAAATAAACTTTGATTTGACATGACATGACACAGCACTGGATCTCTGAAATAGGATCTTAGCTAGATTCTGTGAGCTTTTTCACATGAAGCAAACTCTTTCTCTCTCATACACACACACATACACATTCTCTCCCGCTGTCCTTGTTTTGGTTAGAGGTCAAAGGATCTGGAGAGTGTGCTGTATTAATTTCCAGTTTCCATTATGTGGCTGGATTCCCATGAAGATACTAACTTCCCTTTCCCACCCTGACTCTGCTCTGGCCTGCACTTGCCGGGACAAAACACCTCTGTTGTAGGACCAACAACAGAAAGACTTCAAAGAGAGACTGTACCCAAAATGTCCCTCCAAAAAAGTGTCCCAGTTTCCCCAGAAGAGATCTGTTTTTATGACCAGTTTGTGCTGTCTGTGTTGTCAAGCATAAAGGCGCTTATTTGTTTTCATTCTCTGGTTCAGTGAAAGGCTGTTGGGTTCAGTTTCATGTTAGAAGATGTGTGATTCTGTTAGAAAAATAACTTGTTCTTGTGACAGTTGGGCAGTGATATATGTTAAACTATTCGCAAAAACACAAATAGCATACCACAGAAATTGAAGCTATAATATGTTTGGTAGGTAGACTGTTCTGTAAAAGTGCACACTCAAGGGAGAAACGGAATTGGCCTCATGGCACATTGATATTAGATGAAGACACTCCGATATGAACCATTTTAAAACAAATGGCTGTTGGGAGTATTGATGTCATGTTGTGTGTTTCAGGAGCAGAGACATGACCTTGGCCAGGGCCTGGACTTCCCCTCCAGTCTGCCCCCTCTGAGACGAGCCAAGTCCCTGGACCGCAGGACCACCGAGTCCGTTATGACTGTTAGTACCATTTCACTCTCCTCTCTCTTGTCGTTTAATCTTACTATGTGGCCTCTCAGGGTATGCAGTCAGACATACTCAAACACACACCAGGGAGAGTTTTAAACTGAGAACATTGTAATCAATGAGCGTTGTTGTTTACCTAGGGCGTGTGTGCGTGTTCTTGTATGTGTGGGCTAAGCTGAAGTAGCTTTCTCTCCCAAGTCCAAACAACACCACAATAGTTCTGCTGTTCTCCTAAAGCTGCAGGGTTAGAGGTCATCAGCAACGCCAGGACTTTAGCCAGGCTGAGTCGAGGGGTCGTGGGGTTGATGGAGTTGGGTAACATTGTGGGTATAAGGGTTGGGTGACAGTGTTAAGAGTATTTGGGTTGAGAAAGGGCCCAGCCGTGTAAATGTTATGATAATGAGCCAATGTGTCCTATTAAACCACTAAACCTTTTAACCACATGATACTGGAGTTTTTGGCTAAGACATCATGTCGTTACAGCAGCTTTGGTTGGGAAAAGGTACTCCTGGCTTGGCTGTAGTAATGAATGAATGAACCCATATTGGTACAGAGAGTGCCTTTGTTGGTTCAATAAAATAGTCTGTCAAGGGATTGTTATAGTTTCATAAAGTGTATTATCTGTTAGTCTGGACCTCGTGAACGTCATTCAGTATTTTGGGGGGTCTTTTGGTTCCTACTATATTTGGGCTGTTTTCACGACCCAGGTTTTTATGACTGGGATGTTGGATGATTATACTGTACAGAAGAGTACAGTCGAGGGCACTGTGATGGGTGATGTGGTTAGGACATGCTGTTTCAGAGCTGGTTGGTTGGTGTCCTGGACGTCCTTATGCAGTCCTCCATGCTACAGGGGGCAGCACAGTCCCCTCTCCTGCCCAGGTTATCTTCTTGCTACTCCTGTGTTCGGCCATGGCCCTCAGGCCTCTGTGTGTTGGCACCCATTCTGCTGTGTGTCTCGTGTATGTTCGAGGAGTGTGTGTGTTTGTGAGCACCGCTTCCCCAGGGCACTTTGTGTGTGTTTTATTTCACTGTGTGAAACCACAACAGACTAACTGTTTTACCGGACTTGTACAGAAGGCTCTGTGATGCCCAATGGAGTAGGTACATATTTCCCCTAACCACTGGTCCAGGGTCAGTTATTATTATATCCTCCTAATGTTTATGGTAGAATTGGTGGTAAGGTAATCTGATCCTAGATATGTGATCAGGGGAAACTTCTACCTCGAGCAGAGCCAGCATGTGGAGGGTGTTTTTCTGCTCTTTCTCAGACATCAAGATTTGTTTTGAAGGTTGACCATAGTTAACTAATGGTCTTTTTGAACATTACAAATGTTCA
This sequence comes from Thymallus thymallus, assembly GCA_023634145.1. NCBI lineage: Eukaryota > Metazoa > Chordata > Actinopteri > Salmoniformes > Salmonidae > Thymallus > Thymallus thymallus. The sequence continues at coordinate 18,320,917 of CM042387.1, forward strand.
AGATAGTCGTTACAAATATTCTAAATTGTCTAAATACGTTACCATCTAAGTAACAAAGTGCAGAAAATGTATCGTGTTGGAATTACAATGTCTTCTGTCAGCTATGTACTCTAGTCGCTTAGTCGGGCTAATTCATACTTTTCTTATCAGCTGTGGGTGCCTGTAAGTATGGCCTGTTAAAGTTATGGAGTCCTAAGTGGAACAGAGTTTTTTTTTTTTTTTAAAGACTGCAAGTTTAGTATCTGTGTATTTCAGCATCTCTTGGTTCATCTTGCATGATCTTGCTGTGTGGGTTCACTAGACTGCCTTTACTGGACCACAGGTTGATTTAATTGGCATTTTTAAAGAGTATATTTTATGTTATGCTTTTAGGAATGGTTTGTAATAATGATGAGCGTCTTTGTTTCTCATTCCAGCCCGACTTGCTGAACTTCAAGAAAGGTTGGATGGTGAAGCTGGATGAGCAAGGACATGTAAGCAATAAACAAAACCTCACTAAACATCACCAAAACAACTGATGTCGTTTTTTTCTAAGGTTTCTGGGAAATTTAAACACTTGAAAAAATAACATTAATTGATGCCATGAGATTTGAAAATCTCATGGCATCAATTAATACAAAGTAGGCAGTCGGTTGAAGTTCAAACGGTTATCTGAACGTTCACCTTCTAAAATGTCTGTAGCATTCTATGGCCTTTAGAGCCACGCGTCAGTCAGTCTTTGATGGCACAGCGTCAATGGGTGACAGTTGAAAGGGTTATGTGGCGCTTCTCTTTTTAAAGCAGGTCTATTCTCTTTTACAGCTATGTTTATTGTGTGATACGCTATATTACACAGTCTAAATGAACATAAAGCTTTCATAGAAATCATGAATTTTCAGAGGGCCAGCAACATCACTTCAGTCTCCTCTGCTGTCATAGTTTTGTCCCCCTGGTTTTTCTCTTTGCTGTGTGTATTGCACACAGAAACCAAGCTCCTAATGTCATTACTCCATTATTTCTTAGTGTCTCATTACTCTCACTGGCACTAAATGTATGTTTTATTCTCAGTCTACAGCAGTAACTGAACCGTTTCTGTAATCCCAGTGAACTCTGTGACCTGTGTTCCCTCTCTCCTTTCCTCTACAGTGGAAGAAGTATTGGTTCGTACTGACAGACCACAGCCTCGGATACTACAAGGACTCCATTGCTGAAGAGGTAACTTATTTTTCAATCCATCTAGACTTGTCATTCGTCCTAGTTTAACTGTGACCAACTGTAGCAATGGCAGTAGTTATCTTTAAAGAAATGGAATACATGTTCGCCAATACAGTATTGGTTTCCTATCAACTCCTGCAACTGGCTCCTTGGATGCTGATAATAGTCTATTCTGTCTTTCTGTCTTTGTCTTCATCATCTAATGTTGCTGTATTGCAGGCTTCAGATCTGGACGGGGAGATAGACCTGTCTACGTGTTATAACGTCACTGAATACCAGGCTCAACGCAACTACGGCTTCCAGATACATGTAAGCCCCAATCACTCGCATTCAATCTCAGATTATCTTTATGTAATAAAGATGATTTGCATTTATGTAACCTTTTTTTATTTCATTTTAATTTTAAAAGCTCTTCAGTGTATGGATGTAACACACCCCTTTACTATAACCCAATAGTGCAGCAGTTAATGTACAGTTTGAATCTTAACGCCCTAACTGTCCTACTCAGACCCAGGAGGGCATGCACACACTGTCAGCCATGACTGCAGGCATACGGAGGAACTGGATCCAGGCTGTCATGAAAAACGTCAGACCCTCCACTGCTCCAGATGTGGCAAGCGACCACGGCTCCTTCTCCCCGCTGGAGGGACTGGTTCGGCCGGATGTGACCCAGGACTCCCTTTGCTCCGAAGCCTCGTCCATGGAGCGAGTGCCAGTGCCAGGCCCCAAGAAGAGTCGGGCCCGCGAGCGCCGGCGAGAGGGCCGTTCCAAGACCTTTGACTGGGCCGAGTTCCGACCCATTGCCCAGGCTCTTGCCCAGCAGCGGGCCCAGGATGCCGAGCCCCTGCAGACTGACCTAGGAGACCCCGATCGGAGCCGTAGGCGGGAAGAACGAAGGAGAAGGTATGAGTCTGTGACTGGCTCCTCCGTGGACCAACCAGCAGACTCTGAGGGTGGGAAGATGGACTATGAGAGTGGGGGAGGGAGTGAAGGCAGCCCTGCGTGTGAGTGTGGGGGTCCCCCCTCCCTGGAGAGGCAGCAGAAGGTGGAGGAGGAGATTGAGCAGCACTGGCAGCAGGTGGAGCAGACACCCATCAGGGATGAGAGGAGGGTACCTCTGCCCTCGACACTGCAGACCAGGGAGACGGCCGAGCTGGAGAAACTGCTGGAGAGCTACAAGAAAGGGGTGAGTATGGGTTTTGTGTACATGTTTATGTGAGTGCACATGTGGTTCACTTGAACCGAGATCAATGCAATGTAAAAGGTCGGGGGTTCTTTATAGGTCAGTGCTCTCCTGTGTTTCCTCAAATGTTCACCTTGTCCATTCTATGGTGCCTCTCCCAGGTAGAAGAGCTGAAGGTGCAGTTGGAGAGCTGTCACCAGCAACTGGTGGACTCCAACCAGCACAAACACAATCTTGAGGTCCAGCTGAGGACGGCTCTGGAGAGAGAGCAGCATGTCCGCACCGGATACATCTCTCCGGTAAGCATCACAGCTCTAGCTGCTTTCTTCTTCTTCTCCTTCTTCTCCCTTTTCTTCTTCTTCTTCTTCTTCTTCTTCTTCTTCTTCTTCTTCTTCTTCTTCTTCTTCTTCTTCTTCTTCTTCTACTACTTTTTCTTCTTCTTCTACTTTTTCTTCTTCTTCTACTACTTTTTCTTCTTCTTCTACTACTTTTTCTTCTTCTTCTTCTTCTTCTTCTTCTTCGTCTTCTTCGTCTTCTTCTTCTTCTTCTTCTTCTTCTTCTTCTTCTTCTTCTTCTTCTTCCCCTCAGAGCTGTTTTATTCTCTATAGGCATTTGTGTTGAGTTCATACCTAAGATTTCATTAACGCAAGGTACAGATTGAGCTGTGTGTTTTCTTTCCATTTTGTAACCTCCTTTGCATGTTCTATTTTTATTGTGAGAACATCAAACAGACTGACATCAAAGCTACAAAACAGCTTCAGAATGTGCCTTTGCATGAATCCGTTCTTTGCATGTGAGGAGAAACATGAGGATCTTGTTTTTATGACTCCTTTTTACAGCTTCTTCTGGTTAATCACCTCTTACTGTTGTTTTTTTTAGATGTAGGACAGATGTCATGAACTCATGCTAGTGTATTGAACATAATGCATTCAATTGATGATTGACATTAGATGGATACATTTCCTTATCAACGTTCCTGTAATGCTGCAAATGGCATGAATGCATTAGGCTACTTGACTTCAACAGTACAGCCATAGTTGTTGAAATGATGACGTTTAGCTCAGAACTGTATGGAAACCTTTTCGGCTTGTATCATTATGAATTTTCTGCATGGATTTCATATTTTTCATATTTTATTAACCACTGTTCCGACCAACCATTCTTATTTTAACCGATGTGTGAGCCATACCATTATGCAGGTGATATTGGATTTTGCGTGTGTGTGTGTGTGTGTGTGTGTTATAGAGTGAGAGAGGGAAAAGGAGAGAGTGGGAGAGGTGAGAATCTGTCCGTATGGAGGGTGAATAGATGCTTTTTGAATTCCTCACCACATATTGTGTAAATCTGTTGAGTTTATCAGACAGTTGGTTTTCTTGGATAGCTTGTATAACAATCAGAATGAGATTCAATTCAAAGGGGACTTTGGAGAAACGGTTTGAGATGATGGCTATGATGTTTAGAGAGGGAATGTGAGTAATTTATGCTTACCTTTGCATTTTAGCTAAAGCCTTCAAAACAGGTCATTGACATCCTCATAAGAAAGGAAAATAATAAATGTCCTGTTCATGTTGGGGCTGTTTTTACTGAAACCATACATTGAACTCAGTTTTGACCTGCATTGTTACATTTGCAATTATGCAATGAGATGCAATTTGATGAGTGCCTTTTGAGAAATGTTTCTGTTTTTGTGAAAGACACGAAGAGTTCAGAAAAAGGAGATTTCAAGAACGTTGTTTATTCCTAGGACCTGGTATGCCACTCATCTCTAAGTAAACCACATAGCTAGCACTAATTTTGCATTACCAACCCCATGAAATAACTCTTAACCATTTAATGTGCATGCTCTGATTTACTAACAGAGGCCATTAAGTCTCTCTTTCCATTGCTCTAATTCTAATCATTTAGCCTAATGATAGAAGCTGGAATCTACTTCTGTAATGTTTTTAATCATTATGTTTAGTTACATAATTTTGTAGTCCAAATTATAAGTTTTATGATTTCATAATGTTTAATTGCAATGAATCCAGAGGGATATAATTGATGGATTACCTAAAACAATTTAGCTAGCCTTTTTCACCCCTGCTGTGTGTGTTAACCAACTGTCTGGTCCCCTTTTCCAAGCTGGAGCTCCCTTTGGGTCTGGAGGCCGATATCGAGCCCCAGACGAAGAGGCCGGAACTGGTTAGTTCTCAAGCTCAGAGCTTAGCAAGGAAGTACCAGGAGACCAAAGAGCTCCTGCAGCTACAAGAACGGAAAAGGCGCATTATGCAGGCACAGCTTGGCCTCTCGCTTTCTCACCTCTCCATCAAGGAACCTTACCTTTCTGACACCCAAAAAACAGCCCCTCTGCACACCCTGCCTCACTCCGAGCCACCCGTCAAAAAGACTGTTAGCTTTTTGATCGAAGATAGTGCAGACATTATTCAAGAGCTAGAGGACTTGATCTCAGGAAAGCTCCTGACTCTAAAGGGACTGGATAGATTGCTACAATCTCACAGTGAATTCAGCCTGGAGGGTATAGGAGAACAGAGTAGCTGCCAGAGGCTCTTGGAGAGCTGGAAGTATCAGCAGGAGGTAGAGAACGAGACTATGAGGAGGAGCTTGGCCAGGGCGGGCGAAAGCATCCGTAATTATGAACCACGACTCCTGACCATGGAAGACATGTTAGGAAGGGTTCAGAAGCAGAAGGTGGAGAGCCTGAAGAGCTCTTACGGACCACTGTGTCAAAATGAAGAGGACTCAGAAAGCCACGAGATCACAATCAGGACTATGTCCCAGAGGCTCGAACTTCTATCGAGCGAGAACGAAGCGCTGAACCAGCGGTATCAGGAGATAGTGAACCAACTAACTGAGGCAGATAGGGAGATAGACAGGCTTAAAGCTGAGCTAATCAACCTGCAAGGCGGGAAACAGCACCTACTGGTCCTAGAGGAGCTGAACAGAGTCAGGGCCAGACTAGCGGAGAGCGAAGCCAATGCAATCGACAGGGAGTTCTATGAGAGCGAGCTGAACGAGAAGTCTGTGAAGCTTCATGAGGCGCTGGTCACCTTGGAGGTGCTAGGAAACAGCCTGAAGGACACAGAGAGAAGACTGCTGCTGAAAGAGGCCACTCTCAAAGGCCTTGGATTCCAAATGGCCAAGGAAGGTGACGATGAGTCCCCTAAGGAGAAACTCAAAGAGCAGCTGGAGGCCACAGAGGCCAAGCTCTTAGAAAAGGAAGCGCTCCTTCAGTCCACACAGCATCTCTGTAGAGAACTTCAAGCTCAGACGGTTGAACTTAAAACTAGAAACCAGGAATCTGACAGACTTCAGAGTCAGAAACTTGTAGAAGCAGAGAATGAGATTAGGGTGTTGCGAGCAGAGGTAGAGGCAAAGTCAGCTAGGGGAGAAAGAGATGTGAATGTTAGTGAAGGGTCTATGCAGACAGGTGAGAGGCAGGTAGCAGACAAAAGTGTTATAACGCAATTAGTAGGTGAAGTAAAGATGAAGTCTGAGGCCCTTAGTCGGGTGTTAGAGGTGTTAGCGAAGGTAGATGTTAGTGCGGACAAAATGCTAATTGATATGAAAAGCACTTTACATATCACAGACTGCCTTGGATCCTTTGAAGAGGAGCCGGATGAAGTAAGTCAGAGAGTAATGAAAAGGTTGGTATTAGAGGCAGAGTTCTGGAGTCATCTGAGTGCTGTAGAGGTTAGTCCAGGCGAGACTGAAGGTGAAAGTGCATGTAGTTTTGAAAGGCGTGTGGCAGAGCGTATGGTAGCTGAGAAGAGCATGTTGCTGTTGATGAACAGGATTTGTCCTCGACCAAAGATGGAAGTTGATAATGAGATGACTGTGACTGCACAGACCCTGGAAGCAGACATTTTGAATTGGTGCAGCTGGCTTGATAACGACACCAACACTCTCATTTGGAAAGATTTAACAGAGGCATTGCAAGATAAAGTGTATTTGTTGAACTTGATTGCCTCCACCATTGAGATGTCCACTAATGACAAGCTCCTGTCCTTGGTCCTAGCTAGCTTTGATTCCAGCAAACTGAAGAAACAATGGTCTGAGCACCTTGAAGACGCAGCCACAGAAGCCCACGTGTCCTATCTCATCAGCAGGCTCAAGTTCCAACACGAGAAAGAGCTGAAAGGAACAATGGTTGAGAAACTTCCGACTGGCAACTCCGACTGTGCCAACTGCTCTCTACTGAGAGAACTGAACCGAGATCTACAATCCAAAATGGCGGATCTACAGAATTATCTGTCAAGCCTTGAAAGTCCTATGAGTGAAGATACTAGACCAATATCACACATTCAGATCGAAGGGGAGCCCATTGACTCCCTGGACAAGGCCATACAGCTACAAGACATGGTGGCCAAGCACAAGCTGGAGCTGCGGGAGATCAAGGACGTCTACGCACAGGAAACAGAAAAGCTGAGACAGGACGTGGCAAAGGTGGCCGAGATATTACGTCTAGAACGTGAAGAGAACGTGAAGGAGATCGACTCTATCACTGTCTGCATGGAGAACCTGAAGAAGAAACACGAGATGGAGAGGAGCGTCCTGCTGGAGAAGTTCCACCACCAGATGGATGTCATCCCAGGAGGAAGCTGTCTCACTGGGGCAGAGGATGGGACGTCCACAACCTCCGCACTAAAGGAGCGCATCCAGGAGCTGGTGGCCCAGGTCTCAGCCATGACGGAGGAGATTAAGCGGAGGGAGCGCCAGGGCGACGCAGTTACCCTCCGGTTGAAATACGACAAAGACCTGGAGAATCTGAAGGTGGAAGCCATTCCTTGTACTTGCTGTTCCTCCGTCCATGATGCCTTCTGTCTCCTTGTGGCACCCCCCACCCTCCTGACCCCCTCCTACCTGCCCTACCCCCCCCTTTCCTCTCTAACCCTGCTCTCCTCCCTCTGCTTTCCTTTTCTTTGTAAACCAGTATCCTCCAGTGTTGCATGGTGACTAATTTACTGTTCAGTGCATGTGGTTGTTGACAACTAGTTGTGTGCTGAGGAACCCATTTTGTTTGACAGGAAAAGGTTAGTTAACTAGAACTCCCAGACCTAGGGCAACTGGAACATTGTTAATGTGGGACACTAACCAGAACCTGTCCTACAGTCACATGAAAGTCAAGCTGACATAAATAATTTTTAGGTAATGTTATATAGTGTAACAGTAACAGCATATTTTCACATCCAATACAAAATTGCACCGTATCATACCAGAAGATATAGTTGCTGATGAAATGAGTTCCTCAGAAGCCACAGTTTGATGTGCTTGATTACAGATTATTGTCTTCAATAGGCGTTGTATATTAGAAGTGTCAAAAACAAACAGTTGAACCCCTTTTAAAGCTATCTAACTATTGAGTTATCCTCACCAGACACATGATTTAGATAATCAGGTGGATATATAGCTTTTTTTTTTTCATGAGGATGAAATCAACTGCATTAGAAGATGCATGGGGCTTACCTTTTTGTCTTTGATGTTGTGATGTTGCTTTAACTGACTAAACATTTTTCCCCTCCTGACTTGCTGATTAACAATTAATAATAATTGAAGGCTTTCAAAACATTGCAGAAAACTTGAAATTTAGACGTATTAGAAAGAAATGTAAAACAAGATCTAATCTCAACTAAAAAGTTTACTAACCACAAGTCATTCCCTCATGATAATCTACCCAGAATATTGGGTACTGTATGTAAACGTATAGTTACCCAGATGTTTTTATGTCGTAGATCCTATGTTTGTGTATTTTTGACTACAAAGAATTTCCAGGTAAAAATATTTTCCTCCATTGTCATGGTCTCTCTACATTACATAATGTTGTAATGTGTATTAGAAATACACACAATTTATGATCAGGCTCCAGCTGTATATGAATAGTTTTAAGAGCTGTTTTCTTTCTGAATGTGTTTATTAGTCTTGAATTGAGACTGTTTCTAAGCAGATGCCATGGGTTGTAAACCTCAGGACAGAAATATGCATGTAACTTCTAAAATAAAGGAAACACTTACAGTTGAATTCGGAAGTTTACATACACCTTAGACAAATACATTTAAACTCAGTTTTTCACAATTCCTAACATTTAATCATAGTAAAAGGTTTTAGGTCAGTTAGGGTCACCACTTTATTTTAAGAATGTGAAATGTCATAATAATAGTAGATAGAATGATTTCTTTCTTTCATCACATTCCCATTTGGTCAGAAGTTTACATACACTCAATTAGTATTTGGTAGCATTGACTTGTTTAACTTGGGTCAAATGTTTTGGGTAGCCTTCCACAAGCTTCCCACAATAAATTGGGTGAATTTTGGCCCATTCCTCTTGACAGAACTTGTGTAACTGAGTCAGGTTTGTTGGCCTCCTTGCTCGCACACGCTTTTTCAGTTCTGCCCACACATTTTCTATAGGATTGAGGTCAGGGCTTTGTGATGGCCACTCCAATACCTTAACTTTGTTGTCCTTAAGCAATTTTGCCACAACTTTGGAAATATGCTTGGGGTCATTGTCCATTTGGAAGACTCTTTTGCTTTAACTTCCTGACTGATGTCTTGATGTTGCTTCAATATATCCACATAATATCCACTCCAGAAGGCGTATTTCTTCTGTTGAAGCCATTCTATTGTTCATTTACTTCTGTGTTTTGGGTCGTTGTCCTGTTCAATTGGCAGACAGATAGCCTTACATTCTCCTGCAAAATGTCTTAATAAACTTGTGAATTCATCTTTCCGTCCATGATAGCAAGCTGTCCAGGCCCCGAGGCAGCAAAGCAGCCCCAAACCATGATGCTCCCTCCACCATACTTTACAGTTGTATGGTGGAGTGCTGTGCCTTTTTTTCTCCACACATAGTGTTGTGTGTTCCTTCCAAACAAATTTAGTTTAATCTGTCCACAGAATATTTGGCCAGTAGCGCTGTGGAACATCCAGGTGCTCTTTTGCAAACTTCAGACGTGCAGCAATGTTTTTTTTGGACAGCAGTGGCTTCTTCCGTGGTGTCCTCCCATGAACACCATTCTTGTTTAGTGTTTAACGTATCGTAGACTCGTCAACAGAGATGTTAGCATGTTCCAGAGATTTATGTAAGTCTTTAGCTGACACTTTAGGATTCTTCTTAACCTCATTGAGCATTCTGCACTGTTCTCTTGTAGTAATCGTTACAGGAAGGCCACTCATAGGGAGAATTAGCAACAGTGCTGAACTTTCTCCATTTCTAGACAATTCTTCTTACGTGGACTCATGAACATCAAGGCTTTTAGAGATACTTTTGTAACCCTTTCCAGCTTTATGCAAGTCAACAATTCTAGGTCTTCAGATATATCTTTTGTTCGAGGCATTGCTTCTTGTGAATAGCAAACTCAGATTTTGTGAGTGTTTTTTATAGGGCAGGGCAGCTCTAACCAACATCTCCAATCTCGTCTCGTTGATTGGACTCCAGGTTAGCTGACTCCAATTAGCTTTTGGCCTAGGGGTTCACATACTTTTTCCAACCTACACTGTGAATGTTTAAATTATGTATTCAATATAGACAAGAAAATTTAATAATTTGTGTGTTATTAGTTTAAGCACACTACGTTTGTCTATTGTGGTGACATAGATGAAGATCAGATACAATTGTATGACCAATTTATGCACAAATCCAGGTCATTCCAAAGGGTTCAAATACTTTTTCTTGTCACTGGCTACCAGCACAGGCTACCTTATTTTGGCTACCATGACTGTAAGAAGAGATCTCAGTGACTTTGAAAGAGGGTTCTCAGTCACCAGATCTCAACCCAATTTAATCTTATGGGAGATTCTGGAGCGGTGCCCTTAGACAGCGTTTTTCACCACCATCAACTTTAACTACAAATGATTGAATTTCTTGTGAAATAATGGTGTCGCATTCCTCCAATAGAGTTCCAGACACTTGTAAAATATATGCCAATGCGCATTGAAGCTGTTCTGTCGGCTCGTGGTGGTCCAACGCCCCATTTTGTATTGTTGTTGTGTATAGGTACGGACTAGTGGTAGCCAGGTATTTGTGCTGTCCTCTGGCAGTAACAACATCGCAATAACATTTTAGCAGTGCTCCTGGTCCTTGATGGCCGCTGTGGGTGCAGGACAGGTTTCATCCCTTGAACAACACATTCCGTCAGTTAGACCCACACTTTGTTTGCTAATTTCTCAATAGTGTAGTTGCATACTATAGACCAGCCACCCCCCTAAACAGGAAATGGGCCACACACACTAAACAAAGGGCAGGTGTTGCTTGCTGTGATGTCACAGCAGGAAGTGTCCCCATATACCCAGCCAGGAAGTTAGTTCACTCTCAGTCCCAAAGTTTGTTCCCGTCTGAGCCAGTTTCCCTAGCACTGTGGACTTATCCCTGTGAAAACAGCCTTTGGCTAGAGAGGGAGCATAGGACAGCACCGTTGACTGAGTACTCAGATTAGCAGTGCTCAATAGAGGCGGAAGTAGGTTTTGGGTCGAGCTGGTCGGAAGGCTATTCAAATCCCCTCTTGTGGAAACATGCACTGTAATTGTAATAGCATTGTGAATGGCTCTTTCTAAAGCCGTGTTGATCAGGATTACCCCATCCTCCCCTCCCCAGCCTCCTTTCTCTTTATCAGGGTTTCCCAAACTTGGTCCCGGAGCCTCCCCTGGGTGCGCGTTTTGGTTTTTGCACTAGCACTACACAACTGATTCAAATATCCAACTCATCAAGCTTTGATTATAATGTAGCAGACATTATAGAACATTAACACTGGTCTCATAAACAACATTTATATTTCAAGTTTAGCCAACTTGGATCTAGGTATAATTTCACATGCTCTGAATTCAGCTAACAAGGCAAAACAGTTGAATTGTTATGAACACAACCTTCTGTCCGTCTCCAAATGTTTGAACAGCATGCTAGCCTGTCCGCTTTGTTTAGATGTTGAAATCAAGTGGCCTACCTTATTTCTCAGAATGAGAATGAGTTGCCTATTCCTTATATAATTGTTTTATGCTTAAAACACAGACTTTGAGTGGAACTTTGAGGAGTTGAAACATACAGGTGATGGTTCAAGAAGTAAAGTTCTCCTCTATTACAGTAAAATAATGTCTCTGTGTGTTTCTGTGTACATATGACCGATGTTGGACCAAACCTCAAATGCAAATAGCGAGTTGAAACCGTTTGTCAGAGAGGAAGAAGTAATCTCTCATCTTTGTTGTTGTGAGTGGTAGGGGGATGGGCTTCGGACAAAGAAAAGAAAGTGGGAGGTTTCACGCCAAAATCTGTCCAAAATAAGCCCAATGCGCTTATTTTGAACCTAAGCTTGTCGCCTGCCTTCCCACCTTTTGGGACAACGACTCCCATTGTTTAGGGCAGAGACATGAGTATTTCATAATTATATAAATATCTCTGGTGTAAATGGGAAGGTTCACAGCACAGAAGGAGCGAACGAGACCAAAAAGACAACATGAGAAAAACCGGACATAAACGCTCATAAAAACGGAAAATACAAAAAAAAACTTATGCAATACAGGCATTTGGAATATCGTGCGAAAACATACATTTGAAATAATTTTATATATCGCCCAGCCCTACACCAGGGGAGCCCCAGGACCAAGTTTGGGAAACCCTGGTCTATACCACTGAACGGCAATCCACAGACAGGCTGGCCCTGCCGCTTCACGATGAAGACACATCAGACTCCTGTCTGTCCCCACAGAATCAGCCAATTCTCCATTGTTCTATTTGGTCTCATCTTAACCTCCTACATTCCACCAGATATTTAGCAGAAGCTCCCCCGGTGTAGGGCTGGGCGACTTAAAGAAGCAATTAGGATGAAGTGCCCTGCTCAAGGGCACATCAACATATTTTTAACCTTGTCGGCTCTGGGATTCTAACCAGCAACCTTCCGGTTACTGGTCCAATGGTCTTAACCGCTAGGTTACCTCCCGCAATAGACAGCTAACAATAGCACACACTAGACATGAACTAAATTTGTAATAGGTGTTTTATGTGCAAGCAACACAGAGTTTACTTAGTTAAAAACCTGGCAGTGGTTGAATAACTTTACTGTTGCAGGGATAATTAGGCTACAGAACACAGCCTTCTCAATTACATTGCCTTCTCGCTGCCTACGCATTCCTTCAACATATTGTGTATTCTGTTATTTTCTTAACCCTTTGTACCATAGGCTTATGTTGCTCATGGCTAAACGTGCAGTAGTTAGCTTGGTGTTTGTCGTCAGTGAATGGATGGTCAGCAGTGGTTGATGCTAGGGCCAGGAGTTTTTCCTGAACTGGACAAGTTCTGGATCAGAGTTGATTTGGCTTTAACTAGATCCAGAGTTTGACTTGTCCAGGAAAACATTTCAGGACCCTCTATACCCTATAACTAGGGTCCAGAGTTATTCATAGTCATGTCACATGGTCTGGCAGGAAAACCCTTGGCCCTAGATTATGGTTGCATGTGGACTCACTTTGCCCACATTACCTTCCATTAATAGGCCACCTGTGAGAGGGGCTTTGCTGCAATGGAGGATTCCCACCAGAAGGTGATCGACGAGCTGCAGAGGAAACACCAGAGAGAGCTGGAGAACCTACACGAGGAAAAGGAGAGGCTGCTAGCCGAGGAGACTGCCGCTACCATAGCCGGTCAGTAGTAATTTACGATATCAGCACGTTGGTAATCATATAGGCCTAATGTACCTTGCTAGCAGTAGCATCAGGTTAACATTAAGTATTTTGAGCTACCATGGTCTTTGGGCTATGCTTTATAAAAACACGGTTACCTAACGTTTTGAGTTAGCAGACGAACCGGCTATGCTAGAGCTCTCCCCCAATAACAACATTCTTTGTTTTGGTTGCCCCAGCGATCGAGGCGATGAAGAACGCCCACCGGTCGGAGCTGGAGAAGGAGCTGGACAAGGCCCGCAAGTCCAACAGCAACACGGAGAACGCAGACATAGAGGAGATATGCAGGCAGCACGAGTAAGTCAGGATATCATGTAGGGCTGGAAATTGCCAGGGACCTCACAATACTATGTTATCACGATACTTTGTTGTCGATACGATATGTATTGCGATTCTCACAATTCGATTATGTGATTTTATTGCGTTGCTATTTTAAAAGAAGATGGAGAACAAGCTATGAAGAGAAAATACTGAAGGTTTGATGCAGGTACAGCCAACTAGCGCAAATATAATATTGCGATATTATTAAAATGATACGATATGATATATCGTCAAAACTAATATCCCAATATGTAACTATCACATTTTTTCCCCATCACTAATATAATGTCCCCTCGGTACCAGAAGCACATTACCATCACCAAGACCATATTATCTTCAAGTTATCATATCCCCTCAGTACCACAAGCACATTATACACAGTACACTATGCAAAGATATACTGTCCAAGATCATACAATCTTGAAGTCGCAATAAGCAGGTCAAGTCTCAGGTCTTCATTGAGAGTCAAGAATCAAATGTCCAGTCCAGACTCTATTCTTGAGTCAATGTTTACTGTTTCTCTTCAGTATAAACTACTGACTCAAGTCCCCATCGCTCCCAAATAATTGCCTTACCCTTTGACATACAGTCAGGTCCAAAATTATTGGCACCCTTGATAAAGATTAGCAAAAAAGACTGTATGCAATAAATAATACAAATACTGAGCTATTATTGTATGCTGAAACATTTTTGGAAATTATATTATTTTATACTAATACAATTTCTCAGAGAAAGATTTGTATTAACCAGTAATAATTTATTTTCAAAAAAAGATAGGAGTCAAAATTACTGGCACCCCTGTTTTCAAAACCTTTCAAGGCTTTTTCAAAAAAAAAATATGAGATTGGAGAACACATTAGGAGGGATTTTAGACCATTCCTCCATACAGAATCTTTCCATATCCTTCGTCTGCACTTATGGACTGCCCTCTTCAATTCAAACCACAGGTTTTCAATGGGCTTCAAGCCCGGCGACTGAGATTTTGTGGTTATTTAACCATTTCTTTGTGATAATAACAAGGTAAATATTTACAGATGATTTACAAATATGGCGAGCAAAAAATTGTTAACTTACGTTTGTGGATGTGAAGAAATAAAAGCAGTGCATTCTGTCAGAGGAATTTAGGAATTCACTGTCAGGTTACCATGACAACGGTCACAACGACAGGGTCAAAGTATATATATTTTTATGTCTCTTGTTCCCACCTCTTCCCAGTGCTGGCTACGCAAGGGATGTACACTGAACAAAAATATATAAAGTACCAGTCAAACGTTTGGACACCTACTCATTCAAGGGTTTTTCTTTATTTTTACTATTTTCTACATTGTAGAATAATAGTGAAGACATCAAAACTATGAAATAACACATATAGAATCATGTAGTAACCAAAAAGTGTTAAACAAATCAAAATATATCTTATATTTTAGATTCTTCAAAGTAGCCACCCTTTGCCTTGATGACAGCTTTGTATTCTCTCAACCAGCTTCTCCTGGTATGCTTTTCCAACAGTCTTGAAGGAGTTCCCACATATGCTGAGCATTTGTTGGCTGCTTTTCCTTCACTCTGGGGTCCAACTCATCCTAAACCATCTCAATTGGGTTGAAGTCGGGTGATTGTGAAGGCCAGGTCATCTGATGCAGCACTCAATCACTCTCCTTCTTGGTCAAATAGCCATTACACAGCCCGGAGGTGTGTTGGGTCATTGTACTGTTAGAAAAATGAATGATAGTCCCACTAAGCGCAAACCAGATGCGTTGGCGTATCGCTGCAGAATGCCATGGTAGCCATGTTGGTTAAGTGTACCTTGAATTCTAAATGAATCACAGACAGTGTCACCAGCAAAGCACCCCTACAGCATCACACCTCCTCCTCCATGCTTCACGGTGGGAACTACACATGCAGAGATCATCCGTTCACCTACTCTGCGTCTCACAAGACACGGAGGTTGGAACCAAAAATTTAAAATTTGGACTCTTCAGACCAAAGGACAGATTTCCACCGGTCTAATGTCCATTGCTTGTGTTTCTTGGCCCAAGCAAGTCACTTCTTCTTATTGGTGTCCTTTAGTAGTGGTTTCTTTGCAGTAGAACTTATCCTCTGCAGCAGAGGTAACTCTGGGTCTTCCATTCCTGTGGCGGTCCTCATGAGAGCCAGTTTCATCATAGCGCTTGATTGTTTTTGTGACTGCAGTTGAAGAAACTTTCGAAAGTTCTTTACATTTTCCGGATTGACTGTCCTTCATGTCTTAAAGTAATGAAAAACTGTCGTTTCTCTTTGCTTAATTGAGCTGTTCTTGCCATAATATAGACTTGGTCTTTTACCAAGTAGGGTTATCTTCTGTATACCACCCTTACCTTGTCACAACACAACTGATTGGCATTAACTTTCAAACTAACTTTTAACAAGGCACAGCTGTTAATTGAAATGCATTCCAGATGACTACCTCATGAAGCTGGTTGAGAGAATGCCAAGAGTGTGCAAGGCTGTCATCAAGGCAAAGGGTGGCTACTTTGAAGAATCTCAAATATAAGATATATTTTTTGGTTACTACATGATTCCATGTGTTTTATTTCATAGTTTTGATTTCTTCACTATTATTCTACAATGTAGAAAATAGTAAAAAAATAAAAAACCTTGAATGAGTAGGTGTGTCTTAACCTTTGACTGGTACTGTATGCAATATGTCAAGTGTTGGTCCCGTGTCCCATGAGCTGTAATAAAAGATCCCATAAAGATCCCATAAATCTTCCATATGCACAAACATTTCTCTCAAATATTGTGCACAAATGTATTTACATCCTTGTTAGTGAGCATTTCTTTTGCCAAGATAATTCATCCATCTGACAGGTGTGTCATATCAAGATGCTGATTAAACAGCATAATCATTACACAGGTGCACCTTGTACTGGGGACAATAAAAGGCCACTCTAAAATGTGCAGTTTTGTCACATAACACAATTCCACAGGCGCAATTGGCATGCTGACTCTAAGAATGTCTACCAGAGCTGTTGCCAGAGAATTTGTTAATTTCTCTACCATAAGCCGCCTCCAACATCATTTTAGATAATTTGGCAGTACATCCAACCGTAGACCATGTGTATGGCGTTGTGTGGGGGCGAGCGGTTTGCTGATGTCAATGTTGTGAATAGAGTGGTCAGCGGTGGGGTTATGGTAATGGAAGGCGAAGGAGATGTCGGGCTGCATGAGGCAAATGGTGGTCACACCAGATGCTGACTGGAATGTCATGTGCCGAGAGAGGGTTCGGGGGCTGCATTTCAAATTTACTGTAAATATCCCAGTTCAGCCACTAGTCAATACACATGCTTTTAACAAACAACTATGCAAGCAACTTTTGATCGTAATGATATTACACCCTTGAATCATGCATTCACACCACAGTATCATCTTCAATAATAAAACAATTCACAAGCATGTGCAGACAATTAAAGGGTTTATTTTCTCGTCCGTACACTCATTACATTTTAGCTTCAAGACAAAAGCACAGTTACTGCTAGCTAGCTAGGTAATGCTAACAACATGCTTCATCAAGTAATGTTAGCCCATCAATTACCCCTCTAACACTGATGTAAAAGTACAGTAGGCCTACCTTACACCATTTGAACAAACCAGGCTTCAATTTTATCAATATCGTGCAAATCATTACATGTGGTAAAAGCAAATTGTGACTGAAGACGTGGGTAATTCACTGGGGATTTTAGATCAGCAGTTGTACGTGGTTCAGTGCAGCCAGCCAAACTAGACTGCAATTTAAGGTAAAAACTCAATTAAACAAGTCTCAAATATAAGGAAACAGTGTATACAAAAACATTGATCTGCTATTATGATTATTACTGTAGGAGTGTTGGGCTCAACGAGACAATTCTGTTTATACTGCCCTGCTTGGAGGGGGGAGTGTCGTGCGCTTCTTCCGGAGGTAGCTTTACATTACAGTAATAAGTTATAAAATGATACCTCTCGACAATCTCCTATTTTCGTCAATGAAAATAGGCTCTGTTGAGGTCTCTGAGTTTATACGGCTTGGGCTGATAAAGAGTTGTGATGACATGTGTGAAGGTATTTCTCTTCACCTTCCCAATCTGCAGAGTGCATGATATCATATGACACATAGTTCACCTCAGTCACAGGTGTAACTGCAGATGCCCTATCATTGCATATTATGAACATTTTTCATTCCTGTCAGTTTGAGCAGCAAAACAGAGTAGGGGAAAAGTTCATAACTTCAATGTGCAATGCCGCCTATTTCATTCAAGTTCAAACCCAACCCAGAGCCTTGGGAATGAACGGTTGGGCAAAGCCAGTATGTGACTCTGACTGGCTGGCTCGGTCTGTCTAGACTCTAGATACACTGAAGCTCCACTCCAGTGTCTGGCCAGAACTAAAATATGAAGGAAGGAGTTTTTGTACTGTTACCTCTTCCGTACTGGGGAGTCTGCATCCTTACAAGGTGTTTTCCTGTGTTCCCCCTCTCTCTCTCGTCCCCCTCCCCCCTCTCTCTCTCTCCCCCTCTCCCTCTCTGTGTTGCAGAGAGGAGCTGTGTTCGTTCCAAAGGGAGATCGAGGTGCTGTCGGAACAGTATTCTCAGAAGTGCCTGGAGAACGCCCACCTGGCCCAAGCCCTGGAGGCTGAGAGACAGGCCCTCAGACAGTGTCAGAGGGAGAACCAGGAGCTGAACGCACACAACCAGGTGCACACCCAGGCACACACACACACTGATAATAGTCTTCACACTTACCATGACACCTAATGTGCCTTGTGTCTGTAGGAGCTGAACAACCGTCTAGCCGCAGAGATCACTAAGATGCGCTCTATGGCGACTGAAGACGGGGGTGGAGACACCTGCAACGTCACACATGGGAAGGAACTGTATGAGCTAGAAGTAAGTTCCTCTCGAGGTGAACCCAAGATTGGACTTGATTTGAAATTAGCTGAAATCTTCCTGTTTGTCAAAAGGGTACATTGCTTTATCCACAGCTGAAATTTGCCAATGAATCTTAGTTTTCCTCTTCCTTGCCAGGTGATGTTGAGGGTGAAGGAGTCGGAGGTCCAGTATCTGAAACAGGAGATCAACTCTCTCAAGGATGAACTCCAGGCTGCCCAAAGAGTAAGTCCCAAGAACCAAGTTACCTACAACTGCCTTTTTATAGTTTTATACAATTTTATACTATTTTAGAATTTTTTTATGCTGAGGTTATATTCCTCACCCAACCATCCTAAACAATGTATCCTTCATCCCTCCAGGATAAGAAGTATGCAACAGACAAGTACAAAGACATCTACACAGAGCTGAGCATCGTGAAGGCCAAAGCAGAGAGAGACCTGGGGAGGCTCAGAGAGCAGCTGCAGCTGGCCCACGAGGCACTAGGAGAACCCTCACTGGAGGAGGTGGAGAGGTCAGGAGGATACGGTAGGAATATTGAACACTTTCTATCCTTCAACTCCATTTGTGTGCTACAAATGGCACCCTTCCCTACATAGTGCACTACTTTTGACCTGAGCCCTGTGGGCTCTGTTCAAAAGTAGTGCACTATATAGGGTACCATTTGTGACGCATCCCTTTTCCCTGAACACTGACCATTTTTCTCCTTACACAGCTAGCACTATTAACACTGAGTGCTCAACCTTTTGATTGGTTGGTTGTTGTCTCAGTCATGACCAATGTGCCACAATGCCACAATATTTGAATTTGGTCATACCCCAATATTTGAATTTGGTCTCTGAATTTATATTTGTCTCAATGTCAAATATAGTACAGGCTGTCTCCAACCTGCAACCCACTGACCCCCTTTCAACAAGTAGCCAGAGAAGTCTATTTATTACAGTAGTGTATAGAGTCTAAAATCTGCACTAGCCCCTTTTTCCAAATTACTTGTCGTTAAAGAAGCTGTCTGTTATCTCTCCTCAGATATCATGAAGTCCAAAAGCAACCCTGACATTCTCAAGATGGCGGCTGCTGCCGCAAAACGCTCAGAGCGCACCATGAGGTCAAAGGTACGTCTTCTAAACACCTGAGTAAGGCATCTTAATGTGATTTACCCAGTAGAGGAGAAGTCTCCCACAGCTGAAGGTTGAGTATGGAAACCGTTCAATAGGAACAAGAGCCATTGAGCTGTGACACACTGCCACCTTCAGGTTAACTACGGCATTACACTGCAACTTTTTACTTCCCCAGCAGGTGAATGTACTATATTGGGTGGGTTATTGGCCCTATGAGCATGCAGCAGTTTTGTTATATTACTCTTAAAACCTTGAAACAATCCCTTTGTGCATTTATTTCATTGTGCGTTAGAATGGTTCTACCTGATGTAGAAAGAAGTGTACCAACACGTGTCAGGAAACCTGGTGAGTGTGGTGAGGTGTTTCACCTCAAACTCTCACATGCCGGTATGTTTCCCCCTTCTGTCCTCAGTCTGTGGCTCGTGACATGCCCTGGGACAGCTAGGGCAGCCTGAGGACCTATAGGCCTACCCTTCTCCTTTAGGTAATTTACCCAACCAGACTACAACGAATAGGAAAAAAAATCACATATCGTTAGTGGGTTTAAATGGGAGCACCTTTTTTTATTTGCCGCCATTGGGACCTTACAGAGAAATATCACTTTTACCGGGGAGAGAAATGAGTGCACGTCTCTGTATGGATCATTGATGATACTTCTCTCTGTTTGCATCATCTGCTTCCTCATCAATGATTCAGTCCTGTCCAAATTAAAGTCACTGTTAAGCCTGGCCAAGGTCAATAAGTCGATTTTTTTGTTTCTCTGTTTCTCTCGCTCTCTAGAGTCTTAAGGAAGGGCTGACTGCCGAGCAGCGACTCCATCTGTTTGACAAAGACACTAAGGAGTTCTGACAGCGTCGCCTGCGTCGATCCGCTACACCCACCTTGCTGCATGTTTAGAAAGCCCACTATATTTTAGCTCGGTAATTACTTATTTAGAAACACACTGGTCACCACACACATCGTATATTAAAAAAACATGGTATGAAGATTGAATTTTATGTCTAGACTCTGCATTCAATGCACTTCAGTTACTGTGACATTTTTTTTTTTTTTTGTTACTGTAAATACTCTGTACTGTTTTTAATGAATCAACTGTCCTGCATACAACTAAAAAAGATGACTGTCTAAGCTACTGTTTTAACTCCTTAGTCTATGTGAATAGCCGAAGGAATACATGTAATGTTGTAATGGCTAAACACAACTACATAATGATGGAATAATTACTTACATAAGCAAACCGTAGGAACAATCTTGCCTTCAGGCCTGCGTATTATGCTAGGTGAGGTCAGTATGCACATGTTAACTCTTCCTTCCACCCCCTTATCATTTCAGCACAGATTACTGTCTGGCTCAATAACCAAGCTGTGGAAAGAAAATGTTTGCCTGCATCATTGTACAAGTAAACTATCTGCTATGTTGGATGTTGCTCCTCCATTGTCTGAGTTGTTGGCTTGTATATGATGATTATTAACAACATGTTTTCTGAAACATAGGACCATTTTTAAATTACCCCTGGAAAGTGACTGCTGAATAAATACATTATGGATGGGATTTGCTGATTATAATATAAATATATACATTTATATAGTTTTTTCCCTCTGTAATCTTATTGGTCCAGATGAATGGGAGGATGAGTTGTTGGAGTCGGTTATGTCTGTAGTCTTGTTCCGTGGCAATCTCTTTGTATTTATTTAAGTGTTTTTGGATTATTGTCTCACATGCCATTCCCTCTGTACTCTACTATTGTAAATATACATTGACAACAATGTACACCAACTGACAACAGGTTTATTAGCAATAAATATTTTTGCACCCTGTCTTTTCGTTTGTTGTTTTCATCTACACTGTTAGTCCTTTTCCAAACTGATTAAACTAACCAGAGTAATGTATTATTATTATGTAGTTAAATTACATTGATCATCTAGACTTGTTTGCACAGTTCAGATGCGAAAGGACTGCAGTCATATCATACTGTAGGTTTCCTATCAATAATGTACACTATACAGTGCATTCGGAAAGTATTCAGACCCCTTGACTTTTTCCACATTTTGTTACGTTACAGCCTTATTCTAAAATGGATTACATTTATTGTTTCCCTCATCAATCTACACACGATACCCCATAATAACAAAGTGAAAACAGGTTTTTCGAAATGTTTGCAAATGTATTACAAATAAAAAACAGAAATAGCTTATTAGTATTCAGACCCTTTGCTATGAGACTCGAAATTGAGCTCAGGTACATCCTGTTTCCATTGATCATCCTTGAGATGTTTCTACAACTTGATTGGAGTCCACCTGTGGTAAATGAAATTGATTGGACATGCTTTGGAAACCTGTCTATATAAGGTCCCACAGGTGACAGTGCATGTCAGAGCAAAAACCAAGCCATGAGATCAAAGGAATTGTCTATAGAGCTCTGAGACAGGTTTGTGTTGAGGCACAGATCTGGGGAAGGGTACCAAATGTCTGCAGCATTGAAGGTCCCCAAGAACACAGTGGCCTCCATTATTAAATGGAAGAAGTATGGAACCACCAAGACTCTTCCTAGAGCTGGCCGCCCAGCCAAACTGAGCAATCAAGGCGAAGGGCGTTGATCGGGGGAGGTGACCAAGAACCCGACGGTCACTCTGACAGAGCTCCAGAGTTCCTCTGTGGAGATGGGAGAACCTTCCAGAAGGACAACCATCTCTGCAGCACTCCACAAATCAGGCATTTATGGTAGAGTGGCTAGATGGAAGCCCGCTTGGAGTTTGCCAAACCTGGAAGCATCATGCTGTGGGGTTGTTTTTCAGCGGCAGGGACTGCGATTTGTGTAAATGGACTGCGAAACTAGTCATGATCAAGGGAAAGCTTAACGGAGCAAAGTACAGAGAGATCCTTGATGAAAACCTGCTCCAGAGCGCTCAGGACCTCAGACTGGGGCGAAGGTTCACCTTCCAATAGGACAACGACCCTAAGCGCACAGCCAAGGCAACGCATAAGTGGCTTCGGGACAAGTCTCTGAATGTCCTTGAATGGCCCATCCAGAGCCCGGACTGAAAATAGCTGTGCAGCGACGCTCCCCATCCAACCTGACAGATCTTGAGAGGATCTGCAGAGAAGAATGGGAGAAAATCCCCATTTTTTTTTATTTGTAATACATTTTCAAAATGTCTAAACCTGTTTTTGCTTTCTTTTTTGGGGTGTTGTGTGTAGATTGAGGGGGGGGGACAATTTAATCAATTTTAGAATAAGGCTGTAAGGTAACTGTAATGTTGAAAATTCAAGGGGTCTGAATACTTACCGAATGCACTATACAGTTGCTGACAGGTGTGTACAATCGAGCACACAGCCATGCAATCTCCATAGACAAACATTGGCAGTAGAATGGCCTTACTGAAGAGCTCAGTAATCACTCCAGTCAAACTACACACAACATTCATGTCTTGAACGCTGCCCACTTTCCTAACTTCCCATAATGCTTCACTGTGATCGCCAGCTGACAAGTGCTGTTCTTGAAGTGCAGCTCACGCGCGGAGAGAGAAGTGTGTCGGTGACAGTAGCTACAGCCAGGGATTTTGATTTTTTTTTTTTTTAAATCCCTTTTACAAATGTACTAACACAAATGTGGAATTTTTCGAACATCTAGTTTGGCATTTTAGGGTACTAACAGATGGGGTCTTGAACAAGATGTTGGGTGGGACTCACTGTTGAATTGGACGTTTCTAAAGCCCCCCCACTCCTTCCCGTTTGGGTAAGTTTCAGTCTCCGGCAGCGCAGTATGCTCGCTCTTTTGTTTCATATGAAGGGCCTAGCAAGTTAGCTTAGCAAGCTAGCTATCCATGAAGAAGTGGGTAGTTAGCTACCTATATTCTCTAGATGAATCACTCTGCCGTGATGTGCGGGGGAGATCGATCCCCAAAGCTGAGGGACACTATAACCTGCAAATTGTCAAGTATTGTATTATGATAGCCACCAGCCATCCACCCATTATTTCACAATAAGCTAACGTTGTCATATCAGCTACAAATTAACTTGTCATGATCCAGCGCAGAGCATTAGCTAGCTCTATAAGTGCCGTTTGAGGCTAACTCATTTGCTAACAATCTAACGTAATAGCGTAGCACATCGCGAACTGGCTACATTAGAAAACCAAAACAGCACTTATCATGTTTACTAAGTGAACATCTCATGTATGCTTCATGTAATAACTAGCGAGGTAACGTTAGCTAGTGGCACGGATCATCCTTCACATTTGACCGAAGACTCATGTAGTAGGTAAAATAACTAATAACAGCTTGTTAGTTAAACATAAATGTGCTTTATATACGTTTGTGAGAAGGCAAAGATGTTCGGAGACAGTTGTCAACTTTTTGTTACTTTCTCTTAACACTTATTTTAAGGCATTTCCAGCCAATACTTGACCACTTTTGTCAAGTCAGCTCGGTAACTACACGCTAACGCGGGACACTCGTTTACACGAAGCTGCAACATTAGTTGAACAAGGTATCTGTATTATTTTCAACAGTATTAACGGAAAACTGGGTGAAAACTGACGGCCAACGAACACGTTAACGAACCTTTAGGTCTGAGTTCTGTGTTGTAATGTGGCACACTGAACGTTTGTACCTTGGAGAACTATCTTTCAAATTATCTAATGATATCTATTTGATATAGATGCGTTATAGCTAGTTATTTTGTCGTCGATAAGTAACTATGTAGCTAACGTAACGTTAGCTGGCTAGATAGATAAAGTTGCAATCCACTGCTGGCAAATGTGTTTGAATTGCGTTGGATTCAACGTTGGCATAAATGAGGGTTTGGATCAGGACAGTTTCCTCTCATCACCTCCAACAGCCAGAACGTTGATTAACATGATATTTTAACTTACTTTACCGATTTTCTCTGTGATTGGTCCTTTTGCGGGTAGGAATGTGAAACAATATGTCCAGATAAAAGTGTAATTACATCAACTTTTCAAAGTGCTGGTAGTGCATTCAGATTTATATCACCTGAACAATGTAAGCATGTGCATGAGCTCAGCAAGTATGCATGCGTCTCGTGCATGTATTATAGATATTTGAATGCACTACCAGCGCTTTGAAATGTTGATGTAATTATACTAGTTAAATAAAACATTTAAATACTTTACAGTGGATATTTTGTTTAATATTCATACCTGCAAAAGGACCAACTGCACAGACAACCGTTAAAGTATATTAGAATTTTTAAAACATGTTTTTCTTTTTACATTCTGGCTTGTAGAGGTCATGAGAGGAAACTTTCTTGATCCAAACGCTCATTTATGCCGAACATAGAATTCAATGTCAGGTTTCCAGGCTAGATGGAACCCAATCTTGTCCTATAGCCAATCGTGTTCCCACTGAGGTCAGCAAAAATAATTTAATGGTTTGTATTTATCTAACCTTTCTGTATTTCTGCTCAATTTCAGATGCTATGGAGCAACCACCTGGGGACTCCGATGATTTACAGCCCCAAGACCTCTCCTCCACCCGTAGTCTCCCTGCTGCGATAGACCTGACCAGAAAAGGTGAGGATTGCCTCGTAAAAGCCAACTCCATGGAGGCCTTACAGGTGGTTAAGCCTCCAAGCTGGTACCCAGGCTCTGGGAGCAGCAATGTACTTTCCTTCCCAGAGACTGACCCCGACCAAAGGCTTCAGCCAGGAGACCAGATCCAGCCGGACAATGCCTTCTCCAACACTACAGTCACCCTCTCCTATGTAAGCCGGTCTCATGTCTTTTCCACTCATGACTCTCTCTCTCACCATTCCCCTCTCTACGGCGTACCGTCGATCAGCAAGTTCTCAACAATGGATGACTACCTGAGGCAGATGGATAGGCCTCTGGGCTTAGCGCCTCAGTCTGAAATGTTTGACTCTATGCCTCCAGTCAAGGTGGTGGATGAGAATGTAGCAGGGGTGTGTCTGATGCAGCAGTCGCATGAAATCAATAGCAGTCAAGTTGCCAGTAATGGAGGAGTGGAGAAATACAAGCCTCAACAGCGAGGGAGTTCAATGGAACACAGTCTTTCTCAGGACGCAGACAACAATGCAGGACTGCAGAATGGCAGGAGTAGCAGCAGCTGGTCTAATTCTGCAATATGTATCGATTCCTCTCCAGAGCCTCTCATTACAGACATGGAGGAGGAGGAGGAGGAGGAAGGACAGAGGAGGGCCGATTCAGAGGTTCTCTTTCTCATCTCATCTAGAACGGAGGAGCCAGTCCTGATCCAGGACAGCAGGAGTCCCAGCGACCTGTGTTCTCATAGTAGGGAGTATATCAGTCCTCTGGAAGACCCGGTCTCTCCCTCTGCTACCTCATTGGATTACGTAGAGGATGTGTTCATTCTGCCTCAGGCCTCCTGCTCACCCAGCTTTGAAAATGATTTAGCAGATGAGACTGCTGATACCAGCTTGGATGAGCTGGAGAAAAGTGGACCTGGGTGGTCTGCAGTACAAGGGACAAGGTCTAATGGTGATAAGACACTGTTAGATACCAGCAAGGACTACCAGCAGCCAGGACATAAACCAAAGGCAGCTTCAGAGCCTATTGTTGACTTGACAGAAGATGAGAGCATTGTGCCAGAGGTTTTAGAAAAGAAACCCAAGGAGACGGCTGCTTCTCACTTGAATGGTAATGCTAAGACCAAGCAGAGGACTTTTGAGAGGAAAAAACTTCCCCCTCGCTCTGGAAGGGGAACTAGGTTAGAGGCCATAGTGATGAACATAAAC
The DNA here is from genome assembly GCA_023634145.1 of Thymallus thymallus. Classification (NCBI taxonomy): domain Eukaryota; kingdom Metazoa; phylum Chordata; class Actinopteri; order Salmoniformes; family Salmonidae; genus Thymallus; species Thymallus thymallus. The sequence continues at coordinate 18,347,026 of CM042387.1, forward strand.
CCTAACTGGTATAAAGTATCCACTAAGAAGCCCAAGGCCTCAAAAACCCAGACGCAGCCTCCGACACATCCCCAGACTCAGAGCAGTCCATCTAAAGCAAGTGTTAGTCCTAACAAACAGACCTCATCTGTAGGGAAGAGGAAAGTCCAGAATAAAGCAGCATCTAGCTCAGAGGGAGAGGCTAAACTAAAGGCAGCTGCAAGGAAAGGCCGTATGGATAGCATTAACAGGAACACAGACCGTTGTAAAGAGTCTAAGTCAGATTCTGAACATACCCGTTTTTTCAAATACCCACACAACCACAGCACATCTCAAAAAACCTCCACCCCGCCCTTAGCTCCAGTCAAAGATTCAGAGAAGGAGTCGGAACACAGAGAGTCAGATCCCGAGCCCTCCGAGGTGGATGTTCTGACTGTATCACCGCCACATAAAACATCGCCAAAAAGCCCCGGGAAGGATAAAGCTAAGACTACATGCAGCGAAGCTGCTTCTCCTACAGCCAAAATAGCGAAGGCGACCCCTGTTCCCAAGAAGAAACGGAAGAAACCCAGACTGGGCCAGTTTTCCTCTATGTTCTCCCCTCAGGAGCCTGAGATAAAACTGAAATATGTCAACTACAAGGAGGAGAAGAGGGATATGAGGAGGGACACATTCTCTCCTTTCATCCACATGGACCTTAAGCCCTCCTCCACCACCCCCGCCAACTGTACTGTCATCAACTACCCCGAGGAGGAGAAGCCCAGGCAGAAGAAGGGGCAGGGGCAACAGCAGGCTGGAGGTTCAGGGTCTGGGGGTTTCATCCCTGGGGCTGTACCCTCCACCTCCTGCCTCCAGCTGGGACGCATCGCCACCCACAGCCAATACCACAGCTCCCTGGTCTGCTGCCTCTGTAGAGGCTCTGCTAACGCCATGGACCTGGGCGACCTCCACGGGCCCTACTACCCTGAGGGATACAGGCCCAGCACTAAACCCCCTGCTAGCACCCCAGGCTTCAAAGAAGAAGAAGAAGAGGAGGAGGATTTCAGTGACTCTGACTCCTCCTGCAGCATGAAAAGCCGGGGCAGAAAGTGTGCTCGGCCCCCGGGGGTCCCCTGGCCCCACAAATCTGGCCCGCGGCTGAACCAGGATGGCCTGCTGGGGAGGTTGACCAACGACAGCGACCCTTCAGGCAGCCCTGCAGCAAAGAGGGTCAGGATTGAGTCTGGGACTGGGGCTGGGGTTACATCTGAGGCTGCGGCTGCAGTAGAGGACTGGTACAGCCCCCCTGTGGTACCTCTAGACCATTGTGAGTATTGGCTCCACGAGGACTGTAGCATCTGGTCTGCAGGTGTGTTCCTGGTGAAGGGGAGGGTCTACGGTCTGGAAGAGGCGGTCAAGGTGGCTCAGGAGACAGTAAGTTTAAATCCTGCAGCCCAGGAATGGATGTGCTTCTGTTTAATTGAGTCTATTGATTTTATGATTGGGTTGTATACAGTACATTCTGAAAATATTTAGCCCCCTTGACTTACTCCACATTTTGTTACGTTACAGCCTTATTCTAAAATTGATTAAAATTGTTTTTCCCTCATCAATCTATACACAATACCAGAGCAATAAGATTTTTTGCAAATTTATTACAAATAAAAATGTACAAAAAAGTATTAAGACCCTTTCCATAGTACTCTGTTGGAGCACCTTTGGCAGCGATTACAGCCTCAAGTCTTCTTGGGTATGACACTACAAGCTTGGCACACCTGTATTTGGAGAGTTTCTTCCTTTTTTTTTTTTTTTTTCTATGCAGATCCTTAAGCTCTGTCAGGTTGGATGGGGATTGTCGCTGCACAGCTATTTTCAGATGTTCGATTGGGTTCAAGTCCAGGCTTTGGCTGGGCCACTCAAGGACATTCAGAGACTTGTCCCGAAGCCACTTTTGCGTTGTCTTGGCTGTGTGGTTATGGTCATTGTCCTGTTGGAAGGTGAACCTTTGCCCCAGTTTGAGGTCCTGAGCGCTTTGGAGCAGGTTTTTATCAAGGATCTATATGTACTTTGCTTTGTTCATCTTTCCCTCGATCCTGACTAGTCTCCCAGTCCCTGCCGCTAAAAAACATCCCCACAGCATGATAATGCTGCCACCACTATGCTTCACCATAGGGATAGTGACAGGTTTCCTCCAGATGTGACGCTTAGCATTCAAGTCAAAGAGCTCAATCTTGGTTTCATCAGACCAGAGAATCTTGTTTCTCATGGTCCGGGTGTCCTTTAGGTGCCTTTTGGCAATTTCCAAGCGGGCTGTCATGCGCCTTTTTACTGAGGAGTGGCTTCCGTCTGGCCACTCTACCATGAAGTCCTGATTGGTGGAGTGCTGCAGAGATGGTTGTCTTTCTGGAAGGTTCTCCCAACTCCACAGAGGAACTCTAGAGCTCTGTCAGTGACCATCGGGTTCTCGGTCACCCGGTTTCCGATTGCTCAGTTTGGCTGGGCAGCCAGCTCTAGGAATGATCTTGGTGGTTCCAATCTTCTTCCATTTAAGAATGGAGGCCACTGTGTTCCTGGGTGGCCTTCAATGCTGCAGACATTTTTTGGTACCCTTCCCCAGATCTGTGCCACGGCACAATCCTGTCTCGGAGCTCTACGGACAATTCCTTCAACCTCATGGCTTGGTTTTTGACATGCACTGTCAACTGTGGGACCTTATATAGACAGGTGTGTGCCTTTCCAAATCATGTCCAATCAATTGAATTTACCACAGGTGTACTCCAATCAAGTTGTAGAAACATCTCAAGGATGATCAATGGAAACAGGATGCACCTGAGCTCAATTTTGAGTCTCATAGCAAAGGGTCTGAATACTTATGAAAATAAGGTGTTTCTGTTTTTTATTTTTTTATAAAATCTAGCAAAAAATAATCTTTTTTTCGCTTTGTCATTATGGTGTGTTGTGTGAAGATTGATAAAAACAATTTAATCCATTTTAGAATAAGGCGGTACTGCAATAAAATATGGAAAAAGTCAAGGGGTCTGAATGCTTTCCGAATGCACTGTATGTAGCGTTCTTTATCTCCCATAGGGACTATGTCTGTTTTAGACAACTTTTTACAATTGTACATTTATCTAAAGTTTTTTGTGGAAGTATGTAATAGTACTAGACTTCTGTTTTAGCAATGTAAAATATTATAGCAGCTTGTCTTTTGGTCTTGGCCTGTGACACAACACAAAACCAAATAATTATATTTCCTGTTTTCAGACGTGTTCTCGCTGCTATAACCCAGGTGCCACCTTGGGCTGCTTCTTCAAAGGATGCCCCAACAAGTATCACTACAGGTGTTCTCTACAGTCAGGTGAGTCTCCCCCTCTGCCCTGTCCCCATCCCTAGCTGGGACCCTTCTACTTCTGCTTACTAATGGGCCCAGTTCCAATACTTATGCCAAAGAAGGTAGGAGGGAAGGATTCATTTGGAAGCATCTCAACCAGGCGTCCAAGACTAGGGAGTGTACTGGGTCCTCCCATAAGTCTGCCATGATTCTAATTCAGGATGGTGGGTATTGTCGCTTCCTGTTGTGTTGACACCTATTAGTTCTGTAAATGGCTGTTCTGAGCGGAGGTGTGTTGCAGGCTCCCTCTGTTACAACCTATCCCTATCTGTAACGTGTTGGTGTGTGTGTGGAGGCTGGTTCGGCCATCTGATTAATCACTTATTGATCCCAGCATTCTTCTCCCCACAGACTGTGTCCTCAATGAAGAGAACTTCTCCATGAAATGCACCAAGCACAAGGTATGAATGGTTGATTAATTGAAGTGACTGCTAGTCACTCACTCTGTGGCTGTCAAGTGTTTTCTGTCTCACTGTATTGTACAAATATTGTCTTTGAGGAAGAGTTGAGGCTGGCATGAAGCCAACAATTTAGCAATCCTCCATTTAGTGATGCGCAGTAAATCATAAAAAAAGTATGGCTTCAGTTCAGCATTGCTTCATACCGAGGCTGACTACACAGCCCTACAGTATGATATACAGTGCCTTCAGAAAGTATTTTTTTTTCTCACCCATATATACACAATAACCCATAGTGCAAACACCTCTGGCAGTGATTACAGCTGTGAGTCTTTCTGGGTAAGTTTCTAGGAGCTTTCCACACCAGGATTGTGCATAATTTGCCCATTTTATTATTTTCAAAATTCAAGCACTGTCAAATTGCTTGTTGATAATTGCTAGACAACCATTTTCAGGTCTTGCCATAGATTTTCTAGTAGATTTAAGTGAAAAACTAACTCGGCCACTCAGGAACATTAACTGTATTCTTGGTAAGAAATTCCAGTGTAGATTTGGCCTTGTGTTTCAGGTTATTCCCAATCTGGCCCTCATACCATCATGGCCTCCTAATCATCCCCAGCTTCCAATTGGCTCATTAATTTCCGCTCTTCTCCCCTGTAACTATTCCAGAGGTCATTGCTGTAAATTAGAATGCGTTCCGAGTCAACCTACCTGGTAATACAAGGGTTAAATAAAATTAATTATTTTCCTGCTGAATGGGGAATTGATCTCCCAGTATCTGGTCCAAAGCAGACTGAACCAGGGTTTCCTCTATGATTTTTCTTAATGTGCCCGGCTCAATTCTGTTTATTTTTATCCTGAAAAACTCCCCAGTGCTTAACGAATACAAATCAAATCAAATTTTATTGGTCACATACACATGTTTAGCAGATGTTATTGCAGGTGTAGAGAGAGTGTGTTTCTATCTCCAGCAGTGCAGTAATATCTAACAAATACACTCTAATCTAAAGGAATGGAATTAAGAATAACGAAGATACAGGGCGGCATAGACTAAGATACAGTATAATAAAATGTAAATATTGTAAAAGCATACCCATAACATGATGCAGCCATCATATGAAAATATGAGCGGCCCTCAGTAATGTATTGTATTTGCTTTGTATTCAGGAAGTGAATTGCTTTGCCAATTAATTTTTTAGTAGTGTTCCTTTAGTGCCTTATTGCATACAGGATGCATGTTTTGGAATATTTTTTATTCTGTACAGGCTTCTTTCATTTCACTCTGTCAATTAGGTTATTGTTGTGGAGTAAATACAATGTTGATCCATCCTCAGTTTTCTCCAATCACAGCCATTAAACTCTGCAAATGTTTTAAAGTCACCATTGGTCTCATGGTGAAATCCCTGAGCGGTTTCCTTCCTCTCCGTCAACTGAGTGAGGAAGGACGCCTGTATCTTTGTAGTGACTGGGTGTATTGATACACCATCCATAGTGTAATTAATAACTTCACCTTTTTTTTTTACCCATCTACCAATAGGTGCCCTTCTTTGCGAGGCAATAGAAAACCTCCCTGTTCTTTCTGGTTGAGTCTGCGTTTGAAATTCACTGCTTGATTGATTTGACCTTAATTGTATGTGTGGGGTACAGAGATGAGGTAGTCAATCAAAAATGCAACTTATTATGTGGCTTGTTAAGCACATTTTTACTCCTGAACTTATTTAGGCTTGCATAACAAAGGGGTTGAATACTTATTGACTCAAGACATTTCAGCTTTAAATGTTGTATTAATTTGTAAGAAGAAATGTTAAAGAAAATTCCACGTTGACATTATGGGTTATTGTGTGTAGGCCAGTGACATAAAATCTCAATCCATTTTTAAATTCAGTCTGTAATACAAAAAAATGGTATTGTGTGTGCGTGTGTGTGTGTGCGCGCTCCTCCCCAGAACAAGTCATTTAAAGGCACTCCTGGGAGCAGAAGAGACGACAGGTGACACAACCAGGAGAAAGACTGAGTACACATGGTCAGTGGTTCTGTTACATTGTTCACGACAGCACCACCTCTTCTGGTCTTTGTCCCCAAAAGATCCAGCATTACTGACCTGTGCGTGTTCGTTACACATCAGTAATACATTTTTTTAGCATTATTGTAACATTCTTCAATGACAATCATGGTAGTGGGGCATTTCTATGCACTGTATATCCAAATCACAAAGTGCTTAATGTTTAAATCTCTTTGTTTGAAAACCTGACTGGGTTCTTATATATATTTTTTCGTTCCAGGTGTTGTTTATCTGGGGTGTTCCGCAGGAACACTGACCTCTGATTGAAAGCTGGCTTTCTACACCTCCTGCTACCTGTCCTGTTGCCTTCAACACGTAATGCAATGCGCTGCACAGACTACGCAGGAGACCGTGGCTGTCCTAATGTCCTGTTACCTCTGTCCTTCTCATGGGACTGGACAGGCAATGGAGGCTGCTAGATGGGCCAATGAATAAACAGAACAGAGGAGTTAGGTGCAGGGCCCAAAGCCAAGGTCACCATTGGAAGAGAAATGTGTTCACGTCGCTTACGATGGCATGCTAAACATGTGCTATCTCTTTGTAATTATTTATTAGGAAAAAGGATTCTCCCCTCTTTTTTTTTTCTTTTTTTTTTTATTGAATTGTTTACAATACAATTGGAGATATTTAATTTTGTAAAGCTTTTTAAGTATGTGATTTATATATTGCTTATTTATTTTTTGGGTAACTTGTGGCTTTTTGTTTTTACTTTGCAATTGACCTGGTGGTGTGTTTGTTATGGAAGGTCGTTTGGGTCGTGTTATTTGATGGGTTGAATGGTGTTATTTAATGTGTATCTTTTTGACAGGCAATGACCCGAACAGACTTCCATAGTTTGTGTGTGTCTTAAGTTATTAGTAAGAACCAATGCTGAAGACTCCACTTGGTAGAGGAAGTGATGGTCGTATAGGGGTTGGTGTAGAGAGAGTGCAGAACGTTCTAGTATTTAGATCCACCCCAAGTTTTCTCTACAGAACCATTTCTGATTACAATACAGGTACTTGATAATATCTATTGATAAAGACCATACTTTGCTACAAGACTCAGTTGACAGGTTTATTTTTATGTGGTTAAATTAATACCGGATTCATCTAATTACTTCTGATTTACAGAGGGCGAGAATAGGCAAGGTGTGTATTTCAACTGATTTTACTTGCACTATGTTTTGTCAGCACATTTTTATATAGTGAATATGAAGAATTATTGAGGGATCTGTAGCTTGTGTATTGTTCATTCATCTTGTGAATGTATTTCCTCTAAAGAGGAGGGATGACGCTGAAAGCACTTATATGGAACTGTAGAATCCCTCGCCACGGCTGCAGTATTATCTCCAAAGCGGACTCACCCTGGCCTGTAGCATCTAATTCAGGCACTGCCCCATATAGTTGTGTGTGTGTGGTATAATCAGTAGAGAACTTGTTTGTCTCTTCATTCCATTGACACCATGGCTGTATTTCTCACTGACACAGCTCTCCGAGACTAAAGTGATTGGTCCACACATCACATTCATTACTTGACTTTCCTCTTCTGTTTTTTTTTTTACTGAGACTAAACCATTTCTTTATTTTCTTAAATTGCATTTACAACGATAGTAATGCAACCCAACACTACCATTACTCACATGACCTTACACATGCATTATTTGTTTGAACAAGGGCGTACCTTTTCGTTTTTTGGGGGGGGAATGCTAGGACCATTCAACCATCACATGATGTAAACTGATTTTAGATGACCTCTGTCGTCTGTAGAATTCCAACAAGTATAGACCGTAGCGCTACAGTCAGCCTATAGTTTCTAGCCATCCACGTTTTGGACTTTACACCAACCTCTACCAGGTAGCTGTTGATTTGGTCAGAATGGTCATCTTCATCCTTTCAGCTCTGTCAACCTCCTCCATTCACCTGTCTGTCTGAAGTCATCCCTCACCTGAACTCACCCAAGGCCTTATCACTGCTACTAGACCGCTATGTTGTCCTAGTCCTCTTCACCAGCTTTGTTGCCAAGACAAATCAGTGGGTGTCCAGTGCATTGCCTTCTGTTGGACATCCACACAACTAACCAGGGCAGCTCGAATGCTCCTTCCGCTGCAGACGTAGATGTAAACCGCGCAGGTCTGATAGACTGTACATTTAGATAGGCTGCTGTAGGTTGTGCTGTCCATAGTGACAGTAGAGGCAGTGTTGTTCTATCTGAGCCCAGTGCAGTCTGGACAGGGAGACCAAACAGCAGTGATGGTGAATGTTACAGCAGGCCGCTCCCTGGGAGAGGATTCCTCACACAGCAGGAGATGCGTGTGTGTGTGTCTGTACCAATATCCACACTAGAACAGCACCTAGAATGAAGCAATGAATTGTGCATGCATTCTAAGTGGTATGGCTATTGGAATGTAGCTTGCTACACATAAAAAAACCTCTTCTACTTACATCTGGTTATATTGTGCCATCTTTGTCGTTTTTGTTTTCTGTATGTGCTGCAGTGAAACAGATTTAGTCAAATACTAAATGAGCGCCAGACGCTCTGCTGTTCCTTATTGTCACAGCCGCTTTATTTAATCAAACTGATGCATTGTCTCAGCTATGGCTTTTGGACTACTAATTTCACAGTTGTAAAATATGTTTGGTTTGTAATATTGTTTCCATGTCTAAATCTCAGGGCTGGGGTCTCAATTATTCAAATGATGTGTTTTTATTGTTTTGACCTATGAAATGTTATCACACATTGACTGGAGCAATGCTAACAGTAGCAGGATACTGATCATCACAGCAAAGGGTCTGTGTTGGCTATTATAACCTTTTCTTTATACAGTCTACTGGTTAAACCTGTTATTGATACAATTGGTTGTCAGCCAGTTGTTATGGGTAACGTTTGACAAGGACTGCCAATGTCACCGCTCTCCCTCTTTTTATTTTAAGGCGACTTTACGGATGTTATTTTGTACTGTGTGTTTTACCCCAGGCTAACGGGTAAATTTAACTGTAAAATAAATATTTAGTTGAACCCCTTTTTTGTGTGAAGGTTTCGTGATTTTAAAAGAGATAACCAACCATTCAAACTTGAAATTTTGTTAAACTTCCCATAGAGCATGAATCAATCTTCATAATATTATTGCAAACACACTGCTGGTGCAGAAATGCTGTAACGTGGATATGTGTGCTGTTGCAGTTGCTGTGTGGCCTGTGTTGTGATACGATGTAATAGCTAGAAATGTAAGAACAGCATGTCCGTATCTCCTGCAGAGTACTGGGACATCTATCTGTGAGTCCAGGGAACAAACTCACACCAGCATTCATTCCAACAACAGTTTTCATTTTATTGTCGACTAAATCAGAGCTTACAGGGAAGACGGTTGTATTGCAAAGACAGAATCGGACACGAGTTCTTGCGCTGTGTTCTCCTACTCAATAAAACGCCACTGAAATCATGATGCCGCATCAATATGTCACTGGACAGAAAGACAGGGAACTCCCAATACACATTACATCATGATAGCTTTGCAGAAACCTCTTTGTCCAACTCATCTATTGGCTACAGCAGTGGTCTCCAACCCAGCTTTCGATGATTAGTTGAATCAGGTGTGTTAGTATTGGGCTAGATTAAAAGCCTCCCCAGGACTTAGCATGGTAACCACTAGCCTCTAGAGAAACAACTCTCCAGCCCTACGCATTGGGACTGGAGTTGTTTTGAGTCAGAACACAATAAGGTCATAGGTTGTCACAAGATGTAGTAATCTCACTACCCAAGACACTGATATAAGGTCAGTGGAGTTTTTCACCCTTCTGGATAAAGTGAGGATTTGGGGAGGGTAAGCTGATCCTAGATCTCTACCTGAAGCCATACTTCAACTAGCTACAAACCTTACTGAACAATTAATTGTTGGAAGATGTCAAACCTCAGAGGGAAAATAACTTTACTGACTTATACGACATTCATACACCCCCCCCAAAAAAAATCACAATTGTTTCCCAGCACATACAGATGCATGCAAATATGTCTGGAAATCACAAAACACGTTTTTAATTGTTTTAATCTTATTTCTGACTAAAATGACTCACTCATCACTCTTTCTTGTGATGTTTTACTTGACAACTTCTCAAGATTTGGCAATTTAGAAGCTACACACTTCATCAAAAATTTATTATTTTGAGAACTACAGTATCTAACTATTCTAGAAAGTCTCCTAGGATTTCCAAGCTAAGTAACCTCGCTCTGGATCCTTGTTCTTATTAGTGAGATGGAAACACAACATCAACAGCATACAAACACAACACATTGAATAAAAATTAACCATTCTTGTTTTGTCTGTTTTTTAGCCCTAAGATGTCTCAAGAGGCCATAAGATCAATATTCGCTTCAGGACATAATGCAAGAAATTGTGCTACAGCTAAATTCCACATCACAACAACTTTTTGTAAAGCCCGTTAAAATTGTCAAGAAAGATGTGTTTTAGTTACTCATCATGCAGTTTATTTTTAAACGGGATTGTGTACTTCCCTGTATTTTTCTTCTTGAATTTAAAATGCTAAATGATTCTGAAAATCAAAACAAAACTCTAGTCATCAGCATTAAGACATTTAAAACCAACAAGAATCAAATAAATTGACAAAAATGTGTAAAAATGAAGTAGATATGTGTGTGTTAAGGTGCAGGGATAAAGTGTTGGACATCATTAAGAGCTATCTTGGCTTGCTGCGGCAGAATAAAGTTATCTGTAAAATACATTCATCTAAATGGTCACACTTTATTTGGATAGTCCCATATAGATGATCTACAGATGGTCATACTATCAACAAACTAAGGTTGCGCTTAGGGTTAGGTTTAGAATAAGGGTTAGGGTAAGGGTTAAGTTCAAGGTTAGGATAAGGGTTAAGACTAGGGTTAGGGTTAGTGGATAGCAGGGTTGGGGTCAATTCCCTTTTAATTCCAGGCAATTCAGATAGTAAACCAAATTCCAATTCCAAATGTTCCTAACTGAAAAGTGTTGAAGAGAATTGGACTTGGAATTTCAGTGTACTTCCTGAATTGACTGGAATTTACATGGAATTGACCCAACCCTGATGGATAGTTAGTTGAAATGTTGACAGCTATTGTCTACATCTACAAGCCATCGATCTGGGACTATCCAAATAAAGTGTTACCTACTTAATGCCTTACTCTTCTCCATCTGGTGGCTTTGAATTATCCAATATTAATGTGTAGCACATCATGGGATTCAATCTAAATCCTAAACTGGTTAGAGAATACTCCATGCAACAACTACTATTAAACGCAGTAATTTTCAAGATCCAGTTGTTGCAACAGTATTCATTTTCCTGTTCAAAATGTGTTGCAGAAGATCAAGTACAGATGTGGCACTAGAGCATCCAGAAGCCTTTACTGAAATTAGTCAAACACAAAACACCTAAAGCTAATCTGGTTATTTAGGATTTAAATAAATAAAGTAAATCCAAAGGCAAAATAAAAATGTCCGATCCATACACACGGAACATTCAGATACATACATACATACATACTGTACACACATACGTTGTACCAGAGTTCACATTGCATTACAGTAAACATCAAAACTGCTGTTCATTTTGATGATATTCTTTCATTGAGGAAAATTTACAAGGTATTTCTGTCAGCTTCAAAAACACTAATCAAAAGAACATCTCTCTTCATCTCTTGGCTTTTTCATAAATGGTTCCGCCATGCCAGTTCTGAAGCTCTTTTTTGCTCAATTCACTTTCGATATCAGTCTTTTTGGGGGAAATGTATTGCTTTAAGAAATGCATTTTGGTCTGAATACCAGCATTTCAGATCACAATGTGTTTTTCAACCTCTCTTTCCGTGTCTTATCTGTCCGTCTGTCTGTATTGGTTGGTTGATCGTTCAGTATGTTGTTCATTGAGTCTTTGCAGTCTCTATAAAGATTTGCCATCTCTGTAGAATGACTTATCACTGGATCTCTGACTGGATAATTTTACCCTAAGACCCCAACCGGAATCATCAGGAATATCTTGAGTTGATCCCTTTTTATTTGGCAAAATGTTAATTAATTAATTAATTCATTAAATGTCCTTTCTTTTGACTCTGTTTTTGTAAGGATAATAAAGTATAGTTATAATATAGTATGTGTCTGTGAATGAGTATGAGTATACAGTACATAGTATGTATGAGACTGTATGGACATTTGTATGCACAGTGCATTCGAAAGGTATTCAGACACTTTGACTTCATCCACATTTTGTTAGGTTACAGTCTTATTCTAGAATTGATAACAAAAATTTCCCTCACCAATCCACACACAATACCCCATAATGACAAAGCAAAAAAGGGTTTTTGAAATTGTTGCAAATATATAAAAAATAAAAAACAGAAATACCTATTTACATAAGTATTCCGACCCTTTGCTATGAGACTCGAAATTGAGCTCAGGTGCATCCTGTTTCCATTTCCATCTTTGAGATGAATGCCAAGCGTCACGTCTGGAGGAAACCTGTCACCATCCCTACGGTGAAGCATGATGGTGGCAGCATCATGCTGTGGGAATGTTGTTCAGCGGCAGGGACTGGGAGACTGGTCAGGATTAATGGAAAGATGAACGGAGCAAAGTACATATCCTTGATGAAAACCTGCTCCAGAGCGGGTCAGAGCAGGAGTGGCTTCGGGACAAGTCTCAATGTCCTTGAATGGCCCAGCCAGAGCCCGAACCCGATAGAACATCTCTGGAGAGACCTGAAAATTGCTGTGCAGCAACGCTCCCCATCCAACCTGACAGAGCTTGAGAGGATCTGCAGAGAAGAAAAACTTCAATAAAGTTGCTTCAACAAGGTACTGCGCAAAGGGGCTGAAACGTGATATTTCAGTGTTTCATTTTTTATATATTTGCAAAAATGTCTAAAAACCAGTTTTGCTTTGTCATTATGGGGTATTTGTGTAGAGTGATGAGGGGAAAAAACTTTTTAATCAATTTTAGAATTAGGCTGTAATGTAACAGAATGTGGAAAAAGGGGTATGAATACTTTCCAAATGCATGTATGTATGGCTATGTGTGTGTATATGAGTGTAGGTGTCTGTGTGTGCATGTATGTGTACTGTACGCAGTATTTCTGTCCTTCTCAGCCCCGTCTCACACACACATCTCTCAGACACAGATCTCTATAGGTGTAGCCACCAGTATGCGTCCAGGGGGCTGGTTGTTGTTGTTGCTGATGCTGTCTCTGGGCATGCGTTCATAGCTGTTAGTAGAGGATACGGAGCTGGTGGTGGAAACAGACACAAAATGGTGTCCTCCACCTGAATCCATCACCCCTGCCTTCGTCCCCCCAGTCCCGCTCTCCACAGACACTGGAGACAGAGGAGAGAGCGGAGACAGAGTCTGCTGTTTCATCCTCTCCACCAGTATGTCTTCATCGTCCTCTCCAGACGAGGACGACGTACTGCTCCCTTCCCCGTCCACCCTCACCCCTCCTCCTCTCTCCCTCTCTCTCTCTCCACCCCCTCCTCCATTCCTGTTGCTGTCTCCATCCAGCATCCAGCTGTGGCTGAAGTAGCCAAACACCTCTTTGACGGAGCAGCGTCTGTCCTGCTCCACAGAGAGGAGCCTGCGAAACATGCGGAGGGCCTGCTCTGTGAAGCGGCGCCACTGCGAGGGTACGGTGCCCGTGCGGCGTCTCTGCCAGTGGGTGAACTCCTGGTAGAAGGAGTCGGAGGGCAGGGCCTTCTCCCAGGGGAAGTTACCGGTCAGCATGCAGAAGAGGAGGACTCCAAAGGCCCACACATCGGTGCTGTAGTCCACGCAGAAGCCCACGTGGCGAGATGTGTCGCACAGCTCTGGAGCCGTGTACGGGATGGTACCGCTCACCTGAGAGGAGAGGAAGAAATAATATTTGTTAATTGATGAGGAAGATTTCATTATTTATTTAAATTGGCTCCAATGAGGTTTGGTCTCTTTTAAAACATACTTGCATTTCAAAACAACACCCTATTTCCCATACAGTTCGCTACTTTTGTCTTTAAAAAAAAATGTACATGTGATTTGACCCACTCACACGTTTGACCGGCGAGCCAGCGCGGCGTGCCATGCCGAAGTCGGACAATTTGACTTTGCGGCACTCACGGTCGAAGATGAGGATGTTCTCAGGCTTGATGTCTCGGTGAACCAACTTCTTACAGTGAAGGTAGTCCAGGGCGATGGCAACCTGGTGCACGCAGCGCTTAGCAACCGTCTCCGGGAGACCAACCTGGATGGAGAGGGGAGGAGGTAAGAAAACAATATAAACCTTAAAGATGTCTGTAATGACAACCGCTACAAATGTGTTACGAAGCACTGGAACCTTGCAAGCAATGTGACAAAAGCTATTATAAACTGTCATTGAACATTATTAAGAGCCAATTCATGTTTACAACAAAACCTACATAGTCATTATAACATTATAACAGAACATCCCAAATATGCATCCCTGTATTTCAGTCTCTTTGTACCTGTGGAGGGATGATGTCGAAGAGGTCCCCGGCCAGGGCATACTCCTGGGCAAACACGTAGTAGTCGTCAGTCTCGAAGGCGATGCCGAACATGTTAATGATGAAGGGACAGGGAGAGAGGTATAGAGAGATGCTGTACTCCCTCAGGAACGACTTCAGCTTGGTTGTCTTCTTCCTCAGGAACTTCAGGGCCATCTTGGTGCCTGAGGGGATCAGAACATGTGAGAGATGAATAATTGTAATAGTTGGTCATGCTACACGTCATCCGGCAGTTTAATAGACCAGTGAATGATCCTGTGTATCCTCAAAATCTCAAAATCAAGTCTAGTGTGTGTGTGTCCTCCTCACCTCTGATCTTGTGTATGACTAGGTCTACCTTGCCGTAGGTACCCTTGCCCAGCTCCCTGATGACATCATAGTACTTGTTGATCTCTAGCCTCTCTAGGTCCTGGGCTGCGATCAGCTGCAGCTCTTCCAGAATGTCCATGTTGCCACGGGAACCCATCGGAGAAGAACTCATACTGGGGACCAGGTCAGGGGGTGGACTGGGGGATAGGGTTAGGGGGCGGACAGGAGCAGGTGACAAGTTTAGGGGACGGACAAATAGGCAGGACTGGAGAGGTGGCTAACGGCTTGTGTCACTGGAGAGAAGGAGAGAGAAATAGAAGCAGGCAGACATTTTGTTAGTGGAAAATACATCAAACATTCAAAGACTAACATCTAATATAAAAAAAATTAAAATCTTGTTTTTGTTTATTTTGTATGTCCAATAAACAAATATTGAGCAAGAAAGAGAAAATGTATTGATGCACACAAACACACACTAGCCTAACTCCATCCTACTGCAGTGTGATTATTCTCTTAGAATAACTTATTTTCCGAACACAGTGTTTACCATCCAGACGCAGAACACTCTGACCTATTCTTCCGACTATTCATACACACACACACACACACACACACACACACACACACACACACACACACACACACACACACACACACACACACACACACACACACACACACACACACACACACACACACACACACACACACACACACACACACACACACACACACACAGACACACATTGCATAACTCTGAATGCCATGAAACAAGTTGGCTCTGTTTATGGAAACTTTGGGCTTTATGTTTAATTCCTCTGGTTAACATAAAACACTATGAAACATACCTACTCCCCTTTGGAATATACACACCCTTTATATGCACAGTGAAACTAAAACTTTTATAATTTGACTCTATACTCCGATATGAAGGTGTCATAAGTATTTGGACAATCACAATAATAGGTCATCTCTCAGAATCCCTACGTCTCTCTCTCTCTCTCTCTAGGACAAATATTTACAGGTACACGTATGAGTGTCCGTGTGTGTGTGTGTGTGTGTGTGTGTGTGTGTGTGTCGGTATCTCTGCCCTGTGCTGTACTTTTATGGAAGCAGCAGCAGAAGCGTCAGACTCATAGCTGGATGAGTCATCAGCTTAGAGGCAATGTCATCTATTTGATGACTAAACCCACCTACTGGGCAGATGTTACGCCCCCTGTACTGGGTTGGAGAAAAAGGAAAGGAAACATTGTTACATTAGCACAGAGACCAGCAAACTCAACATTCAGTTGGACAGCAGCACTGGATTGGGTGGCACTTGGCAGCCCTGACTGTGAATGGCTGAGCACCCAGGAAGTGTTGGATGAGAGAAAGTCTGCAATAGCCATCTGTCTGTCTGTGGTATCAGTAAAATTATTACTGGTGTTTTTGGTATTTTATTAACACCAGTCTATTAACCCTCACCTCACGCATTCTCTCTCTCTCTCTCTCTCTCTCTCTCTCTCTCTCTCTCTCTCTCTCTCTCTCTCTCTCTCTCTCTCTCTCTCTCTCTCTCTCTCTCTCTCTCTCTCTCTCTCTCTCTCTCTCTCTCTCTCTCTCCCTCCCTCCCTCCCTCCCTCCCTCCCTCCCTCCCTCCCTCCCTCCCTCCCTCTCGTTTTCTAACCATCGCTCTTTCAGAGGTTAGTTAGAAGCCGACAGCACTCTGCCAATTTCCAGATTGCTGTTATGCAACAGCCATGCCAAAGCTGACAGATCTAAGTTAGCTGAGGCAAACACACCAGAATCACAATGTTATTCCTCCAACGTTATAACAGCCTCAACAAGAGTACTGCTCTGCTCTGCTGCTGTTGTTAAGCCAATAGCTCTCTTCTTAAGCCTTTCAATAGATTTACATTTTCCTGATGCTGGAGCATTATGCAAGCAGCTGTTACAAAATACATTAAAGATGTTTCTTTACTGTATTGTTAAGAGGCAACCACTTTGCCGGTCCACTCGAATAAATGAAATTAATCAGAATTGAAGATGAAAGATGACCTTCCTATATTCAAAAGAGAGTACTGGAGATAAACATGCATAGTATGTAGTGTACAACCCTTCTGGATTGTTTTCTACAACATGTAATCTAACAATAAAATATATTTGTATTTCTCTCTCTCTCTTTCTCTCTCTTCCTCTCTCTCTCTGAATCATCTGATTATTTTCTTGCCTACGAGGCTGGCAGCTTTTCAGCAACACACAGCTGGAACTGAGAGAGAGAGAGAGAGAGAGAGAGAGAGAGAGAGAGAGAATCGAGAGAGAGAGAGAGAGAGAGAGAGAGAGAGAGAGAGAGAGAGAGAGAGAGAGAGAGAGAGAGAGAACGTGAAAGCAGATAATGTTTTCCAGCTCCTGCTTTGACCACAGGGGTGTGAAGAGCTTCAGGTACAACAGGTACTGTACCACGCTAGTCTTGCGCAGCTAACCTTGTTGGGACACACAATTTAGTCCCATTCAAAATCCTATTTTCCCTAACCCTAAACCTAAACCTAAACCTAACCCGTACTCTAACCCTAACCCTATCCCTAACCCTAACCTTAACCCAAAAACCTAACCTTAACCCTAACCCTAAACCTAACCCTAACTCCTAACTCTAACCCTAAAACTAACCCTAGCTCCTAACCCTTAACTTAATTCTAACCCTAACACTATAATTCTAACCTTAACCCTAAAACCCTTAGAAACAGCATTTGACCTTGTGGGGACTAAGAAAATGTCCCCAGTTGGTCAAATTGTTGTTAGTTAATGTCTGGTCCCCACAAGAATAGTTAAACAACGTCCACACACACATATTGAAGAACCACATAACTGATTTGATCTATGCAAGCACTGCAACAGCCCACAGTAGCTCTTTGTCAAACCCTAGTCTAGTCTGACAGGGCAATTCACCCCAGTCCTACAACAGGGTCTCATTTCAGGAGGACTTGACGTTACCCAACATTTAGGTACAAATGCCTTCTATAGAACACACACACTTCCCTGTCCAACAAGTCCAAGAACTCCTTAGCAACAGCTTTAGTTAGATACAGACTATGTTGAGACGCTGCTGGTGTTGAATTCTAAAGTAAAGTACTCCTGTCAACAGGGCTTCTGTCTAACCTATATTGTGACTCATCATGGATCTGTGTGTGTCATCACAAGCCCCTTTCGATCAGCTGGGCTAGGCCTAGCTCTGAATGCAGGCCACACACGCACGAACACACGTGCACGGACACGCGCATTGCACACCCGCGTAGATCAGGGTTTCCGTTTTTTTGACAAAAAAATATTTCAATTTACTTCCCTGTATTACCCACCGCTATGCCACTTCTCTCCTGTTCTATTGATTTTCATTTCAACTTTCTTCCATTGTCCAGAAGCCAAACGCACAATCCTAGTCATATTAGCAACCCATCCTAGTTGTTGCATCATTAGATTCCTCCTCTTTCTAAGTTTCAAATGTATATTTTAATCTCTGTCGCATATAGAACCACTCTCATCAGGTTTGCTGTTTAGAATGTTGTATTTTGCCAAATGTTTGAAAATGATGTTTTATTCGCTGCTTCATTAAAGGAGTTGCTTGTTCTGTTAAAATGAATAAATACATATGAGATAATGGAGAAACTTGGGAGACACCTGGTGGGGGTTGGAGATAAGCACAAGACAAGTGAAACAGATCAGGGTGTGACATTAATCTCACAGATATCCTCGAGAAAGCTCAGGAGGTGGGGGCCGATCTCGTTCTCCCGCCCTCTTAGTTCTGCAGGCCTGACGACCCAGAGAGCAGTGGAGCTGCTTCCGGTCAGCAGTTACAACCCTGCTTACAACCAGTCCTGGCAGCTATCGTCATGCAGGGTTTATACCCTAGCGAACAAAGCAGGGGCGTGCTTCCTCTGCTGTCTCCTGAAGTCCACAATCTCCCCTTCATTTTGTTGACGTTGAGGGAGAGGTTATTTTCCTGGCACCACTCTGCCAGGGCTCTCACCTCCTCCCTGTAGGCTGTCTCGTCATTGTTGGTAATCAGGCCTACTACTGTTGTGTCGTATGAAAACTTGATGATTGAGTTGGAGGCGTGCGTGAACAGGGAGTACAGGAGGGGGCTGAGCACGCACCCTTGTGGGGCCTCTGTGTTGAGGATCAGCGTAGCGGAGGTGTTGTTTCCTGCCTTCACCACCTGGGGGCAGCCGTTTCCAGTTTGTTCGTGGTCCTATGTTCCTTGCAGGATTTGCATCATTGTTAAGGTCCTGGCAAGGCCCGATAGTGATACAGTTCATCCAGAGCGGTTGTGTTGTCTCTTAGGGGGGCATGTCGCTTACGCCCAGTCTCTAAGCTTTTAGCTCATCCTGGGACGTGTCAAATGTGCTTAAAGGGATACTTTGGATTTTGGCAATGAGGCCTTTTATCTACTTCCCCAGTCAGGTGAACTTGTGGATAAGATTTGTATGTCTCTGTGTCCAAAATGAAGGAAGTCAGATAGTTTCAGGAGCGAATGCTAACTCGCGCTAGCAATTGCACTAGGGCTAGTTAGCAACTTCCTTCAAACTGCTCGCAGAGACATACAGATGTTCAATGAGTTCATCTGAATCTGGGGAAGTAGATAAAGGGCCTCATTGCCAAAACCTCGAAGTATCCCTTTAAGCATTATAGACACGTCCTAAAGGCTTAGAGACTGGGCGTAAGCAACGTGCCCCCCTTAGAGACGACACAACAGTTATGGATAAACTGTATCACTGTCGGGGCCTTGGCAGGACCTTAACAACGATCAACCTTAATTGCCCAAATCCCGAATTATCCCTTTAAGAACCTTTCACAGTAGCTACTGGGCACTGAAAAGAGTGATGTAATATTCCTCCATCTTTCGCTTTACTACTGCCCTTGGTGTCCGTAACTGTATAGGTGGTCTGGGGTTTTTCATCTTTGGACTGGGTGGACTTTTTTCCCATTGTCGCACCTTGGAGCTTATGAATTTTCTCCTGTCGAAAAAGGGTGTCCCTGCCATTGTCGAGGACGCGTGGTGCGCATCTACTTGGATTATAGGATAGCTCAGACAAGGGTGTCATCCTCTTCACTCATTGGGCAGGGCCCTCTCTTTTTGACGATATCCTGCCAGATCATAGGGGCTATTATATTGATTTATAATAGTGAGGGTGTTAGTGTTCAGAGGGACCTGGAAGGGCCCTCTCCTACAGAGGAGTTTACCTATCGGGCACTGTTTTCTGAGACATATCTCATTAAACTGAGATTGTGTGTGGCTGTATGCCACGTAATGATCTTCCCCTCACTTTATGACTTTTTTCCTTATGCCTTGTTTCTACACCTTCTGGGTTGCACATGTGGCCATATATTATAGATATTGAAACAAATAGTTGAAAGAGAACTTAAGGTTACTTGCGTAACACTGGTTCTCTGATATTATGAGTGAAATATCTCACTGCATTCCCCTGCTTGCAAGAGCGCGAGGAAGAGAAGCATGCTTGAGAATAACCAGAGGGCAGGAGAGTGGATACTTTTAAGGAGGGTGAGGAGCTCACCTCATTCGCCACTTTACTTGTCGGTCTTCAACAGACGCCTTTGATAGGTTCTTCTGAGAGTAGGTGATCCTAACGAATCTCAGTCATAATATCAGAGAACCAGGGTTAAGCAAGTAACCACCCCAACATCCACATATGTGAAAATAGCACGTTTCTAGGTGTTGTAGTAATGAAATACAAGAGGAAGATAAGTGTTTTCAATTACATTATCGGTGTGCATCATGTGATTTTAATCAATTATGAGTTGGCATTGGCTACTAATTGCCTACTAATTGGCTGATGATGTCATTGGGAACACTTCTCTTCTTTATCTTTTTTTAATACAAAACATAGAAATGTGCCATTTTCACACGTTGAGGTTGGGGTGGTGCTGTCGATGATGAATATGAATTTTACAAAAAATAGCCTTTCCCTTTAAGTAGCCATAGGCCTGCCTATATGCGCTGTCCTCGACACCTGCAAGTGATGAGAACAAGTGATCGTCAGAGAGAGAGAGAGAGGTGACGACGAGATAGAGATTGGAAAACAGTCAATATGATGTAAAGTGACTGTCATTGCGCGCGCGCGTGTGTGTGTGTGTGTGAGAGAGAGAGAGCACACTTGAGAGAAGGAATTAATTTACATACTTGAGTGTAGGCCTACCATATAGCAAATCAAGATTGCAAAGAGGCAAAACATATATAAATTGTCGGATATAATGGATTATGTTATCCACACATCCCTGGCATGATCCAGGTACACATTTACGCAATCCCATAATAAACATCAGTAGACATTGCATTCAGTGCAGAGGACGGCAATAAATAATCAGCACAGAAATACAAATGCAACTGCATTGTTTCAAATGACTGACACCTTGCAGCAGTAGCCTTGCAAGCAGAAGTCGCATTTCGTGCCAGGCAAATGCGCATCATCCATTCCGCAGCAGCAGTGGAGGATTCTACATTGTTTAGATAATTCAATATCAGTTACTTCTCATTCTGCAATCGGCTACTCACCATTTAACCCGTCCAACATACGATGGCTGTGAAGTCCGCCAAGTCACGCCAAATAAATAACAAATCGTGATGATGATAGGAGTGCATAGCCGTGCGGTTTGATATAAAAAACGAATATTCCCCGTCTGCATTCAAATTGACCTTATCGTGCTATTAACACCCGGTCTAGCGGTAAAATCACATTGTTCAGCGGACCGCTAGCTCTTTCGCAGGCTTCTCTAGCTTCAGTCCTATTGTCTCCGCATCGCTCCTGGATGAGAGGATCCGAGAGGCGGCTCCAGCCCCTTTTCCAGCTCAACCAATAGCAGCGGAGAATCGGTAGACGTGCACCCTGTTTGCACGCCTGGACCGGAGAGACTGTCCTCGCTGTCTCCGTACAGATTAGCGAGTTAAACTGGGAACGGAAAGGAAGGAATGAGACGTGAATTTATCGGTTGATTGTTATTGAAGGTTTTGGGAGGAACTGGGAGGGCTATGGCATTACAGGGATTCAAGTCATGGAAAGTGATGAGCTATATGGCAAAATTAGTAATATGTATTTTTATAGTAGGATTAGGATGGACATGGTTTCATATTACCACTATGATCAGCACAATTGGAACTATTTCAAGCAATGCCAGCTTTGCCACTACATCCCTTGATCAAGGAAAGACAAACAGTGGCTTCCTCTCCATCATCTTAGTTTAGGCTGATAACTAATCTGAAAACAGGAGAATGCCCACTACATTAGGACTTTGCTATCACCTGTCCAGTTCTTTCAGATCACTGCAGAAGAAGGACAAGAGAGAGGAATCCACCTTAGACGATTGGCCTGGTGCACTAAACACTGTTATAAGGCCTAGTAACATATCATTACCATCTCTGTTGTGGTGTTACCAACAGGTTGCATCACAAGAACAGGCCTTCTCCCATCTCTATCTAGACACCATAACATTACACACTCCCTCATACCAGTGTTACATTCCACAGAAAAATACACAATTAAGACAAGACAGGGAATACTGCAATGACCAAGCATGTGTGTGTGTATGTATGTGTCCTGTCAATGGAGGTCTGCTTATAATTATACAGTAATTACGGAGGAACGGTTTGAGCCTTGTGTGTGTGTGGCGCCTGTCTGATCTGGCAGCCTGCTCTGCTCCGTTTCTGCATGGTTTATCTTCACACACAGACACACACACACACACACACACACACACACACACACACACACACACACACACACACACTCCTCTAAACGCATTTGCATTTGCGTCACAATGCAGTGCTAGCATTTGGTGAGGTGCTCAGACTCAGAGCCTATAATTACTTTCCAAAGATCAGAGAAAGAAAATGGTATAAAATAAATTACATTTACACAATTTTTGCCTCCATATTACTGGGAAATATGTTTTTATTTTTTAAAGGAATGATAAGGGAAGTGATAAAACAAAGAACAATTAATACCTCATCATCTCGGTTTCAAAACTGTATAACATAACTCACAGTCCAGTATGGCATTACAATATAACTGACTGAATACAAGGGAATGTCCTGACTGTCAACTTGCTAGGGATGGAGAACAGGGCATAAAACTAATATGTGTATGTTCACTTACATCAGATCAGTCAAGATCTTCAAACTATAAAAAGGTTCTTATAAGAAAAATCTGTGCATTTAAAAGGTTGTTTAAAAAGGCAGCACAAATACATGTAAAACATTAGTTACCAGTAAAAGTCTTCTCTGCAGTCCTTTTGACTATAGTGCAATAGCTAGAACATAGAAACCTGAACCCTCTCTTACACAGAAGTAGATAAAAACACCTTGCATGATAAAATAAACAGTTAATAAACTAAGGGAGGCACATTTTTTTTCAACAGACACCAATGTTACCAAAGATAAGACACATTCAGGAAACATAACAGTTGTTTCAGCTGGTATTCGTCTTGTCATTCACTAGGGAACTGTGTTAATAAAGTAAGTATTTTTTATGGTATTAAATTGAACAAATTCAACAAAAGTGGCATTTACATTACGGTATCAAATGGTATGTTCCACAGACCTGAATCCAAATGTTCCTGGAGGGAAATTAAAAGACACATTCAGGAAGAAAGACAACTTGTCTTCGTCCAAAATGCCACCTTATTCCTTATATAGTGCACTTCTTTTGAATAGGGCCCTATACAGGGAATAGGGTGCCCCATCGTCTCTCCTAGACAAAGAGGAAGAGCTCCAGGTCTTTAGCATGGAGGTGTTGGGCCAGGTTCTGTATACGACACAGACGGACCTTTTCGGAGTCGCCTGCGTTGTACACCCTGAACACGTGATACCTCTCCCTCTCCTTCAAGGCAAAGTCCAGCTCGTTGGCCGAGAGGTGGATGAATGCTCTGTCCTTCTTCACCGTTGATTTTACCTCCACAAACACCTCTCTCACTCCCATCCCTCGCTTCTTCTTCTTCTCTGGTTTTTCCTCTTTTTCCTCCCCCTCTCTACTCTCCACCTCTCCCTCCTGGGTGAGGTTGAAGGTGAGTTTGAAGTCGTAGGGCTGGCCGCTCTCTCCGCCCTGGTTGTACCAGGTGACCAGGCTGGGCCCCCCGGGGGCCTGGCTGTCTCTCCAGTGACAGAGGAAGCCGAAGACCAGCTGCTCGCCCCACTCTCCGATGGCCACTGTGTCCCCCTGATCGTCAGAAAACAGTACCTACGAGACACACATGGAAATACAGCTTAAAAAAAAATAAAAATAGGTACACTCAACAATATGCCATCGTCATACACAGCAGGGTGACTTCCTGCTTAGAGAAATCAACATCAACAAAATCTGCTAAAATGTCTATTGTACGCCCTGTCCTCCCTCAGAATTAAAAAAGCGTGATGAGTCTCCTACTGTGTTTATAAATCATCATATATATGTGTGATCAGTCACTCACCGTGGAAGGTCTATGGCAGTCAAGCTGCAGGTCCTCCAGGACGGCCTGAGGATGCTGAGGTTTAGCCCACACAGGGGAGTCCAGAGCCAGGGGAGGACGCTGGCAAGCACCCTGGAAAACACTGGACATCACCCCCTCTGGAATGGTGGTACTGAAGCTGGGGGAGGGGGGAGAAAGAGGGAGGTCAGGACAGGTGCATCAAAGCCAGGACCGAGAGACTGAAAAACAGCTTCTATCTGAAGGCCATCAGACTGTTAAAAAGTCACCACTAGCCGGCCTCCGCCCAGTACCCTGCCCTGAACTTAAATTACTGTCACATAGACATTGAACACTGGTCACTTTAATAATGTTTATATACTGTTTAACCCACTTCATATGTACACTATATATACAAAAGTATGTGGACACCCCTTCAAATGAGTGGATTTGGCCATTTCAGCCACACCCGTTGCTGACAGGTGTATAAAATGAGCACACAGCCATGCAATCTCCATAGACAAACATTGTCAGTAGAATGGCCTTACTGAAGAGCTCAGTGACTTTCAACATGGCACCGTCATAGAAATTACACCTTTCCAACAAGTCAGTTTGTGAAATTTCTACCCTCCTAGAGCTGCCCCGGTCAACTGTAAGTGCTGTTATTGTGAAGTGGAAACATCTAGGAGCAACAACGGCTCAGCCACAAAGTGGTAGGCCACACAAGCTCACAGAATGGACAGCGGAGTGCTGAAGCACGTAAAAAAAAACTGCCTCCGGAAGTTTGGAACTCTGCACAAGAACTGTTAGTCGGGAGCTTCATGAAATGGGTTTCCATGGCCGAGCAGCTGCACACAAACCTAAGATCATCATGCGCAATGCCAACATCGGCTGGAGTGGTGTAAAGCTCGCCGCCATTGGACTCTGGAGCAGTGGAAACTCGTTCTCTTGAGTGATGAATCAAGCTTCACCATCTGGCAGTCCGACGGACAAATCTGGGTTTAGCAGATGCCAGGAGAACGCTACCTGTCCCAACGCATAGTGCCAACTGTTAAGTTTGGCGGAGGAGGAATAATGGTCTGGGGCTGTTTTTCATATCTTAACGCTACAGCATACAATGACATTCTAGATGATTCTGTGAATCCAACTTTGTGTCAACAGTTTGGGGAAGGCCCTTTCCTGTTTCAGCATGACAGCACAACGCGAGGTTCATACAGAAATGGTTTGTCGAGATCGGTGTGGAAGAACTTGACTGGCCGGCACAGAGCCCTGATCTCAACCCATCAAACACCTTTGGGATGAATTGGAACGCCGACTGCGTGCCAGGCCTAATCACCCAACATCAGTGCCCGACCTCACAAATGCTTGTGGGTGAAAGTACCCGTAGCAATGTTCCAATATCTAGTGGAAAGCCTTCCCAGAAGAGTGGAGACTGTTATAGCAACAAAGGGGGGACCAACTTCATTTTAATGCCCATGGTTTTGGAATGAGATGTCCGACGAGCAGGTCTCCACATACTTTTGATCATGTAGTGTAGCAAGCACCATTTAAAAGACGCCATATAATGGACTACTGCAAAAAACAAAATGTTCTGAGTGTAGAAGCTGTAGCCAGGAGATGGGTCTTACTGTTGCTGGGTGTGTCCACTGGTCTGGTCTGGGTTTGGTCTGTACTGGTCTGGGCCTCCTGCAGCGTGCTGGCTGGCTTTCTGAGTGTTGGGCCTCTCTCCTCCAGACTCTCCACCTGCCACAGCTCTGTCTGAGTTCTGCTCTGCTTCCACTGCTGCATCTTGACTGGGCTCTGTGCGGAGCAAAAACAACCAGGAGAGGAGAGAATTACAATACTGTTCCATTCTGCTTACAAGCATATGATACAACCAATCACCTAATCATATACCATCATAAACACCATAATAAAAGGACAAAGATGGTCTGACCTATGGTGCCCAGCTGGCTGGGATGCCCGTGGTCTCCGTGTGGTGGTAGGAGGTGCTCCGCAGTGGCATGACTCTGGACATCCTCTCTCCCAGCGTCCATCTCCCTCTCTGGGTCTCTCTCTCTGGGGCTGTGGTTAGAGATGGAGCTGGGGCTGTCTTTGGGTTCAGCCGGAGGGGGCCACATCTTCAACACCGCCTCCACTGGTCCTGCTGTCTGCTGGCGGTCTGAGAGGATACAATCATACAGGATTATGGGTATACACTATATTTACACAGAAACACACACACACAGAGAGAGAGAGAGAGAGAGAGAGAGAACTCTCAGTACCTGTGCGACTGGCTGCTGTGTTGAAGAGGGAGGCGCGGGGAGGCCAACACATCAGGGTCTGCTCTCCATCCTCCTGCCCAGGACGGGACTCATCTTCTGGGGTTGAGACAAATGGGGGCCCCGGTGATGCCACTGGAATTGGAGGAGAGGAGTTTTAACAAGGAATGTCAGCAGTTTACTTACATAACTTAGGACATTATATTCCGATGAGCGTAAAATTGGTCAGCGCAAGAGTCTCTTCACACATTCTCTCTCTACCTGGTATATGCTGTACAGGTACTAAAGGTTGAGGGACCTCCCATGCCTCCTCCTCACTGGGCAGTTCTCCTGGGCACTCCTTCTTAAGGAACCTCTTCAGAGACGCATGGTCCTGCAGTGAGGCCATCAGACCACTCAGGAATTGCACTAGCTCCTTCCTGTGACTGCTCTCGGAGCTGAAGAGCTTCACCAGCTCTCTGAAGAAAAACACAGTCAGGAGTTATTTACTCACACACACACACACACACACACACACACACACACACACACACACACACACACACACACACACTGAAGAAATGTCCCCTCGGGGATCAATAAAGTACCTATCTATCTATAGATCATACGCGCACACACCTGCAGATGTCGAGCCTGGCTGAGAGGTGGTCTTTCTGGATGTAGAGTTCCTTGTTGTCCTTCAGTAGACATATGGCACCCTCCATCTCTACCACGGGATCTTCCTGATCACTCACAGACAGCAGGTACCGTGTGTACAGCATACCTACCTGCACACAAACACAGGTTCTGAGGTGAGGTTCCTACCTGTTTAAAGGTGTGGTTCTCAGCTAGTTCTAAAGTGAAGTTCTAATGTAAGGTTCTAGGGTGATGCTCTAATGTGTGGTTCTATAATTAGGTTATAATGTCAGGTTCTAAGGTAAGGTTCTAAGGTAAGGTTCTAATGTTAGTTTCTCAGATTAAGTTCTAAGGTGAGGTGGTACTGTACCTGTCCGTAGGTGAGCTGTCTGATAGTCTGTCTGATGTTCTTCTCCTGTAGTTCATTGTAGAGTTCGCGCAGGTCCTCGTGGTGGTAGAGGAACCTCTGGATGTAGGGAACCACAGACCGCACCAGGTTCTGCATGGAGGGGCAGGGTCTGTAGTTCTCTGTCTGTGCCTCAGTACTGACACAATTGGACAGGAAGCGTATGCCACAGATCTCCAGGAACAGAATCCTATCCTCCTCACTGAACAACCCCGCACTGACAGACCAACCTGGGGAGAGAGAGTGTCAGATGTACAGATCCACAGCTTCTCCATGTACTTTCCTATTAGTCACATTGTTGACTTTTGCAGAGTTATGTCCAGTACCTTGGGATGCTCCAGTCTTGGTCCTGGATGTTAGCTTCTTCTCTGATTGGGGCAGGTTGAGCAGACACATCTGTTTGTGGGCCTTAAAGATCTTCTCCAGCTCTTTGTTGTCTGGTATCATGGGTCTGTGGGCTAGAGTCACCCAGCTGTTGTCCTTAGTGGGGAACACCCTTTTATCATGCAACATCCCTGAATATCGGAGAGGACAATAGGAATGTACATGTTACTAAAACCAGTCCAATAAGGGACTGACGTGTGTGTGTGTGTTGTTCCTCACCCTTCAGTGTAGAACAGTAGCTGGGGTTGATGTTTACTTTGTTCTCCTGTTCTCCTAGTACAGGGGTTCTACACTTGTCAGCTGAAGATAGACAACCGACACAGAGAGATGGTTTTTCCGACAGAAAATAAACAGACACAGACAAACCGACAGTTATTCAGACTGGTTTCAGGTAGAAGGGCATTCTGTAACTTCCACGAAAGGACCATGACTCAGAAGAGGGAAAAGAGGATGGGAGAAAGAGAGAGAGTGAGAGGACAGAGTGGAGAGGAAGAGCGAGATGAGACAGCAACGAGAGAGAGAGAGAGAGAGAGAGAGAGAGAGACTCACCCAGCCTGGCGTAGAGTTTAGACACATCTCTGAGTACATCTACTGTAGGTAGAGGACAGGAGCTACAGACCAGCTCCAGTAGGCCCACATACTGCAGCATGGATGGGGTGTGCTCCACGTTTAACAACTACAATAAAAAACACAACAGCAAATCATAGTTTGTATTCCAGTGTTGTTTTTTAAAATATATACTCAAGGGAGAATGAACAACATCAAATGGGTGTCATCTAAACCCTTCAACCGACGAACCATATACAGTATCTCAGTTTTGGAAAATGTTGGTGATATGGTATGAGTATACCAAACATTAGGAACTCCTAATATTGAGTTGCACCCCCCTGCTTTTTGCCCTCAGAACAGCTTCAATTCGTCGTGGGCATGGACTCTACAAGGTGTCGAAAGCGTTCAACAGGGATGTTGGCCCATGTTGACTCCAATGCTTCCCACAGTTGTGTCAAGTTGGCTGGAAGTCCTTTGGGTGGTGGACCATTCTTGATACACACAGGAAACTGAAGCGTTGCAGTTCTTTGCGCCTGGCACCTACTACCATACCCTGTTCAAAGGCACTTAAATCTTTTGTCTACCCATGAGGCGACGCACAATTGGCCCAGCGTCGTCCGGGTTAGGGAGGGTTTGGCCGGCCGGGTTGTCCTTGTCCCATTGGTGCGGCTGGCTTCCGGGTTAAGCGTCCATTGTGTCAAGAAGCAGTGCGGCTTGGTGGGTTGTGTTTCGGAGGACGCACGGCTCTCAACCTTCGCCTCTCCCGAGTCCGTACGGGAGTTGTAGCGATTGGACAAGACTGTAACTACCAATTGGATATGACGAAATTGGGGAAAATGATATACACACACACACACACACACACACACACACACACACACACACACACACACACACACACATATATGTGTGTATTATATATAGTTTGTCTTGCCCATTCACCCTCTGAATGGCACACATACACAATCCACAACATCTCAGTTGTCTCAAGGCTTAAAAGTCCTTCTTTAACTTGTCTCCTCCCCTTCATCTACACTGATTGAAGTGGATTCACCTGGTCAGTCTATGTCAGTTGTATAGTCTATATGAATCATCCAGAGTCTTGATAATACATACAGTCTTTAAATAGACAACATGAACAATTCATTTCCATGTGAATTGAGAACTCTGGACAGTGTATTTATAAAATGATACATCATCTGTAATCAACTGAAAATGACAAATGCACAAATGGTTCTTTGGATGAAGCACCGTATACAGTACCAGCCAAACGTTTGGACACACCTACTCATTCAAGGGTCGTTCTTTATTTTTACCATTTTATACATTGTATAATAATAGTGAAGACATCACAACTATGAAATAACACATATGGAATCAGGTAGTAATCAAAAAAGGGTTAAACAAATCAAAATATATTTTATATTTGAGATTCTTCAAAGTAGCCACCCTTTGCCTTGATGACAGCTTTGCACACTCTTGGCATTCTCTCAACCAGCTTCACTTTTTTTATTTTAACCTTTATTTAACTAGGCATGTCAAATAAGAACACATTCTTATTTACAACAATGGCCTACTTGTAAAGCCCCCCGGGCAAACCCTCCCCAAACCCAGACAACGCTGTGCAAATTGTGCACCGCCCTATGGGACCCTTGAATGAGTAGGTGGGTCCAAACTTTTGACTGGTAATTTATATCAAAAGGTTTGACATAACAATAATTCCTGGGTTAAACCAGGAGTTAGAGTAGTTCCATACCCGTTTGAAGAGGTCCCTCATGTCATCCAGTTGGGTGTAGAAAGGTGCCAGGACTCTGGGTTCCTGTACCGTACTGTCAGCCCTGCGGGTCAG
Organism: Thymallus thymallus; assembly: GCA_023634145.1. NCBI lineage: Eukaryota > Metazoa > Chordata > Actinopteri > Salmoniformes > Salmonidae > Thymallus > Thymallus thymallus. The sequence continues at coordinate 18,377,136 of CM042387.1, forward strand.
CTCCCGGTAGCGGACAAACATCTCGGTAGGGTCGCTCCAACACACCTCCTTCAGGTGGTAGAACCTACCGGAACACCAGTCTCCCTTCCTGGAGGGACACGGCCAACACACACATGGGTTAGAGGTCAGGGCTGTGATATACCTGTTGTATTCGCTGAACATGGCCGGTGTGTTACATGGGAGGGGTTAGAGGTGAGACATTAGGGGTTGGGGTTACCTACCTGTTGTACTCTATGAAGACGGCCGGCGTGTGTTGGAACAGTTCCTTGAGGCTGGTCTGAGAACAGTTACTGTGTAGGAAGGAGTACACACTGTGGATGTGCTGCACTGTCGAGCTAAACTCTGACCCTTCTGACTCTTCCCCTTCCTGTTTCTCCTGCCCCTCTGGACCAACGGCTGAGCATGTTTTTACACACCACTTCTTCAGGTAGCCAATCAGCTCCTCCACATTTACGCTGCTCTTCATTCCTGCAGGAAAAAAGAAGAGGAGCCGGATTAAGGACGCATCTTTGATTTGCAGTTTTTGTCCTTACGCTCACACACTTTCTTACCAAGAGTCCTGGTGAACTCGCTGGGGGTCATGTCCATATAGCTGACGTGAGTCCCCAGTAGGCTGAACAGCCTAGGTGAGAACAGGTAGACGGAGTTAGGACACAGATACTCCGCCTTTCTCTCTCTCTCTCCCCCTGCACCTGCCTGCAGACGATAGGCCGGCACCCAGGGAAGGCAGGACAGGAAGTGGAAAAAGGAGGACTTGGTGCTCTTGATTGTCCGGCCCTCGCTGTCAATCACCTGGGCTTTGAGATGCTGAGAGTACCGGTCACTGATAGAAGGAGATAGAGAGGGAGAAAGAAAGTGAGAGATAGACATGGAGAAAGGGAGAGAGAAAGAACTAAATGATTATGCCATAATCAAAATGAATGAGTCCAGTAGTTGTTTAGAGGAATCATGTGAATTGTTTGAAAGAGATGAGTGCAATGTGATAATGCTCAGTATCACATCCCTATATGACTCAGTAGACATGGATGGTATGAGAAGACAATCACTACTGGCTAAAGTAGCTTCAACTCCACAGGCCAATGGAGTTGGAGTATTAAGCCATGACAACCATGAGAATTCAGTTCTGTCCAGTCCTTTCAATGAGACTGCAATTCTCTTCAATAAATAGAGCACTTCCACTTCCTACCCTGGATTTCAAATTATTATAAGGAAGTACACACAGACACACAAACACAAGAATGCGGGGATAGGAGTGAAGATACAAGTGAGTAATTTTCAGATTGAGAACAAGACCAAATAGATAGAACTCCCCCACACACAGGGATTGGGCTGGATTATGGCATCTCGGTGGCAGACTGCATGGATTATAATCTGGGAGTTTGGAGGCCTGTAAACCCAGCTCCACAAAAGAGGGCTCAATAATCCAGTGAGTTGTCAGGGGTGTGTGGGTTATCATGTTGAGTGTGTGAGAATGTGTTTGTCATACTTTGGGTGCGTGCAGAGGTTTGTGTAGACAGCGGAGGAGAGGAGTTGGTTACCCAGTGTCCCAGTTGGTCACCAGTAGCTCCATCAGGGCTTGTCTCTGCTCCATGAGGACAGGGGCAGGCAGCTGGGCTGTGACCAGAGAGACAAGCTCTTCGCTGGGGTAGTCATCCAGCACACACCCTTCCTCTGGTCCTCCGGCCCTGCTTGCTCTACATGGCCACAATTCACTCTCCAACGCCCACGGACTGGAGGCCTGGGAGAGAGGGGAGGATGGAGGGAAGGCGGAGGGATAAAGAGAGGGGGAATGGCGAGGAGAGAGAGAGAAACAATGACAGGGGATAGAGGGAAAGAGAAATAAGAAATAGTTGATCTCAGATGTGTGGACCTGTGAGTGACTCAGCCAAAACACTGCATCAGTGGAAACCAAGACTGTTCTCAGGGCAGGTCTTCCGGTTTTGACTAGAATAAGTTACTTTTCGTAGCAGGTTAGAAGAATTAACATTGCAGGTTAGGAGAATTAACGTGGCAGGTTAGGATAATTAGATTAAGGTTAGGGAAAGGGTTAGCTAAAATGTTCTCTAACTCAACCAGGTCTGCCATGAGAACAGTCTTGATTTTCACTAATGTGATCCTGCCCAAAACAGAGTAGGTGAAATCAAATCAAATGTTATTGGTCGCGTACACATATTTTGAAGAAGTTATTGCAGGTCCAGCCAAATGCTTATGTTTCTAGCTCCAACAGTGCAGCAATACCTAACAATACAAAACAATACACACAAATCCCCCCATTTTGACATTAAGAGTACTGTAAGAAATAACCCCCCCCCCCCCCCCCAAAAAAAAAGGACCTAAAGTCTGGGAGGCCATGTCTGTCAGTGCCATCTTGTAGTTGTGTTTGGGAGGCTGGGCTGTACATAAGACAACATAATTAAATTGATTTCAGACAACATCACATAAGAGTGATGAAGCCTTCAAATAACTGAGTCATGAATAACACTGACAATCCCTTTCCTCACAATGGTCTAAACCAGACCTTATTAATCCATCGCCTATGTGATATACCCCAGTCTTAAAGAGTTGTTTATTTCAGTCACCTCTGAGGTATGTCCACCCATTAAGCATGGGAAAATTAGTCATGCCTGGGAAACAGTTCTATGTTATGTTAATCTCTAAGGCAGGGACGGGCTGGGGCAAGTGTGACACCAAAAAGGCCCCCGAGGACTGGAGTTGCCCATCCCTGCTCTAAGATGTTCATAGGTTACTTTAGCCTTAGTCAATAGTCATTGCTGCTGATCATGATGGAATCCTATCCATATAATACTTTGTCAGAGCACTGTGTGTGGAATCTGTTTATCATCCATAGACTATTCTAGCCTTAGCCCCTAGCCAGTCACTGTGTGCGTTTGTGAATGTGTTTGTCATACTTTGGGTGTGTGCAGAGGTTTGTGTGTGTGTGTGTGTGTGTGTGTGTGTGTGTGTGTCTGTGTGTGTGTGTAAACAGCGGAAGAGAGGAGTTGGTTACCCAGTGGATAGATAATAAACAGTACCATGTTCATGATCTATTCTGTTGCCTAGTCACTTTATCCCTACCTATACAGTGCATTCGGAAAGTATTCAGACCCCTTGACTATTTCCACATTTTTTATGTTACAGCCTTATTATAAAATGTATCAACAAAATGTCCATCAATCTATACACAATACCCCATAACGACAAAGCAAAAACTGGTCAAAAAATAAAAAATCTGCAAATGTATATAAAAAAAATATCACATTTACATAAGTATTCAGACCATTTACTCATAAGTATTCAGACCATTTGGCAGGGATTACAGCCTTGAGTATGACACTACAAGCTTAGCACAACTGTATTTGGGGAGTTTCTTCGCTCTGGTCTCTGGAGCAGGTTTTCTTCAAAGATCTCTCTGTACTTTGCTCCGTTCATCTTTCCCTCGAACCTGACTAGTCTCCCAGTCCCTGCCACTGAAAAACATCCCAACAGCATGATGCTGCCACCATCATTCTTCACCATAGGGATGGTGCCAGGTTTCCTCCAGACGCTTGGCATTCAGGCCAAAGGGTTCAATCTTGTTTTTACATCAGAACAGAGAATCTGGTTTCTCATGGTCTGAGAGTCCTTTAGGTTCCTTTTGGCAAACTCTAAGCGGGCTGTCATGTGCCTTTTGCTGAGGAGTGGCTTCCGTCTGGCCACTAACATTAAGGCCTGATTGGTGGAGAGATGGTTGCCCTTCTGGAAGGTTCTCCCATCTCCACAGAGGAACTCTGGAGCTCTGTCAGAGTGACCATCGGGTTCTTGGTCATCTCCCTGACCAAGGCCCTTCTCCCCTGATTGCCCAGTTTGGCTGGGCGGCCAGCTCTAGGAAGAGTCTTGGTGGTTCCAAACTTCTTCCATTTAAGAATGATGGAGGTCACTGTGTTCTTGGGGACCTTCAATGCTGCAGACATTTTTTGGTACCCTTCCCCAGATCTGTGCCTCAACACAATCCTGTCTCAGAGCTCTACGGACAATTCCTTACATCAACCAAGTGTTTAAACTCCACTAACGTGACTAGATCATCCGATTTTAAAAATGTTCACAAGAGAATTCTAGGACCATGGGGCTGAGTAACTAAAAATATTTCTACCATGACCTGTTCTAATTCTTGGTACTGTTAAAAGCAAGTGAGAATGGGACCGTAATTTATATTTATTTAGACCTGATTAAAAAAGAACAGAGATAAGTGTCATTTTACCCAGTATTGCCTTATAAAATCAGTGTTTAAGCCTACGCAAGATCAATGACGACCAGCCAACGGCGCTGTAGAGATCACAATGATGTGATGTTTCTGATTGGTAATGAACCTGATCAGTAATTAATTTGCAATAAAATGCAAATTAATTACTTAAAAATCATACAATGTGATTTTCTGGATTTTTGTTTTAGATTCCGTCACTCACAGTTGAAGAGTACCTATGATAAAAATTACAGACTTCTACATGCTTTGTAAGTGGGAAAACCTGCAAAATCGGCAATGTATCAAATACTTGTTCTCCCCACTGTATATAACATCACTAACATCTATAACAGTCAGTAATGTACATCGTACAAGCTCCTTCCTGGCCTCCAGAGAAAAACAGGCCTTATACTTGTAATAAAAACCTATTCTCAGCTTGAGCTTCCTTATCAAGTTCTCTACATGAACCGTGAAGCTCAGCTTGTCATCCACCCACACTGGCATTTGAAAATACCATACATTTTGTTTTACCCGAATTCCAGAACCAGCTTCAAATCATACAGAACAGTATCATCTGCATAAAAATTAACATCCGCTGTTTCAATGTGATCCCCAATGTTGTTGATATACAAAATAAACAACAGTGGACCCAAAATAGAACCTTGCGGAACACCTGATAACAACTCAATGGACTGTGTAATTTTTAAACCAATCTAGAGCATGACCAGTAATTCCACTGTCATTTAAAACCTTCAATGTTGCTGAAACAGGCCTTCAGCTGCCTACTAACTAGGGACTCCAGTACCTTAGACAGTACAGACAATTTAAACATGGGTAGCAAAGTAGCAAAGGATCTCCACCTTTCAGGAGAGGCAGCACAAAAGCAGATTTCCATAACTTCTGGATTTCCTTAACACTCAAGTGTGAGGTTAAAAATACATGTTAAAGAGGGAGCAATAATGTCTGCAGCTAGGTGTAGGAGGCGAGGGTCTAGATAGTCAGGGCCAGGGGATTTCTTTCTATCAATTTCTTTCAGGGCTTTACGCACTTCTGAAACAGAGAAGGATGAGAAGGAGAACCTGGTAAAGGAGTGCACATGGGTGTCATGTAAATTCACAGGGGGCTCATTTAGACCTTTAATCCTTTCAAATAAACTGCCTGCATCTCGAAAATGCTGATTTAAGGCTTTCAGAATAGAGCTTCTCTCAGTTACCATCTGTGTGTCTACCAACAACTGTTTTGGAAGCGGTGTATCTTTTTTGCAACTTGACAAAATATGGAGGGATTATTTAAATTATCCGAAGAAGATTTAAGTTAGTGGTCTGCTTTGAGTTTTCGGGTCATAGCCACACCCAGATTTCAAAGCCGTTTAAAAGCAATCCAATCATCAGCTGAACCAGACCCTCTTGCTTTAGCCCACATAGCATTACGCTCCCTTATGATTTGAGTAAGTTCCTCAGTAAACTAAGGGTTCTCAATGCCCTTAATCCTGAATTTTTTTGAAAGGGACATGCCTATTGCATACATCCTGGAATGCGTTGTGGAAGTAAGAAAAAGCTAATTCAAAATCAGGGATAAATTCAATTCTACTCCATTCAATGCTAAATACATAATGTAAAAAAACCTTGAATATCAAACTGCTTCCAGTTTCTTTTCATAATGACATGTGGAGATCTCTTAGGAATTTTACCATCTCTAACATAGGCAATAGCACAGTGATCACCAATGTAATTTGCAAAAATACCAGAAGCATTAACCGCCATCGATAAAAGACAGTACTGTGCAGCCGTGTGTTCAGAGTTCAGTGTTTACTAACCTTCAATCAAGCTTCAATGCCATACAACACTCCTTCCGTGGCCTCCAACTGCTCTTAAACGCTAGTAAAACTAAGTGCATGCTTTTCTATCATACGCTGCCAGCACCCGCCCACCGGACTATCATCACTACTCTCGACGGATCCGAATTAGAATACGTGGACACCTACAAATACCTAGGCATCTGGTTAGACTATAAACTCAACTTCCAGACTCACATCAACCATCTCCAATCCAAAATTAAATCCTTCACTCATGCTGCCAAACATGCCCTTGTAAAACTGACTATCCTACCGATCCTTGATTTCGGCGATGTCATTTACAAACTAGCCTCCAACACTCTACTTAGCAAATTGGATGTAGTCTATCACAGTGCCATCCGTTTTGTCACCAAAGCCCCATACACTACCCACCACTGCGACCTGTATGCTCTCGTTGGCTGGCCTTCATTATATATTCGCCGCCAAACCCACTGGCTCCAGGTCATCTACAAGTCTTTGTTAGGTAAATCCCCGCCCTATCTCAGCTCACTGGTCACTATAGCAACACCCACCCGTAGCATGTGCTCCTGCAGGTATATCTCACTGGTCACCCCCAAAGCCAACACCTCCTTTGGCCGCCATTCCTTCCAGTTCGCTGCTGCCAATGACTGGAACGAATTGCAAAAATCATTGAAGCTAGAGGTTCCTATCTCCCTCAATACCTTTAAGCATCAGTTGTCAAAGCTGCTTATCGATCACTGCACCTGTATATAGCCCTTCTGTAAATAGCCCACACTACTACCTCATCCCCATATTTATTTTTGTTTATTTTCATTAATCTTGCACTCCAGTATCTCTATTTGCACATCATAATTTGCACATCCTTCATTCCTGTGTTAATGATGATAATTCTGTAATTTATTTCACCACTATAGTCTATTTATTGTCCTACCTCCTAACCTTACTGCATTTTTGCACTACATTTTGCACTCTGTATATAGATTTTCTATTGTGTTTTTGACTGTTTGTTTAATGTGTAACTCTGTGTTGTTTTTTTATCGCACTGCTTTGCTTCGTCTTGGCCAGGTCGCAGTTGCAAATGAGAACTTGTTCTCAACTGACCTACCTGGTTAAATAAAGGTGAAATAAAAAAATAAAAAAAATTTAAAAAAAATTAAAACGATGAGGAGTATTGGTTAAGATCAAATCAATCAAAGAGGATTTCAGAGGATACTTTATATTCAACCTAGTTACACAGTTGACAATCTGAGTGAGATTATAGGTATTGCATAGAATTGCAAATCAATCCCAGAACAACCGCAAAGGACCTTGTGACGATGCTGGAGGAAACAGGTACAAAAGTATTTATATACACTGTAAAACGAGTCAGAACCTGAAAGGCCGCTCAGCAAGGAAGAAGCCACTGCTCCAAAACCGCCATAAAAAAGCCAGACTACGGTTTGCAACTGCACATGGGGACAAAGACCGTACTTTTTGGAGAAATGTACTCTGGCCTGATGAAACAAAAATAGAACTGTTTGGACATAATGACCATCATTATGTTTGGAGGAAAAAGGGGCTTGCAAGCCGAAGAACACCATCCCAACCGTGAAGCACGGGGGTGGCAGCATCATGTTGTGGGGGTGCTTTGCTGCAGGAGGGATTGGTGCACTTCACAAAATAGATGGCATCATGAGGAAGGAAAATTCTGTGGATATATTGAAGCAACATCTCAAGACATCAGTCAGGAAGTTAAAGCTTGGTCGCAAATGGGTCTTCCAAATGGACAATGACCCCAAGCATACTTCCAAAGTTGTGGCAAAATGGCTTAAGGACAACAAAGTCAAGGTATTGGACTGTCCATCACAAAGCCCTGACCTCAATCCTATAGAACATTTCTGGGCAGAACCGAAAAAGCGTGTCCGAGCAAGGAGGCCTACAAACCTGACTCAGTTAAACCAGTTCTGTCAGGAGGAATAGGCTAAAATTAACCCAACTTATTGTGGGAAGCTTGTGGAAGGCTACCTGAAACCTTTGACCCAAGTTAAACAATTTAAAGGCAATGCTACCAAATACTAATTTGAGTGTATGTAAACTTCTGACCCACTGGGAATGTGATGAAAGAAATAAAAAAGCTGATCATTCTCTCTACTATTATTGTAACATTTCACATTCTCAAAATAAAGTGGTGATACTAACTGACCTAAAACCTGGAATTTTTACTAGGATTAAATGTCAGGAATTGTGAAAAACTGAGTTTAAATGAATTTGGCTAAGGTGTATGTAACCCTCCGACTCCAACTATATATATCTATTCTCCACTCCTCCCTCCCTCCATTTATTATCCCACTTTTCAGTCCTCCCTCCTCACCAGCTATTTAGCAGTGAGTGTGCATCTCTCTATTCCTTCCTCCCCTCCCTCCTCACCAGCTATTTAGCAGTGAGTGTGCATCTCTCTATTCCTTCCTCCCCTCCCTCCTCACCAGCTATTTAGCAGTGAGTGTGCATCTCTCTATTCCTTCCTCCCCTCCCTCCTCACCAGTTCTTTAGCAGTTAGAGTTCGTCTCTCTTTCCTCAGTATGAGTCTATCTCTGACTCCCAGGCTGATGAACAGATCTCTCCATCCCTCCACGTCTCCATCTGTCTCCACATAACAACCACTCAGCAACACCCAGTCCACACCTGGAGAAAGGGAGAGAGAGAGAGAGAGAGAGAGATAATGAGTGATGTAGCTTTAGAAAGGGAGGGAGAGAGAGCGAGAGATAATGAGTGATGTACCTTTGAAAGGGAGGGAGAGAGAGCGAGAGATAATGAGTGATGTAGCTTTAGAAAGGGAGGGAGAGATAGCGAGAGATAATGAGTGATGTAGCTTTAGAAAGAGAGGGAGAGAGAGCGAGAGATAATGAGTGATGTAGCTTTAGAAAGGGAGGGAGAGAGAGCGAGAGATAATGAGTGATGTAGCTTTAGAAAGGGAGGGAGAGAGAGCGAGAGATAATGAGTGATGTACCTTTGAAAGGGAGGGAGAGAGAGCGAGAGATAATGAGTGATGTAGGTTTAGAAAGGGAGGGAGAGAGAGCGAGAGATAATGAGTGATGTAGCTTTAGAAAGGGAGGGAGAGAGAGCGAGAGATAATGAGTGATGTAGCTTTAGAAAGAGAGGGAGAGAGAGCGAGAGATAATGAGTGATGTAGCTTTAGAAAGAGAGGGAGAGAGAGCGAGAGATAATGAGTGATGTAGCTTTAGAAAGGGAGGGAGATATAGCGAGAGATAATGAGTGATGTAGCTTTAGAAAGAGAGGGAGAGAGAGCGAGAGATAATGAGTGATGTAGCTTTAGAAAGGGAGGGAGAGATAGCGAGAGATAATGAGTGATGTAGGTTTAGAAAGAGAGGGAGAGAGCGCAAGAGATAATGAGTGATGTAGCTTTAGCTTATGGACTAATGTGATTGTAAATTCAGCCAAGCGAGGGAGCAGAAGAAGGGGAAGAGTACAGAGAAAGAGGTTAGTGGTTAGTAACAGGAAGAACAGAGGAAAGAGAGGGATGAGAGAGGAGTGGTTAGTCTCCCTCTTCTCTTTCCTTTAGAGGCAGGTCAAGCGTGCAGATCCATTTTCCACACCACGTCCACTCTGTTACATAACTAATGACACACACACACACACACACACACAAACACAGCTCTCCTCTTCATGGCATTTCATGCCTTCTTTCCCCCTCACAATTGAGGCTGCTATACACACACGCACAAACTCTCACAAAGGGGGTTGCTAAACACACACAGCGAGACAGAGACACACACTCCAGTGCACTGTCCAGAATTTCACCAGACGACGTGGACCAAGCTATGTTTGTTTTGGGGACAGTCACAAAGGGCAAGGCTTACTTCTGGGAACAATATCCCATTGTAGTTAGTCATGCAGTTTTTGGGCCAGTTCAAGTCTCATTAAGTCATTGTCTCTACAAACACTTTCTTTAACTGCTAGATGACTGGTATTTACTTATAAATGGTCAAATTTTAATTATATATAGTGATTACCTAATAATTACAGTGTGTGTGTACCTGGTAGTTTGCTGGGGAGGTCCATATTGCCGTAGTGTGTAGAGAAGTGTACTTTGTGGTCAGCAGGGCAGAGCAGTCCCCTTGTGGTCAGTACCGGTACTACAGTGTCTGGGTGAGTGTACTCCTGAGGGGAGGAGTGCTGTTTGATGAACACTAGGTAGCTCACCACAACCTCCACCGCCTTGGACTGGGAAAGTAGAGGGAGAGGGAGAGGGAGAGGGAGAGAGAAGGGTTACTGGATGAGAAGATGCTCTTTGTGCACTTAAGAACAAATGTCGAAATAAATTATATATAACAAATGGATGTGTGTATGTGTGTGTGTGTGTGTGTGTTACCTTCCATGTGTTGTTCTTCAGGGCAGGGTATATGTGTTGCTGTAGCAGTTGCTGTGGCTCGAGCTCGTGGACTCCCAGCCTCCTGAGCAGCTCTCTGATCTGCTGGCTCTCCAGTGGTTCCACACAGGACAGGAGAGACGGGTGGACCACACACACATCCCTGTACAGTGCTCCATACACACCTACAGGAAGGGAGGGAGAGAGTGGAACTATATCAAACAAACAGTTGAAGTCGGAAGTTTACATACACTTACGTCGAAGTCATTCAAACTCATTTTCAACTACTCCATAGATTTCATGTTAAGAAACTATAGTTTTGGCAAGTCGGTTAGGACATCTACTTTGTGCATGACAAGTAATTCTTCCAACAATTTTTTACAGACAGATTATTTCACTTATAATTCACTATATCACAATTCCAGTGGGTCAGAAGTTTACATTCACTAAGTTGACACTGCCTTTAAACAGCTTGGAATATTCCAGAAAATTATGTCATGGCTTTAGAAGCTTCTGATAGGCTAATTGACATCATTTGAGTCAATTGGAGGTGTACCTGTGGATGTATTTCAAGGCCTACCTTCAAACTCAGTGCCTCTTTGACCGACATCATGGGAAAAAAAAAAAAAAATCTGCAAAGATTTTTAGACCTCCACAAGTCTGGTTCATCCTTGGGAGCAATTTCCAAACGCCTGAAGGTACCACGTTCATCTGTACAAACAATAGTACGCAAGTATAAACACCATGGGACTACGCAGCTGTCATACCGCACAGGAAGGAGACGCGTTCTGTCTCCTAGAAATTAACATACTTTGGTGCGAAAAGTGCAAATCAATCCAAAGCCGCCATAAAAAAGCCAGACTACGGTTTGCAACTGCACATGGGGACAAAGACCGTACTTTTTGGAGAAATGTACTCTGGTCTGATGAAACAAAAATAGAACTGTTTAGACACAATGACCATCGTTATGTTTGGAGGAAAAAGGGGGAGGCTTGCAAGCCGAAGAACACCATCCCAACCGTGAAGCATGAGGGTGGCAGCATCATGTTGTGGGGGTGCTTTGCTGCAGGAGGAACTGGTGCACTTCACAAAATAGATGGCATCATGAGGAAGGAAAATTCTGTGGATATATTGAAGCAACATCTCAAGACATCAGTCAGGAAGTTAAAGCTTGGTCGCAAATGGGTCTTCCAAATGGACAATGACCCCAAGCATACTTCCAAAGTTGTGGCAAAATGGCTTAAGGACAACAAAGTCAAGGTATTGGACTGTCCATCACAAAGCCCTGACCTCAATCCTAGAGAACATTTCTGGGCAGAACCGAAAAAGCGTGTGCAAGCAAGGAGGCCTACAAACCTGACTCAGTTAAACCAGTTCTGTCAGGAGGAATGAGCCAAAATTCACCCAACTTATTGTGGGAAGCTTGTGGAAGGCTGCCTGAAACATTTGACCCAAGTTAAACAATTTAAAGGCAATGCTACCAAATACTAATTGAGTGTATGTAAACTTCTGACCAAATGGGAATGTGATGAAAGAAATAGAAAAGCTGATCATTCTCTCTACTATTATTGTAACATTTCACATTCTCAAAATAATGTGGTGATCCTAACTGACCCAAGACAGGGAATTCTTACTTGGATTAAATGTCAGGAATTGTGAAAAACTGAGTTTAAATGCATTTGGCTAAGGTGTATGTAACCCTCCGACTTCAACTGTAGGTGGTTAAAATAAGTGATGCAGAAGAAATGGCATACTTAAGAAGCAGTAGCACTCTTACAGAGTAGAGGCACCAAACAAGTTTAGAGGAATGAGACTTACAATACAGCATGGAAATCTATTATTTCTAGACGTGCTCTAAAGTAGGGCCGGGACGATACCAGTATCGCAATATTTTTTTCTTGGCTAAAATTAAAAAACGAAACAGACTAAACTCTTCCTTTAAAAACCTGCTGTATGTAAAATATTGTGTGCTATAGTTCTGGACGACAACATAATGATGTTTGTTTCCAACATTAGGGCTGTTTTCCTAAAGAAGTGAAATCCATTTCAAGTTTGGTTTCCTTGCCACAATACTAACGAGTATCGCAATACTGGTATCGTCCCGGCCCTACTCTAAAGCTGCTTTTGGGTTATTTTTGTCAATGTGTGCTGTTGTAATCCCACCTCTGCGCTGTGTGTGTGTGTGTGTGTGTGTGTGTGTGTGTGTGTGTGTGTAAGGACATGTGGGTAAGAGAAAACACTACTCTTGATGCCAAGCTCTCGTGGCCTTACAGGGGGGTGAGTAGTCTGATAGGACAATCTGTTTTAGCTTCTATTTTCAAACCTACTACTGTCACGACTCCTGCCGAAGTTGCCTCACCTCCTTGTTCGGGCATGCTTCGGCGATCGTCGTCACCGGCTTTCTAGCCACTGCCGCTCTATCGTTCATTATTCCATTTGTCTTGTCTTGTCATTACGCACACCTGGTTCTCATTTCCCCTCATTACTTCATGTATATATGTTCCCTCTGTTCCCTCATGTCCTTGTCGGATATTGTTTAATGTGAACGTGTTATCACCGTTGTGTCTTAATGAACAGTTGTACTTATTTCCTGTTCGGACTTTGTATGCGTGATTTGGATATTAAAGTTATCCTTGAGTTCACGCTACCTCCTGCGCCTGGCTCTCTATAATATATTCACGCCATCACAACTACCACAAATATCTCTAACAGTTACAACCCTGAATATACCACCAACTGTTCATGTTTCTGGGTAGTCTCTGAAACAATATTACAAATAATTGTCTATTTTCCCAAGTGAAGACAACTACACTGAACAAAAAATATAAAACGCAACATGTAAAGTGTTGGTCCCATGTTTCATTAGGTGAAATAAAAGATCCCAGACATTTTTCATAAGCAAAAGAAGATGTTGTTGTGAATCTTGCTATGTTACCTGTTTGGCTGTGATTCTTGGTCTCAGTCATGGGGAAGAAGACTCCCTCTCCGCTGAGTGCCACCATGCGTCCGTCAGCCAGTGGGATTATAGGTAGATCTCTGAGGGTCGTCAGGATAGAGTCTGTCTCTCCGTAGCCCTGCTCCAACGCACGGAAGTTACACACCAACAACCTGGCTAGACGACGCAGGCCTGAGTCTGATACACAGAGACGGAGAGAGAGAGGGGGTTTATATCAATCACAAAGAATTACAAACAACGCGTGCACACACACCACCCTTCCCTCACCTGAGTTGATACCATCTTCCTGCAACAGCTCCTTGGCCATGGCGGTTGTTACTGTGGTGACGTCACTCCCCCTCAGGTGTCGTACTCCCAGGTGTGTGAGCAGGGATAGGGGCGGGGCCGGCAACAGGCCCGGATGCAGATAGGCCAGAGACAGATGTCTGTTAAGCTCCTCTCCACCAATCACATCGTGAATGACCGGGTCCTGACACACAGCGACCTGGGAGGGAAGCTTGTAGACCACAGAACCATCTGGAGAGGAGAGAAGATGGAAACAGGAGTCCGTTGATTTGATTTATTCTCATTTTACCAGGTTGACTGAGAATACATTCTCATTTACAGCAACGACCTGGGGAAAGTTACAAAACATAGTAAAAATACATACTTGATACAGGGATGTGAGGTTTAATCGAGCATGACAATGAAATCTGCAGATTTACTCAAATGTTTAATTGTTCGGGGCCTCCCGAGTGGTGCAGTGGTCTAAGGCACTGCATCGCAGTGCAAGCTGCATTACTACAGATGCGGGTTCGAGCCCCGTCTGTGTCGCAGCCGGCCGAGACCGGGAGACCCATGAGGCGACGCACAATTGGCCCAGCGTCGTCCGGGTTAGGGGAGGGTTTGGCCGGCTGGGTTGTCCTTGTCCCATCGCGCTCTAGCATCTCCTGTGGCGGGCCGGACGCATGCACGTTGACTCAGTCGCCAGGTTTACGGTGGTTCCTCCGACACATTGGTGCGGCTGGCTTCCGGGTTAAGCGTTCATTGTGTCAAGAAGCAGTGCGGCTTGGTGGGTTGTGTTTCGGAGGACGCACGGCTCTCAACCTTCGCCTCTCCCGAGTCCGTACGGGAGTTGTAGCGATTGGACAAGACTGTAACTACCAATTGGATATGACGAAATTGGGGAGAAAATGGGAAAAAGTAAAAAAAAAGTAATACGCGCCGAATACAACAGGTGTAGACCTTACCGTGAAATACTTACTTAAAAGCATTTAACCAATGCAGTTTTTAGACAAATAAGAGTTAAGAAAATATTTACTGAATAAACTAAATATAAAGCTGACTTACAGATGTAGATAGAAGTGATGGAGAAGGAGAGAGAGAAAGAGTGGTACCTGTGTTGAGAGTGAGAAAGAGCGGCAGAGTGGTACCTGTGTTGAGTGTGAGAGAGAGAAAGAGGGGTAGAGCGGCAGGATACCTGTGTTGAGTGTGGGTAGGAAGGCCTTTCCCTTGAGCAGCTGTATAATCTGCCCGGCGACAGGCTTGAAGAAGTCCAGCACCTCGTCAGTCAGAGGGACAAATTGCAGGAAATTACATAGGCCCTTCAGCCCACTGAACTCTGGGTGATCCTGGAGAGGAGAGGTGAGAAGAGGAGACGGGTCAGAAACACAATTTAAGACCACATTTACCAACGTGCAGAGCAGGAGTAAATTATTTTGATAATCCTCTCCCTCCCTCCTTTCTCTTACAGTAAAGACATCCATGGCGTGTATGAACAGTTGGGGGATCTCAGATCGGAGCCACTGGTTCCATGAGCTATCTCTGTCCACGTCCTCACGAGAAGAAGGGATGTCAAAGTCACCTGGAGTGAAAGATACATTTTTAAAGTATTTGAAAGGCTTGGTCTGTGAGTTTGCAAGGGTGAATTTTAAATGGACAATTTGGGTGAACCTTAAGGAGAGCACCAGTGTGTGTGTGTGAGTGTGTGTGACCTTGGATGATGAAACGGAAACCGAAGCTTCGGAGAGGCAGGAAGGCGAAGACCGGCTGCTTCTGGGGCGGGGCTCTGATGTCACTTCCTGTGAGGTCATCAACCAGCTGGAAGGCCAGGGCGAGCTCTGTGGACTCCACTTCCTTTTTGATCTGATGCGGAAACATATCACCGTAACATATCACCATGATCATCATTACATTTGGCACATTCTAATACTTCCTTTTCGCCTCCCTTCTTCAAAATAATCACTGATCTGTCTTCAATTTATCTGTAAAAGCTTTGTGGAGCCCTTGCTTTTACCCTTCCCATGAAGTTAGATTAGTAAGCCCTCAAGGAAGGGAGGAAAGAAGACAGGAAAGCAGGATACATTTGAAAAGTACTCAAACAGGGCCAATCTCCAGGCAGTCACTGAGACAACGGCTCTGTTTAGCCACTGATCAGAGGATAACTCCAACAGAGAGAGCAGAG
This sequence comes from Thymallus thymallus, assembly GCA_023634145.1. Taxonomy (NCBI): domain Eukaryota; kingdom Metazoa; phylum Chordata; class Actinopteri; order Salmoniformes; family Salmonidae; genus Thymallus; species Thymallus thymallus. Next base: position 18,392,936 of record CM042387.1, read on the forward strand.
AATACCTGAAAAAGATTGAGTTTGAACATTTACTATGAACAGCATTTCAATATGCACTGTCACAATGGGAACCCCATTAAAATTAGCCTGACTGTTTTTGATAAATCATGTAACATCTTGGAGTCTGTTCATTCTCTGATCTGTCTCTACTGGTGCATAACCTCACTGCAGGTAACTGGCAGCTGGCTCTCTGGGGGGAGAGAGGGGGAGGAGGGGGGAGGGATAAAGGAGAGAGAGGGAGTGAAAGAGAAGGGAAAGAGAGAGAGAGAGAGGGATGTTGGAGAAGGGAAGCCAGACTGAAAAAAGGCAATTCTATCAGACATCAACAAAACGTGTCTGTGCGTAGTCTTTCATGTCAATATTCCTCCCAGCAGTGGAAATTAATTCACTACACCTTGCTAATGAGAGAGCCTGCATGTCTGACAGAGAGCAGAAAGAAGCTTTCCTTCTCAGGGGTGTAGACAGAGGAACACTTACATAACACACACACAGATGAGAGGATCACTGTGTGTGTGTGTGCGTGTGTGTGTATATATGTGGTACCTTGGAGGGTTGCAGTGTGTTTTTGACCACCAGCCAGCGTTCTGTTCCCTCAGTGTGTTCCACCTCCAGGATGTTGTGACTCAGGTCTCTACGCGTCATGGTCACCATGCGCTTCTCAGCCTGGCCAGGGAAACACACAGAGAGAGACCTGTCAGATGTCAGCACACAACAGTCCAGTCTGAAACCAACTCCTTGCCTCTACCGCTCTGTGTTTGCACATCGGAGGCAATATGGTGGAAGCTCCTCTAAGTCTATTGAAAGGTGTGGTGGAGCCATGACCTTTGTGTGTGTGTGTGTGTGTGTGTTTGTGTGTTACCTGGTTGTAGATGGTGATAGAGCGTAGGCGGTGTAGGAAGAGCAGCAGAGAGGGGTGGACATCGTGGAACAGGTTTCTGGTCTGGTAGCACTCAGAGCGCAGAGGCAGACAGATCTTAGTGGTCCAGCTGACAGAACACAAACATTCAACATGGATGTGACTGCCTCTACATAGTAATGACTATTTTCAGTAGCTGTCTATTTACCACCACAAACAGATGCTGGCACTAAGACCGCACTCAACAAGCTGTCTAAGGCCATAATCCCGCTACGCCCTCCAACAAACCATCAAACAGGCAAAGCGTCAATACAGGACCAAGATCGAATCCTACTACACCGGCTCTGACGCTGGTTGGATGTGGCAGGGCTTACAAATGGAAATCCAGCCGCGAGCTGTCTCCAGTGATTCAAGCCTATCAGATAAGCTAAATACCTTTTATGCTCGTTTCGAAGCAAACACTGAACCATGCGTGAGAGTAGGGCTGTTATGGTGACCGTATTACCGCCATACCGGCAGTCCCGAGTCATGACCGAAGTCAAATTCCATGTGACAACTATTTTTAGGTCCTGCCATAGATTTTTAAGTAGATTTCAGTCATAACTGTCACTCGGCCACTCATGAACATTTACTTTTTGGTAAGCAACTCCAGTGTAGATTTGGCCTTGTGTTTTAGGTTATTGTCCTGCTGAAAGGTGAATTAATCTCCCACTTTCTGGTGGAAAGCAGACTGAACCAGGTTTTCCTCTAGGATTTTGCCTGTGCTTAGCTCCATTACGTTTATTTTTTTTTACGGAAAAACTCCCAGTCCTTAACGTTTACAAACATTCACATAACATCATGCTGCCACCACTATGCTTGAAAATATGGAATGGTCCTCCGTAATGTGTTTTATTGGATTTGCCCCAAATGTAAAACTTTGTATTCAGGACAAAAAGTTAATTGCTTTGCCACATTTATTTTCTACCCAACTTCATCATATCCAATTGGTAGTTACAGTTTTGTCCCATCGCTGCAACTCCCGTACGGACTCTGGAGAGGGGAAGTTCGAGGGCTGTGCGTCCTCCGAAACACAACCCCGCCAAGCCGCACTGCTTCTTGACACAATGCACGCTTAACCCGGAAGCCAGATGCACAAATGTGTCGGAGGAAACACTGTACACCTGGCGGTCCGTGTCAGCGTGCATGCGCCCGGCCCGCCACACCGTGATGTGACAAGGACATCCAGCCAAACCCTCCCCTAACCCGGACGACGCTGGGCCAGTTGTGCCTCATGGGTCTCCCGGTCGCAGCCGGCTGCGACACAAATGGGTATCGAACCAGCATCTGTAAGCGATGCAGTGCCTTACAACGCTGTGCCACTCGGGAGGCCCTGCTTTGCCACATTTGCAGTACTACTTTGGTGCCTTGTTGCAAACAGGACGCATGTTTTGGAATATTCCTTCTTTTCACTCTGTCAATTAGGTTACTATAGTAACTAAAATGTGGTTGATCCATCCTCAGTTTTCATTAACTCTGTAACTGTTTTAAAATGACCATTGGCCTCATGGTGAAATCCCCGAGCGGTTTCCTTCCTTTCCGGCAACTGAGGTAAGAAGGATGCCTGTATCTTTGTAGTGACTGAGTGTATTGATACACCATCCAAAGTGTAATTAATAACTTCAACATGCTCAAAGGGAAAATCAATGTCTTTTTTCTTCATCTACCAATAGGCGCCTTTGTTTGCGAGGCATTTGAAAACCTCCCTTGTCTTTGTGGTTGAATCTGTGTTCGAAATTCACTGCTCAACTGAGGGACCTTACAGATGTTAAACACTATTATTGCAAACATGAGTCCATGCAACTTATTATGTGACTTGTGAAGCAAATTTTTACTCCTGAACGCATAGACTTGCCATTACAAAGGGGTTGAATATTTATTGGCTTAATTTGTAAAAATGTTGAAAAACCTAGTTCCACTTTCACATTATGGGGTATTGTGTGTATCTAAATTTAATCTATGTTTAATTCAGGCTGTAACACAACAACATTTTGAAAAAGGCACTGTATATTATTTAGTATATGTAAAGACAAGATTACATTTAGAATAGTCTGATGGGTGAGAATATTATCAAGTGCTTGTTAAATTATGAATGTGACTGATGAAGCGTGTGCAGCCTGTGCAAGAAACTTTTATCAAATCATCATTAGAGTTGCATCATGCAGCTTTAGAATGTATTACAAATCTAAACATATAGCCTAACGTTTGTATCACAACTAAAGCTGCATAAATAACTCTAAATTAAGCATATAGGAGGACCTGTTTCTTTGTTAACCAATCAACACAGAATAGCCGCATGTGCATTGACATTCTTGCACTGGCTGTATGCACACTCGCTGGACTCTACTCACACACTCACAAATACTGCAATGACATGCCAACACACACAAAACACGTGGAGCACACATGCATGTTGACGCCACACACGCGCACACACACACTCTTCACATACTCTGCTGCTAGTTTATTATCTATCCTGATTGCCTAGTCACTTTTACCCCTACCTACATGTACACATTACCTCAATTACCTCAAACACCTCGTACCCTAGAACAGTGCTCCTTGTATTAATGTTATTGTGTTACTATTTCCTTTTCTAACTTTTTGACTCATAAGTAAGAATTTCACGGTAATGTCTACACCTGTTGTATTAAGTGCATGTGACAAATTCAATTTGATGTTCCTACTAGACACCTGGTGTGTGTTTGACCTGGTTTTAGATGATGTCATTAGACTCACCGGGTGTGTTGTCGGCCAGGTGTGAGTGTAGTCACCACTAACCTGGTGTGTGTGTGTGTGTGTGTGTGTGTGTGTGTGTGTGTGTGTGTGTGTGTGTGTGATTCCACCACTAACCTGGTGTGTGTGTGTGTCGTCAGCCAGGTGTGTGTGTGTGTGTGATTCCACCACTAACCTGGTGTGTGTGTGTGTCGTCAGCCAGGTGTGTGTGTGTGTGATTCCACCACTAACCTGGTATGTGTGTGGTCGGCCAGGTGTATGTTGAGAGGTCTCTCGTTGTCGACCCAGTGTGGCAGGATGTATCCCATGGGGCCACTGGTCTTGTCGAAGCACAGATGGAACCCGTTGGAGTGGATCTCAGGACAGTCAGTCACCTTGAACACGGATTTAAAACCTATACCCTTCTGACCTAAGGAAGGAGAAAGACATGGAGAAACAGTTGAGAAAATACTTTAGGATCACCTCAGATAGGGCTTCAAACTCTTTCAGCTGTTACCAATAGGGCTTCAAACTCATTCAGCTGTTACCTATGTATCCGTATTTGTGTTTGCCCTTGGTGCTGCGGCCCACGTCACAGATGGCCCGGATGTTTTTCTCCTGGAAGCCCGTCTCGTTGTTGAGGACAGTCACACAGTCTTTCTCAACAACAAAGGCCAGCGCAGGGACAGGGCCCTCCTCTGTCGGGTAACTGTTATCATCAGCATTCTGTGAATAGCACAACGAAGAAAGCACCTATGTAAGTGCATTGCATACAGTAGATCTCAAAACACCTGGTTGAGCTCAGAGAGAGAGAGAGACAGAGGAGAGAGTCCGTCACCTGTATGAGTTCCAGTACAAAGTGTGTGTCTTTGCTGTAGAGTTCAGTGGACAGCCGGTCCAGACTGCGCCCCAGCCTCTCCTGATGAACAGTCATCAACCTCTGACCCTCCTCATTCAGCTCTACTCCTATACCAAACTCACTCTTCCTGTAACAGACAGCATTGTGAGACCAGGTTAGTGTTTATATTCAGGTATTGTATCATTTTATACATTAGGCAGTATAAAGGGGGTTAAAGACAAACCTGATGTCATCAATTATGGCCCTGTGGAAATCCACTCTGCTCTCTGATTGGCTATCAGCATTGTCCGCTTTCTCTGGATCAGCCAATGACTGCCCTTCCTCCCTGTCTTCCTCTATGTCTCTCTCGGTGTGTGTGTCTCCGAGTGTATCCAAGGTCTCAGAGGTCAGCTCATACAACTCATCTTCATCATCGTCTTCATCGCAGCCATCTGCAGGACGAAGATCTGTTAGAAATCTCTGACTACTAGGGATGTGACAATTTAACATGTATCTTAACTTTTAAACCAGGGTCCGCACCCCAGTGGAAATCTAATTAGCATAATAAAAATCCATTAGTTTAAGCAAGAAATATCTGTTTCTTTACTACATGATTCCATGTGTTATTTAATCGTTTTGATGTCTTCACTATTATTCTACAATGTAGAAAATAGTAAGAATAAAGAAAAACCCTTGAATGAGTAGGTGTCCAAACTTTTGACTGGTGCTTTATATATGGAGATAGTTTAGTGCCCTCCCCTCAAATAATAAGGAGTTACCTGTATATATATATATATATATATATATATATATATATATATATATATATATATATATATATATATATATATATAAAATAATATATATATATATATATATCTCAGATATAGGACAGACACTTCAGAACAAACTTTCTTTTGATTCTTTTGGGGACTATCTGTTGTTCCATGTAGAGAATCTGTTATTCAATGCGTTTGTGTGGGCTAATAGCAGTAAGGCCAAAAATAATATTTTAATCAACAACAAAAAAAGATTTACTTTTAAATCAAATAGCTAAATGGTCCTTGGTATGACCTTAAAACAATTCCATATTGCTTAGTTCTCACTCTGTTCCTTATCGCACTGCTGCCAGCAACGGGTTGGGTCGTCCCCTTTCAGCATTGCCCCTGACTGCCACTGTAGCTCAATTCCACCTCGAATGTTTGCATTTCATCACCGTCTCATTTAACTTCTCAAAGTATTGCCATAGCCAGGTAGCCGAGTGGTTAGCCCCGAGCTGACAAGGTATAAATCTGTCGTTCTGCCCCTGAACAAGGCAGTTAACCCACTTTTCCTAGGCCGTCATTGTAAATAAGAATTCGTTCTTAACTGACTTGCCTAGTTAAATAAAAAAAAATAAAAAAATGAAAATCCCTGTCTCACTCTCTGCCATTTTTCCAACTGTTAACAACAATGACGTGTGTTGAATATTTTTTGGCCTTTGTTCAATATTTTTAGGCCTATGATCCAAAGAACAGAATTGGAAGGTTACAACAGAAGTTTGGAGATTTTCTACTGTTTAAATTAGAAACCACAATAGGTTATTCAGTAAACATATAGAGTAGCAACAGAATGATAAAAGTTTATTATGTAACCCATAGAATAGCAACAGGATAGAGGTCAGAGCAGTCAGTGAAGGCCAAGAGAAGATAAATCATAGGGCCATTTAGAATGTACTTAGACAGGCACTAATCGTAATATATGGCCTTATAGGGTGCACTTAGACACACACTAGCTATAATATAATAATGACTAGAATAGTTGGATAAAATAGTGTTTGTACTGTTGCTATGGTTTCCACATGTTTTAACATGCCTGTTTATCTTTATGGGTGCATGCCTGTTTATCTTTATGGGTGCATGCCTGTTTATCTTTATGGGTGCATGCCTGTTTATCTATGCACCATCACTATGGGTTCGCCACTATTTTTTAATATCTTGAAGGTTTAACTGCCAACGGAGGACGGAAGAGGGCGTAGACAAACCCGAATTTAAAGGTTTTGAAACGATAGTGGAAGACGGTTAAGAGGTGTTAATCATTCTACCCGTGAGGGAGGGACTACGTATGCTATGTAACCACAAAATTGTATAAAAATAGCGAGATGAGTCTGGGAAAATCAGTGGTCTCATTTTTAAGAAACAGAGGGAAGATTCTCCACAACACGTGCGGAGCGCTTTATATCCATGGCAAAAAATCTCCTCCAACTAACGTTACAGCATTGTTGCATTAGGTGTTTATAAATAAAAAAAATTATTTATGATTTTATGATGACGATCGGGCCTGTTGGTGGTACTTTTGTGATAACTGTACTGTGATTCGGTTACGTTAACGATCCCAATGTTGTTTAAAACATTCACACCCCTACTGATTACCCATAATGCTCTAGTGCCCTCCTCACCTGCGTACTGTGGCTGGGTGGGGTGGGAAGAGTCAGAGCTGTAGTCCTCTGGGAACTCCTCATCCTCACTGATAGTCTGAGAGAGACTCACAGAATCCACAAGAGCAGGCTGGAGATTTTTTACAAAGCAAAAAAGTAGAGCATAAGACTGTATAAAAACAAAACGGCTACGGATAAAAACAATTTTAAATTCATGAGATCAATTTAAATTAACTTCCTGGATTGTCTGAATTAAAAACTGAATTGACCCCATCACTGATGGTAATCTCCCCTGTTCTGACCTTGGTCTGGTCGGCTGGTGGTGTTCGGGCCTGGTTCTGTGGTGGGCTGAGCTTGGTGTGGTAGTCCTTGACCCAGTCTGTGATACCAAGCACAATGCCCAGCTGGTGCAGACAGTTGAGGTGGCGCAGGTTGGACCGGGCTGTAGACAGCAGCATCGCTTTAGACTTGGCCTGGCCGCCCAGCACCCGGGAAAAGGGCTCCAGAAACACCTAAAGGGAGAGAGGTTATACAAGTCCAAATTGATTACAGAACTTCTTTCCACTCATGGCTGGTTTTGAATATGAACTGTAGGGCTCCCTATGGGCCCTGGTCAAAAGTAATGCACTATATAAGGAATAGGGTGCCATTTCAGACGCAACCTGTGACTTGACCCCTGACCTGTTGCAGCAGGGCCCGGCAGGTTCTGGTAGGGATGCGGATCAGACAGTCCAGGAGGAAGAGAGCCACAGAGCTGAAACACGAACCATCCTCCTCAGCCCGTGACAGATCTGAAGAAATATCATATAGATTATATATATTAAATATTCTTATTGGACTTTTGTAGCATTTTTTCACAATCACCCCACCACCCTCACACAGATTTCAGCGAGTTCCTAGGGCCCAACAAAATATATATTTTCTGCTTTCTCAGTTTTATTTTTCCAGGTTTCCGGTTTCCATTTTTTTCCCCAGGTTTTTGCTTTCAATTTTAGGGCTAGATATTTCGGGGCTGCCCTCTGGCCCGGCAACATCTGCTGAGTTCACCGGGACAGTTAATCAGGCTTTCATATGGTCCGCTTGGCCCAGTACAGTTTCAAACTCCAAAACTGAAAAATGTATATTTGTATTTAATCCTTCACAATCTTCCCGACATCTGACACTTCAAACTTGTTATCAAGCTGCATTCGGTTTCCAAGCAGAGTCAAGAATGTCAAAGCCTTCCCTCTCTGTCTCAAGTGAGCCGCGCCTCAGTACATCCTGGATACTCACGCCAGAGCCGTCTCAGCGTAGGCAGGAAGACCGTCAATTCAGAGTTGAATACAGGCGCGCGCATTCCAAAATCACAGGATCAAAGTCGACCTGCTTTTCAGTCTTTTTTTTTTATATCAGACATCCTAAAGAGCGATGTCATTATTAGCAAAGGTTTACATAGGCCTAGGCAACGATGAAACAGCCTATAGGGAGGAGGTCAGAGACCTGGAAGTGGGGTGCCAGGACAACAACATCTACCTCAACATGATCAAGACAAAGAAGATGATCGTGGACTACAGGAAAAGGAGGGGCGAACACGCCTACATTCTCATTGACGGGGCTGTGGTGGAGCAGGTCCAAACACACCAAGACAGTCGTAAAGAGGGCACGACAACGCCTATTTTTTTGCATTGTTGGATAAGGGCTTGTAAGTAAGCATTTCACGGTAAGATTGTATTCAGCCCATGTGACAAATAAAATTTGATTTGATCTTGGCCCGGGCTAGTAATTTTCTAATTTGGGACAGTAGTTTCACCTGGTACTGGCCTGGTGTGCCACTGGCAAATTTACTTGAATGTCAAGCCCTGGAAATAACACTTTTTTCATAGAAAAACAACATAATAGGATGTTCTAAGTCCACAACAATGCTTAAACCACATCAGGAGAAAATTAGATTTTTGGGTGTAGTTATCCTTTAATTCAATGCAAGTGTGCAACAGCAAGATACCTTTTTTGGTTGGCAATGTTTCTGTAGCACTCATGAAGCAGAGTTCTCAAAACAAATAGTCACTGGATTGATGCAAATAATCATGATATCAAGTTCCCCATCGCATTCTTACCTTCCTTCGCTACCGCAGCTGCCAGAGAGCTCTCCATGTGATTGGCCAGGAGGGCGGTAGGGGCGTTGACTATCCCATCAGCCACCACCATGGAGACCAGGTGTCCGGCCGTGCCCACGGGGTCAAGGGTCATGGCTGCCTGGGAGAAGAGCTTGTCCCCTGTACAGGTGGTGAGCCGCAGGAGAACGCCTGGGGACACCTCCAACGCTGACAAGTCTGTGCTCGCTGCCCCACAACAGATGGACATATTTATTATGATCAATTTGGTATCGATTTTCAATTTAGAACAAAACAAACACAAGAAACAAAATGTCTGTATTTAAGCCCACCAACATGATCAAACATTATTGGCCTTTAACAGATACATTACTATCGGCAACTCTACAACCACTGTCTAAGACTGTAGGGGCTAGGGGGTCAATTTGTAATTGCTGTGCATGGTTCCTACCAGCGTTCCTGTCGATGAAGTCCTTAAGGGGTCCGTGGCGGGGCCTGAAGACCAGCTCCCACTGGCTCCACTGACCCAGCTCATCCAGTAGAGGGCAGGAGACGAGACAGGACAAGGCCTGGGTCTGAGATACCTCCCCTAGGATACCCACCATCTGCTGGGCCTCACCTACACTACTGCTACTGCTGGGGGGGGGGTAGAGAAGAGAATGTAATAAGAGTATGAAAGGAGTGAGAGAAAAAGAAAGAGTGAACAGAACAGCGGTGCGAGATAAGTGAAAAGGAGATTGACATTTGATTTGATCAGTCCAATTAAAAGCCTTACACCCAATCTGCCCACAACATTCCACTGTACCGTAGGAGATGTGTGAGTCTGTGTCTGTCCCAAATGACACATTCCCTACATAATGGAGGGATAGTGCACTATATAGGGAGTAGAGTGCCATTTGGGACACATCCTCTTACCTGGTGTCTCTGGGGAGCAGGGCTGCCTCATAACGGACCTGGCTGAGCCCTTCTCCCAGACTTAGCTCTCTCTGGCGCTGCACCAGTCCCACCAAGGTCCTAAGAGGTCCCAGCCCCAGGTCTCGACTGTCCCTCACCCCGTAGTGGACTCTCAGACACCACTCGATGTGGGACAGCTGGGAGAAACACACCCACAGAGATAGAGAGATCAATAAACATGATCAGTACAGACATTTAGAAGTTTTTTTAATTTCATCATAGTAATCAATAGGAGTGTGTGGCGTGTGTGTGCGAGCCTGACCACATGTCTCACTCACCCCTTCTGGTTCGTTGGCTGCTGTAGTGCCACACTGTTTGATGAACTCAAACACGTCTTGTCTACTGGGTCTGAAGCCACAGCCCTGGCCCTGCCAGTCCTGACCACCACTACTACTGCTGCCCACGACCACAACGCCACCTACTGTCTCCTGCAGGACCTTCACACAGACAGAGGGGAGAATGGATTCATCAATACAGCATGAGGGGTATCAGGCTGTGTCCGAAATCACACCCTATTCCCTATTTAGTGCAGTACTATTTAGTGCAGTACTTTTGATCAGAGCATGGGCAAAAGTAGTGCACTATATAGGGAATAGGGTGCTGTTTGGGACGCACCACTGCACTCTAGAATGGTTCCTCTCCTCGCCTCTTTTTCCTCATGACCCCTGAAGGAAGAGGTGAAGAGAGGAAAGAAGTAGAACAGGAGAGTGATTGAACAGACAAAGATTAGAAGAGAATTAGTTTATGTTACCTGAGCCTGTTTTACCAGGAACTCCAGGAAGGAGCCCTGCTCCAGAGAGGTGAACTCTGTGACCTGGAAGTGCTTGGCTAATTTCCTCTCTAGAGACGATACATGGGCCAGGGTGAATGCAGAGCTGTGATTGGACAAGCTCTCCTTCAGGACCTGCTTGACTGCGGCTGAGACACACACACACGCACACACATGCAAACTCAAAAGGTCATTGTTGTATATGATGTGATAGGATTAACAATTTCCAGACCCAGATTCCCAACCTACACTTAATCTCATCATTGACACTGAGTGAGACACTGATAATGAGTGATGTTAGTAGCTACCTTCGCTGGGTGGTGTGGCCGGTGATTTCTCCTCAGCTCTCCTCTCCTGAGTGTGTCTGGCTGGCTTCTCTTTGGGCACCAGGTCCTGAGGGGCGGCCAGCGACCCCCCACAGATAGCCAGCTGGAACAAGGCCCTGGCCAGACGGTCAGCTGACACCCGCAGCATGAAGTCCTGCACTGACTGGACAGGAAATGACAGCACACTCTGTCAGTCACATTACGGCATTAGAGTAAACCATAACCTCTGAGACGCAAGACATCATCCTAAATACGACAGTGTGGGCAGATTTGTTTGTCAAATTCAAATGTAGGAAAAAGGGCAGCTATTTCAATACCTACTTTCACAAGACAACAAACATAAAAAACAGGACTGGTGCCCATCCCTGGCCTAGATCGTCCCAGAGGAACTCAGCCTACAAGTGTCTGGCTCCACTGTCACAACAACTCCAGACAGTGACAGTGGAACATATTCAACCCAGCATCCCAGCCTCGGGCTGAAACAGCTACAGCTGATTAGGAAAACAGGTTTTAGGAAATGTTTGCAAATGTATTAAAAATAAAACCTGAAATATCACATTTGCATAAGTATTCAGACCCTTTACTCAGTACTTTGTTGAAGCACCTTTGGCAGCGATTACAGCCTTGAGTCTTCATGGGTATGACGCTACAAGCTCGGCACACCTGTATTTGGGTACATTTCTCCCATTCTTCTCTGAATGGGAGAATCCTCTCAAGCTCTGTCAGGTTGGATGGGGAGCGTCGCTGCACAGCTATTTTTAGGTATCTCCAGAGATGGACATTCAGAAACTGGTCCCGAAGCCACTCCTGTGCTGTCTTGGCTGTGTGCTTAGGGTTGTTATCCTGTTGGAAGGTGAACATTTGCCCCAGTCTGAGGTCCTGAGCGTTCTGGAGCAAGATCTCTCTGTACTTTGCTCCGTTCATCTTTCCCTCGATCCTGACTAGTCTCCCAGTCCCTGCCGCTGAAAAACATCCCCACAGCATGATGCTGCCACCACCATGCTTCACCGTAGGGACAGCGCCAGGTTTCCTCCAGACGTGATGCTTGGCATTCAGGCCAAAGAGTTCAATCTTGGTTTCATCAGACCAGACAACTTTGTTTCTCATGGTCTGAGAGTCCTTTAGGTGCCTTTTGGCAAACTCCAAGTGGGCGGTCATGTGTTTTTTACTGAGGAGTGGCTTCCGTCTGGCCACTCTACCATAAAGACCTGATTGGTAGAGTGCTGTAGAGATGGTTGTCCTTCTCCCATCTCCACAGAGAAACTCTGGAGCTCTGTCAGAGTGACCATCGAGTTCTTGGTACCTCCCTGACCAAGGCTCTTTTATCCCGATTACTCAGTTTGGCAGGGTGGCCAGCTCTAGGAAGTGTCTTTGTGGTTCCAAACTTCTTCCATTTGACGCCACTGTGTTCTTGCGGAGCTTCAATGCAGAGGAAATGTTTTGGAACCCTTCCCCAGGTCTGTGCCTCGACACAATCCTGTCTCGGAGCTCTACTGACAATTCCGTTGACCTCATGGCTTGGTTTTTGTCAACTGTGGGACCTTATATAGACAGGTGTATGCCTTTCCAAATCATGTCCAATCAATTTAATTTACCACAGGTGGACTCCAATCAAGTTGTAGAAACATCAAGGATGATCAATGGAAACAGGATGCACCTGAGCTAAATTTCGATTCTCATTGCAAAGGGTCTGAATACTTACGTAAATAAGCTATGTTTTTTTTTTTTTATACATTTGCAAAAATTTCTAAAAACCTGTTTTCGCTTTGCCATTATGGGGTATCGTATGTAGATTGATAAGGGAAAAGTTTTATTTAATCCATTTTAGAATAAGGCTGTAACCTTTAAGGCTGTAAAAATGTTGAAAAAGTCAAGGGGTCTGGATACTTTCCGAATGCACTGTATGAGCAAGAACTGTAGAAAGCACATGACCTGCCAACAGTGTCAGCAAAAGCACCCCAGTTTGTTACACTTTGAAATGGATAAGAAAAACTACAAGCCGACTGAGGATGAGGCACCTACAGAAGTCAGTGAAAAGGCATTAGTGACATGTGCAATTGTTCCACGCTTTATAGATTTATCAAGCCACTTGGAGCGAAGCAGCACTGCCGACGAAAAAGACAGCGAGTGGCCTCCCGAGTGTTGTAGCAGTCTAAGGCACTGCATCGCAGTGTTGAGGTGTCACTACAGCCGGGGGTTCATTATGCGCTATTGGAAATGCACTGTTGATAATGAAGTGTGTAACTAAAAATTGTGAATGGAAATGTCGGATACTCATTCAGAAGGTCTGGATGAGAAAAGGTTGTACAAGTTGATTGGCGCCCGACGACGGAAGCTTGGAACGTTAATTAAGAAAAATTATGCAATTCAAGCATTGATGGATGGTGGCGAAAATTATGAAGTTTTCAGTAGTAATGTTGTGCCGTTCAATTGTTTATTGGCTGACTTTATGAAACTGCATGTGGCTGTGCATAAAATGTTGCCTGATGAAGAAAGAGAGTCTGATCATACCAATTGGTATGATGCAAAACTATTGCTTTTCAAGGAACTTCTTGATCAAGTGAAAGGTGATTCCCACCTGCAAAGTGTCATTGGTCCAGATGACAGTGTCTCTATTGTATCAGAAAGTGCATCCAAGTCAGAAAATTCTTCAGAATTGCAAAGGGCCATTGGCCCACATGACAGTGTATCTGCTGTATCAAAAAAGTAACGTGCATCCAGTACAAGGTCAAGTGCATCCAGTGCTAGAATGAAAGCACAGGCTGAGCACGCTGCTTTGAAAGCTAAAGCTGCAGTTTTGGAAAATATACATGACCTTGATGTGGAAGAAAGCCAACTAAAGGCAAAAAGGGAATTTGTGGAAATGGAAGCCGAGTTGGCTGCATTAGCTTTTAGAGGAATGTGAAAAATCCTCTGTTGCTCAAACAAGGAAAAGATCAGTGGATGACAGTAAAGGAGACTGGACCAAAGCTGACCACAAAGCCTGAGGCATTCCCGCGACTGTATGCACAAAACTCTCATACAACTTCACAAGCAATGAGTGGCAAAAGAAACTGGACCAAACTTGACCACAACGCCTCTCAGGCATTCATGCAAATAATGGCACTAAAACCTACACCAACATCACAGGGTTTATCTACTCCTACTGAGTACAGGATCGCAACAGGGAGACCAAGCCATGGTGCACCAAGGCTGCATTCTGCAAGAAACGTCATACAAGCACAGAAGCCACAGCAAATGTTAGTTAAAAGTGAGTGTTTAAAATAGTGAACCACAGCACTGGTCATCTACAGGATTTGCAGGCTTTGCTTCCCGCCCAGCTCTAACTCACCTAATTAAACCAACCACCCAACCAAAAACCATCCAACCAACCATCCACAAGTGTTGTATTGCTGTCATATGTTAATCAATTAATTAATCAATCAACCAATCACCTTGGTCATCTTGGGGGTGAAGACCCCGGAAGCGTTGGTGAAGACCTCGAGCACAGCCTCGGCTGCAGTCATGGTAACATATTTCTTCCTCAGCTCGGCACTCCCGACAGAGGAGAAGAGGACGGGACCCTGTGCTCCCTCCATCACACCCCGTTTCATCTTCCTCATCCTCTCCACCACCTCGTCCTCCAACTCCCTCTGGATAGCCTCCCGGGCACGCTCCATACACACATGCTCTGAGCTCACCGCCTTCGTTAAGGTCTGGCGGAGGAGAGGAGGGAGGAGAGGGGGATACATGAATGAGATATAATAAGTTATTTCAAATAAGAGATTCATACATATTAATAACCTCTGACCATATTCCAACACTTGGAACTGATGCCTCTGCGAAACTCAAAACTTACAGCTATGGGCAGGCCCACGCTGTGTATACGAATGCCCAGTTCGTAGGGAGAGTCACAGCTATACTGGTCAGACAGGTACTTCATAAACTCAGCCAGGTCCACCTTGGGCTGACTCTTTTTCCTCCTGAACACACGCAGACTCTGGAAGGAGGACAGGAAAACAATTGTTGGATCAATATAGATCTTTTTGTACCTTTATTTAAAACAGGGAGTCACCTCAGGGTCTCTTTCCCAAGGGAGCCCTGCACTTCAAATTCATAGACGTAATCTAATCAAAATCTTGCAATTGAACCTGGCAATTGAACTGCCACCCGCACTGGGTGTTCCGAGTAAAGGACAATCATACCAGGTCCCAGTTTGAGAAACAATGACAAAATAAGATAGTCAAGAGCCTCTATCTGGTGAATGTCTCTCTATGAGTGTCTCTCTTGCCCTCAGTATGTCCACAGTATCTATGTGTCCAATGTCTCTCTTACCCTCAGTATGTCAACAGTCTCTATCTGGTGAATGTCCTCGTCCTTGGTGTTGCTGTCTATCTTGAACATGCGATGGATGAGAGGCAGTTTACACAGTGGCCCCAGGTTCAGTTCCTCAAAACGCTTCTTGTTCTTCAGACCAGCCAGGTTCTGACCCAACTCATACAGGGTACACATCGCAGTCACAGCATCTGCAGACTGAGAGAGATATGGATACACGTCAGTTAATGATCAGATTATTCCGTTTTAAAACGGTATAAATGAACGTGCATGTGTGCAAACTGAACATGTTGATTTGAAAGTGCGTTGCAGGTGCTTTGTGTGTTTGTGTATGCGTATGTGTATGTGTGTGTGTGCATCCTGACCTCTATGAACATGTTGATCTCTCGAAGGGTGCGTTGCAGTTCCTTCAGAGCTGGTATCTGCCAGCGGAGATCTATCCTGCCTGCCTCCAGAGAGGGGACCTGCATCAGCCTGCACACCCTGGAGATCACCTGGGCACAGGACAGAACAGGACAGGGAGGAAGGGGTTAGAACCATGCCAGGAACACAACAAAGGCAAGCTGGAAAATGGCCCTCTGGGACCTAGGTTGAAAAGCAGAGAAAGAGGCTGGAGTGACAGCAGAATATCCTAAAGTGTCCACTAGATGGTGCCACTCGAAAATAAGTTGTACTGTTTTGTACTCTTTTGTGTTTGTCGTAATTACAGGTAAATAAGAGGAGTGGGGAAAGATTGTTACCTTCTCTCTGGTGACGAGTTCTCCCTCGGCTGCGATGTCTCGTATGACATCCTCCACCAGACTGTTCACCACCTCAGGATCCAGAGCCTTCTTCCTCATCCTCCTCTTCCTCCCATCCTCCTCCTCTTCCTCCTCAGCCTGTGCCTCCATAGCTCGCACATTAGCCCCATGCAATTCCCTGAGCTGGGCCTGGTAGGGCTCTCTGAAGACAGGGGAGTTTCCTTCCCTCTGTCGCACAGCTAGCAGCCTTCGCTCTTGGGCTTTGGTAAGGCTCAGCGCCGCTTTCAGCGGTGGGAAGTCGGAGTCCGGCGTGGAGGTAGCAGGCTGGGGGCTTTGGGGCGTGACGAGGGGCTGGGAGGGTAACGGGGATGAGAATGGAACTGGTGATGTTGTTTTTAGCAGTGGGGATCTTGTTTTAGAGCGCACCCGGTCCCGCATGTATCCGCTATTCAGGGGTGTGGAAGGAGCAGATTGTCCTCCACTCTCTGTCTTCTTTGGAGTGGCTGAGAGAGAGAGAGAGAGATAGTTAAAAGGGTAAAATCAGAGTTAGTAGTTCAATTGCAAGGTAATTTCAACACATACAGTCCATGTTAAACATGGCAGCTGCTCAGTTCCAACTTCTTAACATTATGAGTTATGATGGTCTCTCTACCTGCTGGATTCTCTGCTCCGGTCTTTCCCTGGTCTGCAGGTGAGCAGGGTGCTGCAGGTCGTTTCTCATGGTTGTCGTACAGAGACATGTACTGCTGGAGAGGAAGTGACTTCCCAAAGCGCAGGGTGTAGCCGTTCTGTAGCTGGGTGATGGTTGTGGCAGCAGGGGGGTACACCTTTATCACCTACATCACATCCAATCAAGCTTTATTTAAAACGTGCACTCAAAACAATACAACAACCACATTACATTACCAAAAGCAACATTCATAGGAACTAAAAGACAGATTCAAGAACAGTATGTTTTTAAGAAATAAGTATGATTTTTAACCCTTATTTATACCAGGCAATTCTAAAAAGAATATTCCCTTTCCAGCAACGGCCTAGAGACATTACATAATAAAACAGATACAACTTTAAAAACAAAAAAAAATCATGAAAAATAACATACTTCTCTAACTCTGTCCAGTAGCTCTTCCTGAGTCACCTCTTCATTCTCTTTCACTGTGCTGGAGAAGGAGAGGAGAGGGGAGGAGCGAGGGACAGCAGAGGGGGGAATAGAAGGACAGGTAGCCCCAAGGGAGGACCCTGAGCTTGGGGGAGGCCCATAGCGAGAGCCTGGGGCCGGTTGTAGAGCATCAGACCCAGACCCACAGCTGAAACCAAAGCTGATCGGGGCAGTAGACGGCGGTGGGGTTTTTAGTGGTACAGCCTTGGGGGTGAGGGTCCTCGACGGTGGGTCCTTCCCAGATTGAGGTCTGTGGGGTATGTTAAGCTGGTCTCCCCCTTCCTGTGCTGGAGCTCCAGCGGCTCCTTTATGGGTCCTGTGGAAGACCATGTCCTTGTCCACATAGAGCTCCCCCTCCAGAGAGGCCACCAGCATGGATGTGGAGCTGAAGCCCAGGGAGGACAAGGTGAGGTTTTGGTGGTACATCTGGCTGTAGGCCACCGTTAGCTTCTTCAGGGGGATCCCCTCTGGGTGCTGCTCCACCAGGGACAGGATATTCTTCTGGGCCTCAGTCGCCGACATCGCTAAAACAAACAAACAAACAAAAACACACACACACACACACAAAAAAAATGAGGTCAGTATCAATGCAAACACAAGGAACATTTTAGATAACGCTTGTTTTACTCAGTCTGGGTGGAGTGTGCAGTGTAATAGAAGGTTATTACATAAGAACACGGGTAAAAGAGTGAAGCAATCTCATGACTCAAAGACATTTCAAACTTATCTTACACACAGTACCTGAGTTTAAAAAAGGTCCAAACAAGAACCCAGAATATCCCATTCAATTTGTACGTCAACTAGCTAGACAAAAAGCAGTCCAGCTTTAAACTTACACTCAAAGTTATTAATATCAGCCAAAATAACATTTTAAAGGGAAACTTCGGCATTTTGGCAATGAGGCCCTTTATCTACTTCCCCAATGTCAGATGAACTCATGCATACCATTTTTATATCTCAGCGAGCAGTTTGAAGGAAGTTGCTAACTAGTGCTAGAGCAATTGCTGACTAGCGTTTGTGCAATAACTATGTCTATGGATGGACATGGCCTAAAATTAACAACTGCCACCTGCCAAACGTGGGTAGATTTTGGCTTTGGCGGGTAAGAATTTCAAATTCACCTGCCACGTGGTAACACTCCGGGCTCTACAGTGAGCATTTAATAAAAATAGTCAGGTATGAGCACAAGTGCAAGTTGTGATTTATAGCTAAATAAATGCTGCAGTAGCTATTTTCAAAGTATTGCTGAATGCTGAAAGATTTGTTTTTAGAAGCAATGGGCACAGGCATAAAAGTTGGTCTAATTTACTCGAAAGCCTGTTTCTTGACCATTAAAATTGTTTTGTTTACAAGCTAGGTTGCTTTTCAATGTTTGTGTTTGCTCCCACCACTAGCAAAAACATACATCATTGTCCTCCACTAGTGATATTCTCACTGGCATATGTGATGACTGAGTGGCCCGGTTACCAAGGACACCTTAAAGCAGCAGCTAAACATTTTTGCCTCCGATATTTTTGTTAAAATACTCAGGTCCCAGAATATTAAATTAAACCGAACAAGTTAGCATTGGATCACAAAACTACCTCGAACTCCCTTCATGCTGGACACACAGGCATTACAGTTCATCTGACTATGGGGAAGTATCCCTTTAACAACAGCTATCCTCATTGACAAGTCAAACCTATAAAAAGGAAAATGTCACCTTACCAAACGGTTGTTTTGATTGTCGATGTACAGGTAGATATAATATACTTCAGTCTGAACTTTGTTGTTCTTGAGGCAAAATGGTTCCCTGCACCTTTCTCTCATCCTTTAACCCTCCCCTCCTCCCTCCTCCCATCTGACAATCCACTAGTCATAGCAGCTCACAGGAGAAAGGAAACAGAAAGTAAAAGGAGTGATCAGCTGAGAACAGAGTCATTAGTGTCTGACTCTGGTATTCCAGAAAGGAGAGACAGAAAGCAGCCACTAGACTGTATCGTGCCAAACATCTGTGGGTGGTAATTAAAAAAAACTGTACTAGTTTCAAATGTTATTTTCAATCCCTTGTCTTTTTAAAATTGTCAGGGACCATGTTGGCATACATAACTAGCGTGTTGCACCCAGATTCTCTATCAAGCTGATTTGCATACAGTCCCATTCCAACATCTAGCCAATATACATAATAAACCTTATTACTACACAGATAATATAATGTAGCAACAGGAGGCACAAAACAGTAAAACATAGCAGACGTTGCTCCAGTATCTAATAAGATTTGTGATGTATATTGGCTAGATGTTGGAATGGGATTAGGGATGATGATGACTAAGCAATAGAGGAAAGCGGAACAGAAAAACTGGAGAGTGAGGGATGACGTTAAGTGAAGAGAAGAGAGGATGGGAGGGGTGAGGGAGGGATTGATCTAAGGCCTTGAGTTTCGGTTTCCTGGTCTGCTACAGCTTATATCTGAGCTGTTACCAGGGAAGTCATGTGACCGTGCTTGTTTTTGTGTGTGTGTGCGCCTGTGCTGCCATGTACACTTGTTTTTCAGGCCTCTTCTTATTCGATTCCATTTAACATAGGAGCTACAATCCAAACACTTAAAAGATCCCCTCACCCTATCCCCTCAAATTAAGTGGACACTTTTGATGACATCTAACGCGTATGCACTTGCAGGGCGAGGGAGGAAGGAATTATTTGTTAAATGGACCGCCTTGCCCGGAAATTCGTTCATCCTGCGATAATTGTGTATTCAGCCACCGGTAGTTTTGTGGGTGCTTTATATGTGCTACAGTCAATTATGATTGCATGTCTACTTATATTAACTATATGATTATTAATATACGCCTACTGTATGATAGATAGCAAATTAATTACTTAACTGACGTTAGCCTGCCTGGCTGGAACTTCTGAAGATGAAAAATGTTTTATTTCTACAATTTCCAAAAATGAACCAAACAAAAACATCATTACATTTAGAAGACGTGTTTGTGCCGTCATGTGTATTGGTGGTACCATTTCTAAACTTTTTACATTCGTTTAACGGTGGCCATGTTGACTTCTCCATATTGACGTTTTAAGTTTCGGCTGACTTTTCTTAGCTGATGTACAATCATCGCGAATTGAATTATGGGGTGTTTCAGGCCCCAAGGTGAACATAATTGTACACTCGCAAACTCAATCAAAACGAGGGCTGAGGGGCTTACGTTGCCAACGTCCCTTGTTTGGCTAATCGTTTGGACCGACGGCCAAGATGATGACGGGGATTCCCCCAAGGGCATAAGGCGAGGGTAAGTGCAGGAGGGTGTGTCTTTTATGTGTTTGAAACACAGCCCTTAGAATGGCCTTGTCTTACAGCCTCCAGTAGCAGCCAATGTGTGGTGTTCAATGTATGCCAACATTCCATTAGACTTTTGAAAAAAACAGGGCTTGACATTAACCTGTTGATCCACATCAGACAAGAAGGTGACTGAAAATGTTGTGTTGTTTGATGCAAGAAACTACTTTACAAAATAAAATGCATTATTTCCCCATACTATTATTACAGAGAATCAGACAAATTATGGTACCCTCAGCCTATTGGCTACTTAGCTTATTTAAGCCTGTCTCAAAATACAACACTGCCCCTTTAAGACAAAAAAATTGACTTGTTTCAGGAAACTAAGGGTATGTCGCAACTCACGACATCACAGGAGAGGCATTTGAAAGTTTATTTTTTATCAAAATGCGTTTTTGGGCAGAAATGCCTTCTGGAACATTTGAACTTTCATGTGCCTTAATAACAAACTTGAATGCCATTTGTAAATACAAATAAAGTTGTTAAATTACAAGCCTAATTGGTTTAACCACAGAAAAGTGGAATGTCCAGTAGAAGCAGAGTATGATAAAGAGATGACTACAATTCTGCCGTTTGATGCAGAGCGAGTCGAAAAGAGAAAACAGAAGGCTGTTGTATAAAACACCTGTCTCCGGATTACATCTTCAAACTTAGGGCAACCATGGCATCAGTGGCAGATAGGGAGAAAGATCTGATTATTTTTATGGCATTGCACACGGTCAGTGTGAACCAGAGTGACTTGACACAACGGGCCAAGCAGGACATCTTATTTAATGAAAGGGGTTGCAGCAGTGAAGCGTTAATCCATGTATACGGATAAGAGTCTAGCTACAGTTTCAGATATACGTTTCTAATTTTGTCAATGTTGTTTTCATTGCATTAGCAAGCTCACATTGAATGTATTTGGTTAACTTCAGCTAGCTACGACACCAGTTCTGCTAGGAGGAATGGGCCAAAATTCACCCAACTTACTGTGGGAAGCTTGTGGAAGGCTACCAGAAATGTTTGACCCAAGTTAAACAATTTAAAGGCAATGCTACCAAATACTTATTGAGTGTATGTAAACTTCTGACCCACTGGGAATGTGATGAAAGAAATAAAAGCTGAAATAAATCACTCTCTACTATTATTCTGACATTTCACATTCTTATATGTGTGTGTGTGTGTGTATATATACTGCACTGTCTATGCATGTATGAAGCAGGCAAATGCCTTTCACTGAGCTTTGTAATGACAGAATATGTTATTTTGTTGTTTGTAGGTGCATTATCCTTCTGACCCTACGCAGCCAAGGCCCATCTACTTTTTAACTCCTCACAAGTGTGGCTTGTTTGGTTTCTGCTGTAAAGGAATACCACAACCAGTCAACCACTTGATTGATGAAGGCATGTCATCCAGCCGCACAGTCAACAACTACATGCACCATTTCTTCACCAACTACGAGTTGGAGAAACAGGTGTGGACCTGAATTGTGATAATTGCAGTGGCTAAAACAAGAACAAGTTTGTGCTCTGGTATTGTGCCTTGTGGACCATGCCACCACAGTCTGGACCTTCACTTCCTGATCACAGGCCACACCAAGTTTGCCCCCGACTGTTGCTTCGGCCTCACCAAGCAGCGCCTCAGAAAAACCAGAGTGAACACTTTGTCTGAGATTGCTGGTGTTGTGAAGGACAGCACTGTGACAGGGGTCAACATCCCACAGCTAGTTGGACTGGAGGATGGTGCTGGTGCAAAGCTATGGCTGGCAACAACACCTGACTTCAGGCCGCTGCCACAGATCAAGCAGTACCAGCACATCAGGTGAAAATCATTTTCATTGCATTGTATGAGGTTATTCTTATCTAAACTTGGGAGGTGAATTGATGTTATGCAAGGTTGTAATGTCTTCTAATTGTTTTGTCATTTCCTGTTTTACAGCTACGATGCTCTGGAGCCTGGTGTTGTTGTCATCCTTCCTCCCATAGATGGTCTGCCTGTACAAGCACCACCAGGACTAGAAACAGCTACACAAATGTATCTTTTTGAGAAAAATCAGGGAGTTTTGCGACGAAGAGGCTATGGACATCACATGCCCTGCACCAAAGTCAAGGGCAGGACGGAAACGGGCTCTCCGAATATAGATTCCCTTGTGCGTGCATGGTTCAGACGGACCAGTTCATCACTGGGGGCGAATTCCCAGTCATCAGCACTATCACATGACTCCCTCCTAACACGTTGCTGCTACTATTTATTTTTTATCCTGCTGCTCAGCCACTTCACCCCTGATTATATGCATATAACTACCTCATCTATCACCATTATCACTGTTATTGATATTGTACATAATTTTTTTTATTTTTCTACTGGCATTGACACTATCTATTTTTGATATTGCTACTATAACCATTTCACTGTACTGTTTAAACCTTCTGTAGAGACCCATGCACTTAGCAAGATGCTGCTGGGGGTTATAGCATTTATTTCACATGACCCATCAATTTACACAAGTGTGTCTGGGTAAGCGTCATCTAATATTTATAAAATATTTTTATCTGGAATTGTTCCTTAGAGTACGGCCCTGAGTCATGTCGGTCAATGCAATAGAATCCTACTACGATGTGTTCTGCCTACAACAATCTCTTGCACTGTTTGGCATACTAAGTCTTGCATAGTTAGTTTTGTATCGGTATTTTGCATTGAAAGTGGCTAATATTGCGTTGATTCGATCACAATTCCCACAGTAAAGGGAAACGTTAGTGTTAACTAAGGGTGAAGTTCAATCTCATGCTTCTCTGCACGGGCTGATATATTTGATGCGGGGCAGTCCAGGGGGAGTTAACAGCATTCTGGCCATGGCTCCATCTGGTGCTCCCATAGGCCAAGTGGAACTTCTAACAACACAGTCAAGTAAGGCTGGTCGATATGGCAATTCTTTTCAAACTAACTAAACTTATTTTTGTGTTGTGACAAGGTAGACAGGTATACAGGAGATAGCCCTATTTGGTAAAAGACCAAGTCCATATTATGCCAAGAACAGCTCAAATGAGCAAAGAGAAACGACAGTCCATCATTACTTTAAGACATGAAGGTCAGTCAATACGGAATTTCAAAAACGGCCTAGTACCAAAAAACAAGTTCTCATGAGGACCGCCACAGGAAAGGAAGACCCAGAGTTACCTCTGCTGCAGAGGATAAGTTCATTAGAGTTAACTGCACCTCAGATTGCAGCCCAAATAAATGCTTCACAGAGTTCAAGTAACAGACACATCTCAACATCAACTGTTCAGAGGAGACCGTGTGAATCAGGCCTTCATGGTCAAATTGCTGCAAATAAACCTCTACTAAAGGACACCAATAAGAAGAAGACACTTGCTTGGGCCAAGAAACATGAGCAATAGACAGACCGGTGGCAATCTGTCCTTTGGTCTGATGAGTCCAAATTTTTCTTTGTCTTTGTGAGACACAGAGTAGGTGAACGGATCTCTGCATGTGTGGTTCCCACCGTGAAGCATGGAGGTGTGATGGTGTAGGGGTGCTTTGCTGGTGACACTGTCGTGATTTATTTAGAATTCAAGGCACACTTAACCAGCATGGCTACCACAGCATTCTGCAGCGATACACCATCCCATCTGGTTTGCGCTTAGTGGGACTATCATTTGTTTTTCAACAGGACAATGACCCAACACACAACCAGGCTGTGTAACGGCCATTTGACCAAGAAGGAGAGTGATCGAGTGCTGCATCAGATGACCTGGCCTCCACAATCACCTGAGCTCAACCCAATTGAGATGGTTTGGTGGTGAAGGAAAGGCAGCCAGCAAGTGCTCAACATTGTGGGAACTCCTTCAAGACTGTTGGAAAAGCATTCCTCATGAAGCTGGTTGAGAGGATACCAAGAGTGTGCAAAGCTGTCATCAAGGCAAAGGGTGGCTACTTTGAAGAATCTCAAATATATTTGTTTAACCCTTTTTTTGGTTACTACACAATACTACATGATTGTTATTTCATAGTTTTGATGTCTTCACTTTTATTCTACAATGTAGAAAATAATACAAAATAAAGAAAAAACAGTAAATGACAAACTGAGCATTACTTTTCTAGAATCAATGTTCATTGATACTCCCTTTTTAGTAGCGTCTGCTCTATGCGCAATTTGAGTAGTTGAGACATAAAAGGGTATCGTTGGAAAGGTTAACTTATCCTCTATTACAGTAAAATAATGTCTCAACGTGTTTCTGTGTACATATGACCGATTATGTTGGACCAAACCTCAAATGCAAATAGCGAGTTGAAACCGCTTGGAGAGAGAGGAAGAAGTGATCTCTCATCTTTGTTGTTGTGAGTGGCAGGGGCAGGGGCGTGATGTCTGCGTTTGTAAATGGGAATGTGCACACAGCACAGAAGGAGCGAAAGAGATGAGACCAAAAAGACAACATGAGAACAAGTGGACATATACGCTCAGAATTTTACAAATTACATTTAGAATATTGCGCTAAAACATAGTCGCCCAGCCCTATAGTCAATTCAACTCTAAACATAACCACAGAAAGCCTCACCTGTCTTCCTGAGCAGAGCTCCTGATGAGCTTTTGTTTACATCCCTCTCTTCTTTTACTCCTTCCTCTCTCCTCCTCCTCCTCCTCCTCCTCCTCTCCCATACAGGCCCCTGCTGTGGCTGTGTGTCCTCCATCTGGTCGCCAGGACTGCTCATCCTGACCAAGTTCATATTGTCCTGTCTCTCCACACACACCTGGTCCCCCAGGGCAGCAAACAGCTCTTGGAGGCCCGCCAGCCCATATTCTCCTAGGGTCAGCTGCCTTCCGAACATCTGCTTGTAGCGGGCACACAGCTTAGGCACCTCCACACCACCAGGGATGGCGCCGAGCATGAGCAGCACCTCACTTCTGAGCCTGTTCAGGCGCACAGCTGGAGAGAAAGACAAATCCAGTTCAACACGTCAGGCAAGATCAAAGGTCTCCTTGTTTGGATTGCTTTGAAAATACAACGTCTGCCCTTGCTTTCACAGATCTGAGGGTTGGATTGGTGTAAGTAGGATGGTGGAATCCTTGATTTCACTTATCCACTCATATACAGGTCAGTGAGTTCCGCAACTTCTTACCTTTGCCGATCTCCTGTGCTGAACATCCAGGCGCAGTGGGACGTTCTACAGCTGCTGCTGACGAGGATGCTAAGGATGACGAAGATGATGATAATGATGATGATGAAGAATAGGTGGTTGTCTGTAGACGAGACATGATCGGCCATACAGTCAGTTCTCCAGTAGAGGAGAAGCGGAGTTTGTCCGGCATGGTCTTTAGCAGTGTCTCGAGCGCCAACACCCTAAGATGAAATAAGATAGGATTAGAACGTTTGTACTTCACTGATACTTAAGGGAGAACATTTACCATAGTAACAATGTAGAGTAGGGGTAAGATAATGACTTAAATTATCCCTGTGTATACAAAAAAAGCTATCAAAACATAGACACATACAGAGAAAGAAACAAATACAGTTAGAAAAAGTGTTAACGATAGCGATCATCTGTACACTACACGTCAGTACACTGTCATCTACAATGTCAACCGATAGAACTAGGTACTAGGCCAGTGTTTCCCAAAGTATCAATGCATAAAAGACTGTAAAAACACTAGGAAATCAGCTCAGCACATTATAGAGATACAGTGCCTTCGGAAAGTATTCAGACCCCTTGACTATTTCCACATTCATTTCTTTTAGGTTACAGTCTTATTATGAAAGGTATTAAAACATTTTTTTTCTCATAAATCTACACACAATACACCATAATGACAAAGGAAAAACAGGTTTGTAGAAATGTTTGCTAATTTATAAAAACTGAAATATGACATTTACATAAGTATTCAGACCCATAACTCAGTACTTTGTTGAAGCACCTTTGGCAGCGATTACAGCATCAAGCCTTTTTGGGTATGACGTTACAAGCTTGGCACACCTGTATTGATTTGGGGAGTTTCTCCCATTCTTCTCTGCAGATCCTCTCAAGCTCTGTCAGGTTGGATGGGGAGCGTCGCTGCACAGCTATTTTCAGGTCTCTCCAGAGATGTTAGATCGGGTTCAAGTCAGGGCTCTGGCTGGGTCACTCAAGGACATTGAGATTTGTCCCGAAGCCACTCCTGCGTTGTCTTGGCTGTGTGCTTAGGGTCGTTGTCCTGTTGGAAGGTGAACCTTCACCCCAGTAGTGCTGATAGTTCTGGAGCAGGTTTTCATCAAGGGTCTCTCTGTACTTTGCTTCGTTCATCTTTCCCTCGATCCTGACTAGTCTCCCAGTCCCTGCCGCTGAAAAACATCTGACTTTACCACAGGTGGACTCAAATCAAGTTGTAGAAACATCTCAAGGATGATCAATGGAAACAGGATGCACCTGAGCTCAACTTCGAGTCTCATAGCAAAGGTTCTGAATACTTACGTAAATAAGGTATATGTTTTTTATTTTTAATACATTTGCAAACATTTCTGAAACCTGTTTTCACTTTGTCATTATTGGGTATTGTGTGTAGATTGCAGAAACAAAAATAATATTTAATCAATTTTAAAATAAGGATGTAACTTAACAAAATTTGGAAAAAGTTAAGCGGTCTGAATACTTTCCAAAGGCACTGTATATGTGATTGCATACAAACGTAAGCAAGGTTTGAAATTATTATGTTTTAGTAAAATGTTATCTTTTGGGCTTCTTGCAGTCAACTTTGTCTACAAATTATTTGTAATTACGTTCTGGCCCTGACCCTCCACTCAAGAAAAAAATTGTCATGCAGCTGAATCTAGTTGATGATCCCTGGTTTTCATACCAGCTAAACTCGTAACACTCATTTGACCAATGAGAAGTTGACTATTGGTGTGTTAGAGCTGGGCTGGAACAAAAACCAGGTGACAGTACACCCCTCAGAACAGTTGCCCATCCCTGGCCTATATTAGAAGTTCTCCTTGCCTGTTTGAGCACCCCAGATCAAGAGGCTTGTTGTAGGCCTTCAGGTAAAGTTTGTGAATCTTGAATATGGAGAGACCCTCAGGATAGGCCATACACAGATGCACCAGCTCTCCCTTGATTTCCTCCATGATGTCAGTCTGCTTTCAAGAGGAAACATTTAGTCTATTTTGCTGGCATCAAGTAAACACATGTTTTATGAAATTTCCCCCCCGGGGGATCAATAAAGTACCTATCTATCTATCTATCTATGTAGCTAGCTTAATGTAATGCAAATAGGTACACTGTGGCGTTAGTGTAGTGTGATTTCAGTCTACTACTGTGCACTTTTGGGCTCCCTCTGTTTCATGCAGTACCTGGGTCTGATGTTCCTGTGTGCTGTCAAGGCCTGTCAGGTAAATAGGTTCTCGGGGGCACAGTGACTCATCATTGGTCCTGGGGAATGGTATATGTTGATGATATAAAACATACAACTAAAAAGCCTTTATTGCAACAATGGAATTGTGTTTAGCTAGCTTGATGTTGCTGCAGAATATGACAAAGCAAAACTTGATGTTGCTGCAAACATGTCACAAAGGGCTTGAAGGCTGAGCAAAAGTAGGTAACGTTAGCTAGCTACAATAAGTGCCAACGTGCTGATGTGCCGTTGATACCTGGCTATAACTAGTACACTGTCTTTGAACAATATTAGCTAGCTAGCCAGTTATATATTCTTCCTTTTCAAATGATTTAGATATGTTAGCCTCCAAAGCCATATTATCTAGCTTATTAATTGTACATAGTGGCGTTTATCACTGCCAGGTCTCTCTTGAAAAATAGATTTTATCTCAATGAGAAAAACCTGTATAAATAAAGGTTCAATCAAAAAAACGTACTTAGCTAGCTAACTAGTTAGCTAACGTTTCGCATCCAGTGAGTACCAGGGGTGTATTCATTCCACTAGTTGCAAAACGTTTCGTTGTGCAATAAAACGACAGTTTCCATTGGACAAATTCAGCCCAGTTTCGTTCCATTTGCTTCAGTTTAAGAAACGTTTTGCTACATGAATACACCACTGCTAACGATATATAGATAGATCGATAGATAGGTACTTTATTGATCCCCGAAGGGGACATTTCTTAGCCACCTAACTTACCTGGCTGCCTAGTTAAGACCCTTCTGGCGCATCTTGCATGTTAGTATTGCATTTATAAGAAAATAATCTGCAATTATCCGTAGAGTATGTTTGCCATGTTGCTGACAAAACTCTCAGAAAGGCGAGCGGCTGATTGCCTACTGGTTCCTTGGATACAATGTTTACGTGGCTAGATTACATTATTTATCGATGGTAAAACACGGGGACTGTATTGAAATGTTGTGTCGCCACCTAGTGGGAAGGAGATATTTCAAATTAAACGTTATCTACTCTAGTATCAATGAACGTTTTGACTAATGATTTATAATTGTTTTTTTTTATGTTGTATGATAATATATAAATATGTACATTACTGTTCAAAAGTTTGGGGTCACTTAGAAATGTCCTTGTTTTCCATGGAAACATACATGAAATGAGTTGCAAAATGAATAGGAAATATAGCTGACAAGGTTAAATAATACTTTTTAATTTAAATAATAATTGTGTCCTTCAAACTTTGCTTTAGTCAAAGAATCCTCAATTTACAGAAATTACAGCCTTGCAGACCTTTGGCATTCTAGTTGTCAATTTGTTGATAAAATCTGAAGAGATTTCATCCCATTCTTCCTGAAGCACCTCCCACAAGTTGGATCAAACCCACAAATGCTGATGCCCCAGATACTCAACTAGTCTAAAGAAGGCCAGTTTTATTGCTTTTTTAATCAGCATAACAGTTTTCAGCTGTGCTAACATAATTGCAAAAGGGTTTTCTAATGATCAATTAGCCTTTAAAAATGATAAACTTGGATTAGCTAACACAACGTGCCATTGGAACACAGGAGTGATGGTTGCTGATAATGGGCCTCTGTACGCCTATTTAGATATTCCATTAAAAATCAGCCATTTCCAGCTACAATAGACATTAACAACAATAACAATGTCTACACTGTATTTCTGATCAATTTTCTAAGTGACCCCAAACTTTTGAACGGTGGTGTACTGTATATTATACAGTATTACAACAGAATACCTGATTGATAATATAACATTGACAATATAGACAGACATTTATCCCTTAGCAAAAAAACTGTGTAGAGACATGTAGGCTGTTTTTTACAAGGCTATATTCAGTGACTGAGACATAGGCCTAATATATTTAACGATACAACATCTCAAATCAAGTGAACCAACAGCAGTTCCATCATATGTATGTTATGTATAATTGAATAATATGCTATAAAAACAAAGTTTATATTGGGATTATGTGATTTATGATATAATGGCTGGAGGAAAAAAATATAGTCAGTTTAATCCCACACAAATTTGTATTTGATGTCCTTAATTTTTTCTTTGTAAACTGCATCAAAGTATTCTGCCTGGGCCACAGTGAAATGGTTCTTCCAGTCTCCAGCGATTCCTGCAGAAACATAGAATCACATAGGCCTTCTGTAACAGTCCAATCATTTCCAAGTACTCTGTACAAAGATATTGTCATTTATAAAGACATGTGGGTACCTTTCCTAAGGAACTCTGATTTATTCTGGTCCATGAACTCATTGGGCACCAGGGAGTAGTTGGACATCTTGTTCTGTTTCATGTTCTTGAACACACACTGGTCTGCTATCTTCTCTATTACCTCAGAGTCCAGAGACTTCCCCATGAATTTGGAGATCTTTGACACAGAATCCCTCAGATCCTGGGAGGGTGGGGGGTTACATGACTTTATATCAATAACTTTGAAGGACATGAACACTACAATTAAAAATCTCCATGTGTGTTCTTGACTGAATCTGACTAAGTTTTGTTGGGAGTAACCACAGTAGATAAAAAACATGTGAAACAAATTGTGGGGGTAAAAACATGGTGGTCTATCCATCCCTAACATCACAAATACACTCCTCTCTAACTCTGTATAAAGGAAGAGATGTTATCATATGCTCACGTGTAAGTCATTTTGGTAGGGTATTGGCTGAGCATACTATACTCACAAATATCATCTCTTCGTAAGAGATGTACATGGTGTGGTCCTTGTCCTTAGTATTCAACCAGCCCTTCACGTGGTCAAACCACGAACCAAACATCACTGAGACCAAACAACCACAAAGGTATCATCAAAGCTATTACAATAAAAGACAACTACAAATGCTCTATCAATACTCTATACGCCAGAATATAAGTGAATAAATTGTGAATAATAGAGGTAGCATCAATTATTCAAAGGAGGGAGATTAAACAGTACATCATCAATTGTTAATGATAATTCCTGGGTAATAAATATGCTGGCCTTGAACATTAATGATAATTCCTGGGTAATAAATATTCTGGCCTTGAACACTAATGATAATTCCTGGGTAATAAATATGCTGGCCTTGAACATTAATGATAATTCCTGGGTAATAAATATTCTGGCCTTGAACACTAATGATAATTCCTGGGTAATAAATATGCTGGCCTTGAACATTAATGATAATTCCTGGGTAATAAATATGCTTGCCTTGAACATTAATGATAATTCCTGGGTAATAAATATGCAGGCCTTGAACATTAATGATAATTCCTGGGTAATAAATATACTTGCCTTGAACATTAATGATAATTCCTGGGTAATAAATATGCTGGCCTTGAACATTGCTCTTTTGCTAAATTGCTGCTGTTCTTTCATATTGGATATTTGAGCCCATAGATTATAGAGCTAACTCTGTTTTATACAGTACAGTAGATCACTGGGACCCAAATAAATCAAAAAAGCATTGCTCACTAAGCCTTTTCTGATTAACGACTAACAGGGACATAAGAGATTCTAAAAGTATGAAACTGATATGATCAAAATCTCTGTAATAGTTGGAAAATAAGAAAGAATAGAATACTAAACCTTTTCCATTGATGAACTTCTGCAGGAATTGGTCCTGAGTGCCAGGTTTGACCAGGTAGGAGGCCATGTCGTAGTAGTGATAGGAGGATGTGAACACATCTTTAGGGTTTCTCATCACATAGATGACCTGGAGATGAGGAATCGCTCTGATCAACCATTCATTACCCAAGGCCATTGTTTATGATACTAATGGTGCACAATGTGTGCAATCAGCCTTGGAATTGTAACATTCAATGTAGTGACAGACTACATTCTTTTGACATTATGAGAAATGTGATCCACTGGGTATTGAACCCAGGTCATCCATGCAACCCATGATGGTGTTAGCCCATTGTGTTTAAGCCTAAAGCTAAAGCAAGCATAGTTCACCAAACCACCTCCACTACAGGAGCTGATCTACACATATCTACAGTGCACTACCTTAGGCTTGACTGTGAAGAAGGAGGCGGGCATCATGTTATAGTGGTAGTGGGTAGCAAACAGGCGTGGTGATGCCCTCTGCTCCAGATTGAGGACACAGGCTCTGTTCTCCTCTAGCCAAGGAACCCTGTCCCAGTTTGGGACCGTCAGCACCGGGGTCAGGTCCCCTCCACTCTGTACCAGGGGAACAATCTCCTGCATCCATGTTGTACCTGGGGGGGCAGAGAAAGACAGCAGTAAAGACAGGTGGAGTGGAAAAGCAAGTATCTCTCTGTTCTTTGCTCCGTTCATTTTTCCCATGATCCTGACTAGTCTCCCAGTCTCTGCCACTGAAAAACAGCCCCACATCATAATGCTGCCACCACCATGCTTCACCGTAAGGATGGTGCCAGGTTTCCTTCAGACGTGACGCTTGGCATTGAGGCCAAAGAGTTAAATCTTGGTTTCATCAGACCAGAGAATCTTGTTTCTCATGGTCTGAGAATCTTTAGGTGCATTTTGGCAAACTTCAAGCGGGCTGTCATGTGCCTTTTACTGGCTACCATAAAGACCTGAGTGCTACAGAGATGGTTGTCCTTCTGGAAGGTTCTCCCATCTCCACAGAGGAACTCTGTAGCTCTGTCAGAGTGACCATCAGGTTCTTGGTCACCTCCCTGACCAAGGCCCTTCTCCCCCGGTTGCTCAGTTTGGCTGGGCGGCCAGCTCTAGGAAGAATCTTGGTAGACCAAACCTATTCCATTTAAGAATGATGGAGGCCACTGTGTTCTTGGGGACCTTCAATGCTGCAGACATTTTTTGGGACCCTTCCCCAGATCTGTGCCACGACACAATCCTGTCTCGGCGCTCTACTGACAATTCCTTCAACCTCATGGCTTGGTTTTTGCTCTGACATGCACTGTCAACTGTGGGACCTTATATAGACAGGTGTGCGCCTTTCCAAATCATGTCCAATCAATTGAATCTACCACAGGTGGACTCTAATCAAGTTGTAGAAACATCTCAAGGATGATCAATGGAAACAGGATGCACCTGAGCTCAATTTCGAGTCTCATAGCAAAGGGTCTGAATACTTATGTAAATAAGGTATTTCAGTTTTTTATTTTTTAATAACTTAGAAAGAAATCTAAAAACCTGTTTTCGCTTTGTCATTATGGGATATTGTGTGTAGATTGATGAGTAAAAATATGTATTTAATACATTTTAGAATAAGGCTATAACGTAACAAAATGTGGAAAAAGTCAAGAGGTCTGAATACTTTCCGAATGCCCTGTATATACTGAGGGTAGGATTGCTACAGTATCTTATCTTTGGCCTACATGTACAGACAGACCTCTTTGTGATGTGCAGTCACTCAGGCATGTGCCTTGAAATAAAGGCAACAGTAGGCTTGACAACTATTTAGTGTTCACTATCACAGTGTGTGTTGCAGCAGTTCAAGTATTATCAACTCAGTCTGTGCGATTGTCTACCATGAATCTGTAATTGTTTATTAATAAAAGCTACTTACCTGACTTAGGATATGTGACAATGAGAATGTCGTCGTGACGGAAAGTAAACTCCTCATAGTATTTCAGGCTCTCCTGAGGGTGTAGGTTTGTGGGGAGGTAGACCCCCTTGTATTCTGTGTACAGCTCCGCTTCTGTCATGATCCAAAACTGCTCGGTGTGAGAGAGAACAACTTGTGAAACTTTCAGAGAGAATCTGTCCTAGAGATTGACCTTTAGTACTTCATGAATTTCGCAACGTTCTTCATAGATGAACAGTACTGAACTGTTGTTCACCGTCTATCTTTCTCCCTCTCTCGCTCTGTGTTATATTGTTGTACAAATGTGTCAGAATACATTTCACAGCTACAAGTTAACATCATGAAAATACTTGTTGCCATTTGGAATGAATGTAATACCTGGGGTGCTGTTTAGGGAGGATTCTGCAAGGAAGCATTTCATTGGATGGTGTATACCATGGGTTTCTCAAAATGCATACTACAGTATAAGTACATTGACTTGACTCATTTAAAATGTTAAACAACAAAGCATGAGAGAATTTAGTATACTGCATATTCAGCCTCAGAATTTCATATGTTAAGTACAAGATATTACACTTGTCTACTGGTGACATATTTTTCTTGCCAAATGAATCTTCAATAGTAATGAGTTCTAAAAATCTACATTGGATCGGGTCAGTATAAAAAAATCCTTGCTTTTTTTTTATACTGTGTTATGCTTGTTAGAGTAGCACTCCTCACATGTCGTTTGGTGTACGTTTCCAATCCAATCTCGGCATGTAGAATTGTCATTACTATTGGAGATTCATTTGGAAATGAAAGACATCAGCAGTCTAGAGGTGAAATTACATCTTGTTTTTAACATACACACTTCTGGGCTAAATATGCAGTACACTGGATTCTCACAGGATGCTTTCTGTTTAACATTTTAAACTCAAGTCAGCATTAAATGTACTAATACATAGCAGCTGGGGTCTCTGATAGCCCATATAGACTATGAATTAGAAATGTGTCATTATCTGATGCTTACTTATAGCATTCCCTTTGAACTCTAAATCATACACCAACTTAACTTTCCTTCA
This sequence comes from Thymallus thymallus, assembly GCA_023634145.1. Lineage (NCBI taxonomy): Eukaryota > Metazoa > Chordata > Actinopteri > Salmoniformes > Salmonidae > Thymallus > Thymallus thymallus. The sequence continues at coordinate 18,427,408 of CM042387.1, forward strand.
GTTACCCATTCCATGAACAAGTTTCGGATAGACTGGAACTGAAATTTCAAAAACAGCAAGCCGAAATAAGGGTAAGCTTTGCAGTCTGTACTAACAAACTGCATGAGGGCTTGTTTTACTTATGGTAAAACTTACTATGCTAAAGTTACTCAGATAAAGTTACCTAGCATAGGTATCAATCAATTTCATTTACCACAGGTGAACTCCAATCAAGTTGTAGAAACATCTCAAGGATGATAAATGGAAACAGGATGCACCTGAGCTCAACTTCGAGCCTCATAGCAAAGGGTCTGAATACTTATCTAAATAAGGTATCTGTTTTTTATTTTTAATACATTTGCAAAAATGTCTAACAACCTGTTTTTGCGTTGTCATTATGGGGTATTGTTTGTAGATTTCTGAGGATATTAAAAAAAAAATGTTTTTTGAATAAGGCTGTAACGTAACAAAATGTGGAAAAAGTCAATGGGTCTGAATACTTTCCGAAGGCAGTGTACATCTATTAATTTATTCAAAGATGCATGGCTCTTAAGGTTGGTAAGAGGACAGGTCGGGCGTTCGGACTGGAGACAAACATCCATGAAAATGCATGGCAAGAACCATACTTTAAGTAAATATGCCATTTTTTGTTTTCACATCAACAAATAACAGAATAAAGTTGATTTAGTGATGAGAATTGTCTAGGGACAATGCTTACAAGGTCAGTTGTTTCCATTTTTGACTGATAATTGCCCATCGGTATACGGAAGCATTTGCCTTCAAAAAGGTGGCAAAAAAAGCTGCAGTGGCTGTACAAATGGGACAATATTGTATGGGCACTTTCAAATGTGCCTTTAGAGTAGATGCAATTCAATACTCATCTTTAAAACAAAAGCAATTTAGGTCAAAAGAGTTCATATTGACAAAGGAAATAGGGGTGCTAACAGTACAGATAGATAGCAATAAAAACTAACATAGAGGCACAGAATAAGTTAGAGGAAAAACAAACAGAAATGGAGAAACCTGTTTAAGAAAGATCAAGTGTAACATATTATAAAAAATTAAGCGAACTGGGTGGAATATGGGGAAAAATGCACCAAATATTTTTTAAATCTAGAAATCCCAGCCTTAAAAACAAAGATGTCATTGTACGCTGATGATTCATATCCTTTAAAATCCACAATTTGGATCCCTCCACAGCCTCAGAGGATATAGATACATTTTCTAAACTCTCTGGATAACAACCAAATTATGATGTGTACTATATTACGTATTGGATCACAAAAGAGAATGCTAAATTAAACGGGCCTATTTATATAATGAATATGATTTCGGAAGGCATACATTATTAAATATTAAAGCATTAGACCTCTCACTAAAGGCTTCAGTTATACAAAAGTAATACTTAAATACAAACTGGTTCTCTAGCAGATAAATAAAAATGTCTCACCCCATGTTCAAGAATGGCCTTTTTCCCTTTATTCAGATTTGGTTATTTGAAAATGAAATCCTCTCCAAAATATAGCTATTTTTAAAACAAACCATAGAAAGTTGGTTGCAATTTATTTTAATCCACCAGAAAAGTCAGAACAAATAATACAACAAATATTATGGTTAAATTCAAATATACTAATTGATTAAAACAGATATAATCTTTGTAAATTATATCATACATAGGACTGGTGGAATTATGTCACACATGCAGCTAACAAAAATATATGGAAATGTCTGCTCTACCTAAAATTACATCAACTAAATGCAGCATTACCGCAAAAATGAAAGAGGCAAGTAGAAGGGGGAGAAAGTAAGGAACTTGTCTGTTGGCCCTGAATTAAAGACCAATATTGGTTAAAGAAAATTGTGATAAATCAAAAAACATATCAGTTTCATTGAAGGACAAAAAAATGTACAGTTGTGCCATATAGATGGCAAAATAATTGTAAAGAGATTTTTGATGTACCGATTCCAAGGCACATGGTTTATGAACTGATATACAAAATGATGGCGGATTGAAAAGAGTTTTTCAATTTAAATTATTATACAACATTCTTGCAACTAATAATGTTATACACTACATTGTGAAAAGTATGTGAACACCTGCTAGTACATCTCATTTCAAAATCATGGGCATTAATATGGAGTTGGTCCCCCTTTTGCTGCTGTAACAGCCTCAACTCTTCTGGGAAGGCTTTCCACTAGATGTTGGAACATTGCTGCGGGGACTTGCTTCCATTCAGCCACAAGAACATTATTGAGGTTGGGCACTGATGTTGGGCAATTAGGCCTGGCTTGCAGTCGGCGTTCCAATTCATCCCAAAGGTGTTCGATGGGGTTGAGGTCAGACCAATCCACACCAATCTCAACAAACCATTTATGTATGGACCTCGCTTTGTGCACGGGGGCATTGTCATGCTGAAACAGGAAAGGGCCTTCCCCAACCTGTTGCCACAAAGTTGGAAGCACAGAATCATCTAGAATGTCATTGTATGCTGTTGCATTAAGATTTCCCTTCACTGGAACTAAGGGGCCTACCCCGAACCATGAAAAACAGCCCCATACCATTATTCCCCCACTGCCAAACTTTACAGTTGGCACTATGCGTTGGAGCAGGTAGAGTTCTCCTAGCATCCGCCAAACCCAGATTCGTCTGTCGGACTGACAGATGGTTCTTCAGAGCTCTTCAGTAAGGTCATTCTACTACCAATGTTTGTCTATGGAGATTGCATGGCGGTGTGCTCGATTTTATACACCTGTCCGCATCGGGTATGGCTGAAATAGCCGAATCCACAAATTTGAAGTGGTGTCCACATACTTTTGTTATATAGTGTGTATATATGGGGGACACAACATCCCAGCTCTGCAGATTTTGCTGCTTAGAGACAGAATCGTTATATTAATTATTTTGGTACTGTCCATATGTAGCTTGTTTTTGGTCGCAGGTTCAGGAATGGCTGAAGAATTGCAGAAACTGGATGGTCATCTGAGATGGATGGCAGGGATTGAGGGTAGCAGAAGGATGGGACTAAAAACAAACAAAAGATAACTAATGTAAAATATACTGTGTCTGTAAAATGTATATAGTATGTATAAGCACGAAGTAGAAGCCTAAGTGTTGTTGTCTATTAATTTACTCCAATTAGGGGAGGGGTGGTAGGTTTAGGGGAAAATAGTAAAGGACAAAATATAATATATATACACTGGGGGCCAAAAGTTTGGAATATTACTCATTCAAGGGTTTTTCTTTATTTGCTCAATTTCTTACATTGTGGAATCATGTAATCATGTAGTCTCTGGCCTTCTTTAGACTAGTTGAGTATCTGGAGCATCAGCATTTGTGGGTTCGATTACAGGTTACATTCGATTACATTAACTTTCTTCTGAAACTTGTCAGTCTATTCTTGTTCTGAGAAATTAATACTATTCCATGCGAGAAATTGCCAAGAAACAACGCTGTGTACTACTCCCTTCACAGAACAGCGCAAACTGGCTCTAACCAGAATAGAAAGAGGAGTAGGAGGCCCTGGTGCACAACTGAGCAAGAGGACAAGTACATTAGAGTGTCTAGTTTGAGAAACAGACGCCTCACAAGTACTCAACTGGCAGCTTCATTAAATAGTACCCGCAAAACATCAGTCTCAACATCAACAGTGAAGAGGCGACTCCAGGATGCTGGCCTTCTAGGCAGAGTTGCAAAGAAAAAGCCAAAAGGTTTTTCTAATGACCAATTAGCCTTTTAAAATGATAAACTTGGATTAGCTAACACAACGTGCCATTGGAACACATGGTTGCTGATAATGGGCCTCTGTACGCCTATGTAGATATTCCATAAAAAAATCAGCCGTTTCCAGCTATAATAGTCATTTACAACATTAACAATGTCTACACTGTATTTCTGATCAATTGTATGTTCTTTTAATGGACAAAAACATTTATTCTCTTTAAAAAACAAGGAATTTCTAAGTGACCCCAAACTATATACTGTAGTGTATATATTCCAACACTTCATTGTGTCAGACACTTACAGTTGAAAGTTTAGAGTAACACACATCATGATTGCATAGCCGTTGTCACAAATACAGTTACAGTTCTATGACATACAGTCTGAGTTTGAATGAAGGATCAAGATAATAGATAAGAGATAAAAAGCTTGAGAGCATACCACAGCCTCTGCATAGAGGTCTGAATCTTAATGGCACAGGAGGTAGTAGTGAGCTTCCACTACAAATGCAGAGTCGCTGGTTCATGCCCCCCTGCAACTGTTGCTCTTTAATCACTACACAGGTCCTGTGGTGCCCTTTTTCACAATAGCAATACACTGAGTGTAAAAAAACATTAGGATTTTGAGTTGCACCCCCTTTTTTCCCTCAGAACAGCCTCAATTCGTCAGGGCATGGACTCTACAAGGTGTCGAAAGCTTTCCACAGGGATCATTCCCATGTTGACTCCAACGCTTACCACAGTGTCAAATTGGCTGGATGTCCTATGGGTGGTGGACCATTCTTGATACATACAGTAATTTGCTAATTGTGAAACCCCTAGCAACGTTGCAATTCTTGGCACACTCAAACCGGTGCGCCTGGCACCTACTACCATAACTTGACTGACACACAAACACAATCCATGTAAGCCATACCATGAAATCACAGTGTACAATTTCTGTAGGACTGCTGGGTGCCTTTGTTTCCATGAGTGTCTGAAAAAGATGGCCATAGTGCACTTGCTTATTTTCAAAGAACTCTTTCTTGTGTCCAAAGTATAGCCTGTCCTGAAAGTGCACTTCACTGCTTGTCTCCAAAGTACAGTACACCTGTCCTCAGAGTACACTTCATTGCTTGTCCTGGAAGTGAACTTGTTGAAGCCCACTCAGCATTTAGTGATGGTTAGCGTACTAAATGCTGACTTTAGTGATGGCTGTCCACTCTGACCTGGCCACCAGCAGCCTGAGCCTGTCCCCTGAAGACTGGATCAGCTCCTTACCACTGAGATAGAGCGAGAGAGATGTAATCAAACAAAGTCAAACAAAACCAATCAATTCATCAACCAACCAATTTCTCTCTCACCTGGTGTAGTCCAGTCCCAGCAGACTGACTCCATTGACAGCCAGGATCCTGTCTCCTGGACCCAGCCTCTCACAGCGTGCTGCAGGGGAGTCTGGCACCACTGCACGGATCAGGATTCCACTCAGCCTCAAGGCTGTGTCCTGACCATACAGGAACCAAAACAACATTTTATCACACAATTCATGCTGAAATATGTAGCGATTTTAATGCAAAAATAATAAAGGTGTTTTAAAGGTATGTAAAACAAGTGTGACATCAACACGATTTAATGTGTACAGAAACTGCAGTACAACACTGAGCACGGTTACATGCACACAATAATGCGATTATTGTGAATAGTCAGGTTAATATAATAGTTCGTTTAAAACATTGACATGCTTTGCAAGAAAAACGATGTCCTTAATAATCATGTTTATATGGATGGACACATTTGAAATCAGGCTACTGATAGGACTTTTGATAAATGCAGAACATCGCCAATAAGAATAAACGTTCTACCACAGTGACCATGTTATTTTTGCGAATACTATTTGATTCTAAGTTCGTATATAAAAAGTCAGTATGTGAAAACTATTTATAAGATGTATACTTTCAGTTTTTCCGAACTCGCGAATAAGAGGGACGTTTGTTCTACCCGATGTTGGCACATGCGCAGATGAAATACACCACTGGGAACGCCGATTAAGGGTTGCATGTCCTAATAAATCTTGCTCAGAAAACCAGGTGTTTTAAACAGAGTAAGGTGTTTACATGACTAATGCCATACTCGGCCTTCTGCCATAATCCGTTTAATATCGAATTATTAGTGTGCATGTAAACGTATTTACTGTGACGAGATTATTTACTAATGTTCTTGAGTTTCATGAACATCGAAATTGCACTTTGTTTTCTGACCACCAGGGGACAATGTCTGACATAAAATAGACCCCCAGAGACCGAGCAGCAAAATAATTCATAACAAAAGCAGTCCATTTGCATCCTCTCATGTCTACTAATTACCTCAAAATCTTAAACCCAAACAAGTCATGCAACCCCAGATAAAAATACAGTCCCGAAAAGCTCTTAATAATCTGTTATTTTTAAGAAAACAAACAGTTCTCAGACCACCATGCTGGACTATTGGACCCAGGTGTGGAGACAGTATAGAGCTTCATACAATGATATATGACGAAACCTGTTTTTTAGGGCAGATCGAGGCGATGATAAAAATGGCTACTCCTGTCATCTGAGCTTCATGGATTTGACCTTGGACCTTGTTGTTTTTTCTCACAGACTGAGTGAGTTATCTCAGATAGCCATCAGGGCTACCAGGGAGGTCTAAAGTGGATGTTTTCAGAGTGAGTTATTACCTAAAGATGAACCTCACCAAGGTTAAGGCCAGTCACTCAGACAGCACAAACACCACTGGTCCTGGAGAGCTGCAGGATGTTTTAGGTGGGGCAGAGTAGAGAAGAGTACACTGTTGGAATGATCGAAAATTTACCTTTGGTTTGTTCAACCTATTCTATTCAGTTTGTCTGAAATCAAATAAAGAATTTGTCTGATCAACGTGAGTTTTGGAATTGAATGAAAGCTTCTTAATTGCTTTCATCACCTCATGTGCATGTGCACTGAAAAGCGGTGGGGGCAATGTAGCAGCGGCAGCCAATCAGAAGAGTTGAAGGCGTGGTTTATTGGGGGAGTGGCTTTCAGTTTGTTGTTTTTTGCCTACCTGTGAGATTGAATGTCATTCAAGTTAATGTGGTCTATTGTTTTTCTAACTCAAACACTGCCAGCATCTGTAAAGATACTTCCATAAGTGCACATAATACTAAACAGCCTGATAAGTTGTCTGTGTTAAGGTAACCATAGTTGGTTATAATATTGTGGTTAGTAAATGTGAAGGTAGCTTAGCGGTTAAGAGTGTTGGGCCAGAAACCGAAAGTTTGCTGGTTTGAATCCCGGAACAACTAGGTGAAACAATTCTGTTGATGTGCCCGTGAGCAAGGCACTTAACCCTATTGCTCCTGTAAGTGGCTCTGGATAAGACAGCCTGATAAATTGTCTGTCTGCTAAAAGACTAAAATGTCAAAAAGGTATTCTGTAAAGAACATGTTTGGAAACATTATTTAAAGTTATTGAACAACTTCACTTAATTTCTTAATTTACAGGAGAACTGATTTAATAATTTTTAACCCAATTGTTTGTAACTCCCAGGAGGACTACGGGGAAAGAAATCGACATTAAGTGTGTGTGTGTGTGTGTGTGTGTGTGTATACACAGATGCATGTGTGTATGAGCGCCTCTGACCTGCAATAGTTGTTCCCTTGGCCCAGCCAGTAGTTTGACATTAGGTTGTATTTGTTATTTATTAGGTTTAACCAAAGGGGAAAAGTGGATTGAGTGTTGAAAGAAATAGGTTGCAACTTGAAATATAGGTTTGTTAATAAACAAATATAACAGTTGGCATTGAATAACATATTTGGTTTTAACAAATGTCGTTTTTTTTCAAATTAGAAAACCTAACTCATATACTTGTAACCATTTGAAGTATATTATTCTTAAAGTGTATATCATTGTCTCTTTCACTAACCCTTGCATCCACCAGAGCCAATCCCAGTCCTCTATCTCCTCTCTGTAGCTCCAGAGTAAACACCTCTTCATCCTCCTCTTCATCCTCCTCTTTATCCTCCCGATGCTTAGTCTCTGGGTGAACCAGCTCCAGGCTGTGGGGGGTGTTAGGAGGGGTGAGGAGACAGGAGGGGTCCAGGGCTGACCTCCTCTGGGTGAGTGGGCTTAGGTCTGCCTCTCTGAACTGGAGCTCCAGGCTCTTCAGCTTCTGGGTCAGCAGGGCCCCACAAGAGTTCAAATCACTTGGGGGAGAGGGGCTTTGCTGGGGAGGAGAGGGGGGAGAGGGTGTAGATAATTGCGAGGGTGGTGATGGGGGAGAAGGGCTGGGGGGAGAGGCCAGAGGTAGCACCTTCTCTGCAGGGGGGGATTCGAGAGACTCCAGGGAGGCCTTTGGGAGAGTTGCCATTTTTGTCAGCTTGGCTTCCATGGGAATAGCAGAATCCTGTGGGAGTTCCAGAACAAAGCATATGAGTTCTAAAATATTTCTAGAACAGAATAGTTCCACAAAAAAGTAGTAAACCAGTATCATATAGATATAAACCCATGTCTAATTAATTAATTCAAGCAACAGGTGTGAACCAGATCTGTTACCTGTTGCGTGTGCGTATGCGTGATTTCCCCTGGTGACTCTTTGACAGACAGGTTGCTGATAAACTCCTGCAGCCTCCTGAGCTGTCCAGCCAGGCCTGAGTCTGTCACCACTCCCCTGAGCCCCAGACTGAAACCAGAGCTGGGCAGCACCAGGGGAGGGTGGCTGTCAAAACTCTCCAGGATATCAGCTAGTGAGAGGAGGGCAAGAGAGGGAGGATACCGGAGAAAGTAAATCAAAGGATCATGTAGCACAAATATAATGTAGTCATAGGTTTAATACTGCGTCTATGTTGCTGGTTTGCTTGTGTCAGTTTGAAATGGCAATACTGAAAAAACAAAGCCACAAAACAAGCCAGATATTTACTATAGTGGACTAACAGCAGACAATCAACCAACTGACCAGTGTTCTGTGTAGCTAGTTGATCCTCATCAGAAGGGGCCCAGTTTGGGGGCCAGGGTGTGGCTGGGCTGTAGCCCCTCAGCAGGTGGTGGAGCTGGGCTGGACTCAGACTGGGGAACGCACACCGCAGGGACTCCCAGGAGGACTACAGGGAAAGTGTGTGTATGGAGGGGTGAGTGTGTGTGTGTGTGTGTGTGTGTGTGTGTATATGTACACATGCATGTGTGTATAAGCGTCTCTGACCTGCATTAGTTGTTCCCTTGGCATGGCCAGTAGGTTGACAGCAGAGGATAGTGTGTGGAGGTGTTCCACAACCAAGTCTCCCAGTCCAGACCCAGACCCTTGGGCCCAGTTCAGTAGCAGGTCTAGGTTAGCGCTGATATGGACCCCTCTGGACCACTGGTAGAATTCAACCTCTGAACCTTCACACACAAAAAGATCAGTGTTGATGATGTAGAAAGAGTGTGTGTGTGTGTGTGTGTGTCCTCACCTCTCTCCATGAGTGTGTTGAACAGTGAAGCATTGATGAAGTAGAAGAGATAGGCTAGGAGCTGAGAAGAGATCTCATGGTGGAGCTGACAGTCCTGTAGCAGTCTGCTGGTCTCTGTCAGGACCTCCAGGACCTGGTCTGTCTCCCCAGGGACCTGCACACCACCACTATCCAGGAACGGCTCATTTTGCTCGGGGAGAAGCAGCCCACTGCTCCCCCTGAACGACTCACTGTCCAGCAAACCAGGCAGAATAGGGTACAGAGTCTAGAGGGGATACAAAGATAAGATACTGTATATACAATAACAAATTATACCGCTCCCTCTGCAGCAGAATGATTGTTATTAGTGTTTGACCAGAGATGAGCTCTCTCTCTCTCTCTCTCTCTCTCTCTCTCTCTCTCTCTCTCTCTCTCTCTCTCTCTCTCTCTCTCTCTCTCTCTCTCTCTCTCTCTCTCTCTCTCTCTCTCTCTCTCTCTCTCTCTCTCTCTCTCTCTCTCTCTCTCTCTCTCTCTCTCTCTCTCTCTCTCTCTCTCTCTCTCTCTCTCTCTCTCTCTCTCTCTCTCTCTCTCTCTCTCTCTCTCTCTCTCTCTCTCTCTCTCTCTCTCTCTCTCTCTCTCTCAAAAGCCCCCTTTCTTCTGCTCTACAGGGCAGGCTAGCTATGACAATGATAGCTTTGTTCTGGCTAATTGTAATCAGACAGAACAAGCCCCCGCCCTCCCTGTCCCTCAGCACTCTCCTCTACCCCACCCCACCCCTCCTCCCAATCTCATTTGGCACTGGAGACACCAGCCAGCAAGCTCAGTGGATCAGCATTCCTACAGAGCTGAATATGTATTGAAAAAAAGCCTGTGAATCTGGCTTGTGTGGGCTTGGCATGACAAACTGCTGAGTAGTACAGTACAGAAAGTCTGAGTGACTTCCTCTCCTTCACAGTACAGTACAGCAGTATAGTGAATATATCTCCATGCTTATTGTTCTGATTTAGTAGCCTATATACTGTACATTAATGAGTCCTAAGCCATTCCATATATCAGCGTAACATTTCCAATGACATCCAAACAGGAGACAGTGGAAATGAGGAGGAATAGACCCAAACAATGTGTCAATGTTTTCAGTTGGAAATTGTAGCTCATCACCAGATGCCTAACAAAACAACGACCCACCCTCACCATGTTCCAGTGTTTCACTGTAATGCCACTTGTAGCCATGGCACTTATCATGCCCTGTAGGCGGAAAGTGTGAGTATGTATGTATTTTTGTGTATGTATTTTTGTGTGTGTGAATGCGTGTGTGTGCATGCGTGCGTGCGTGTGTATGTGTTTGTGTATTCATGCCAGGTCCTCCTCTGGGACCAGCCGATCACCAGAAGAGTCTTTTGTTTTCCAGCCCACACCAGCATCTGTTTCCCCTACACCAGATGGAATGGCACGACATGATCCCAACAAAAGCACACAATTTAATGTCTGTTATTATAGCTCTAGATAGGCCATTCAGCTCTGTTTGGTTTACATTTCAATTTGCTCAGAAAACGGTAGCACACACACACACACACACACACACACACATCAGACCAGTATTCTCAGAGTGTTGAGAGGGAGAATATAAATTCTGCGGTCCTGTCTCTTGAACCCCCCCCAGAAACAGTCACACATGCAGGCAGCCCTCAATAAACACCCTTTTCCTATCAAAAATAACCCTGGCTGCCATACAAAGATGAATAGAGATCTGGGAAGAAGTGGGGCTTTGAGAAGCTTTCCCCATGAATGCTAGTCTGGCACACAGACACACACAAGCATACACACACGCACATACACACACACAGCTCGCCCCTGCTGCTAACACATTCCTAGCATTGTTTGGTCCATTCTGGCTGTCAGAACTAACTGGAGCTCTATTCCTGACAGATATGATCGATGAAGAGATCTACATCCTTAGAAACCCACCAACCACACAATCACCAGAACTACACAGCTTAAGTAGGATCAAGCTGCTCAAAACATAGATTTCGAGGATGGATTTGGAAAAAGGAATCATCAGACATACCAATAAATCACTAGATTTACAGGAATTTAGATATAGCACTAAGTATTACATTGTCATCTATGAATGAACAGACATGACCTAAACATCTGGAAACCCTCAGGATCGTATGACTCAAATGCATCCCAGCACAGCAGAAATTGATACTGAGGCCAGGTAGTTCACAGAGTGGAACTATGTATATGTAAACCACAAACTTGTCTACAGTGTTGTGTGTTGGGGTTGTGTTGCAGACCATCATGGGAGTTGTGTGTGTTGAGATGATCACGTTCCAGATAAATTGTTTAACTAATTTCCTGTCTTAGCATTATTGAATTGTTATAAAAGATGTGGTTATGAAACCCAGGAGACATAACAAAAGATTGACGACGAGTAAGTCTGAACCTACAGGAACTATTCTGTCCGGAAGATGTTGGTATTTACAAGTTTAAAACATATTTTCCGTAGTACAAGCTCTATGTTAGCACAGTGTATTGCTATCAGAGGCAAGTGAATAGTCGAGCTAGCTAAGAGAGAGAGTTAACATTGTCATGGATGGCAGAAAATGGTTCAAAACGGACGTTGGAGTGGGGAAAAAACGAGATTAAAATGGGAGGGATATACAGTAAAGGAAATAAAATTTATTAAACTGTGAAGACAAACGTTGGAATTAAAAATGGCTAAATAAGCTAACTTGAGGATGAAAAGTCAGTGAGTGAAGTGAACGAAGATCACGTGACTGAGGAAAATGTGGTTGAGGACAGTATTGAAGTGAGTGATAAATCAGGAGCCTATTGAGAAACAAAAAATGGCTGGAATTGTTCGAAACATTGGACAGCTTGATGAAAGTATCGAGCAGTGGAGCTCCAATTACAAATGGTTTGAATATTTTTCCTCATGCAAAAGACATTGATGGCCAAAGACATTCGTTAACTACGCAGCCTGCTACAGCCAGTCAGGCCAGGTAATAAGACGTATAGGGAGATTGTGGAAATACTTAAAAGGACACTTTTCACACAAACCACTAGTTATTGCTGAAAGGTTTAGGTTCCAAATTATACAAAAAGTGCATTCGGAAAGTATTCAGACCCCTTGACTTTTTCCAAATTTTGTTACGTTACAGCCTTATTATATAATTGATTTTATTTCAATCTACACACAATACCCTATAATGACAAAGAAAACAGGTTTTTAGAAATGTTGCTAATATATTATAAATAAAAAACTGAAATATCACATATACATAAGTATTCAGACCATTTACTCAGTACTTTGTTGAAGCACCTTACAGTCAGAGTCTCCTTGGGTATGATGCTACAAGCTTGGCAGTCTCGTATTTGGGGAGTTTCTCCCATTCTTCTCTGCAGATCCTCTCAAGCTCTGTTAGGTTGGATGGGGAGCGTCGCTGCACAGCTATTTTCAGGTCTCTCCAGATATGTTTGATCGGGTTCAAGTCCGGGCTCTGGCTGGGCCACTCAAGGACATTCAGAGACTTGTCCCGAAGCCACTCCTGTATTGTCTTGGCTGAGGTCTTGAGCGCTACGGAGCAGGTTTCCATCAAGGATCTCTCTGTACTTTGCTTCGTTCATTTCTCCCTCGATCCTGACTAGTCTCCCAGTCCCTGCCGCTGAAAAACATCCCCACAACATGATGCTGCCAACACCATGCTTCACCGTCGGGATGGTGCCAGGTTTCCTCCTGACGCTTGGAATTCAGGCCAAAGAGTTCAATCTTGGTTACATCAGACCACTCTCATGGTCTGAGAGTCTTTAGGTGCCTTTTGGAAAACTCCAAGCGGGCTGTCATGTGCCTTTTACTGAGGAGTGGCTTCCGTCTGGCCACTCTACCATAAAGGCCTGATTGGTGGAGTGCTGCAGAGATTGTTGTCCTTCTGGAAGAACTCTAGAGCTCTGTCAGAGTGACCATCGGTTTCTTAGTCACCACCCTTCTCCCCCGATAACTCAGTTTGGTCGGGCGGCCAGCTCTAGGAAGAGTCTTGGTGGTTCCAAACTTCTTACATTTAAGAATGATGGAGGCCACTGTGTTCGTGGGGACCTTCAAAGCTGCAGAAATGTTTTGGTCGCCTTCCCCAGATCTGTGCCTCGACACAATCCTGTCTCAGAGCTCTACAGACAATTCCTTCATCCTCATGGCTTGTTTTTTGTTCTGACATGCACTATCAACTGTGGGACCTTATGTAGACAGGGGTGTGCCTTTTCAAATCATGTCCAATCAATTGAATTTACCACAGGTGGACTCCAATCAAGATGTAGAAACATCTCAAGGAAGATCAATGGAAACAGGATGCACCTGAGCTCAATTTCGAGTCTCATAGCAAAGGGTCTGAATACTTATGTAAATAAGGTATTTCAGTTATTTATTTATTTATTTTTGCAAACATTTCTAAAAGCCTGTAATTCAATAAAACATTTTTATGTATTTTGAAGGCTGTAACGTAATAAAATGTGGAAAAAGTCTGAATACTTTCCGAATGCACTGAGGTAATTATTAGTTGAGTATAGTTTTCAAATTCGATCTTACAAAAATTCTAAAATAACTGTTGGCTGTCTTGTTGAGTGGGTGAATATATGTAAGTTGTAATCTTGTTGATCAATGTCTCAAACAAATGTTACCCAATTCTCCAAGTTGAAATTACGTAGTGTGTTCAGTTAATGGGCAGTTAATGTTGAGTAAAGCCACACCGACAAGAACCACCAGTCATGAGGGGTCCAGAACCGTGACACCCTGACCCAGTAGCTATCACCTAGAGGCTCACAGTCATATTCTCAGGACACTGACTCAGCCGCAACAACACAAATGTGTGATGAAATTGTAAAACAGGCTAATCAAATGCCTACACCTGTGTCAACGCCACAGTCTAGAGACATTGTTGTTGAGTGTCAGGTTGACCGCCGTTACCCTACAAGAGGTAGGCGAGCACCTAGATGCTTTGACTTATAGAACAGTTACTGTTGTTCACAATGGGTACAAATTAAGTAGGTGGGGAGGAGATGTTGTGTATTGGGGTTGTGCTGCAGAGCATCACGGGAGTTTGTGTTGAGATGATCACGCTCCAGATAAATGGTTGAACTGTTTACCGGCTCCTGTCTCATCATTATTGAATTGTTATAAAGACATGGTTATGAAACCCAGGAGACATAACAGAGAGGGTTCTGTCTGTTGGATGAATTACTTATCATCATCTGTCGACTGAGTCAGTTGAATTGCCAGTGCACCAATGCTATCATGCAGTTGGGAGCTTCAGTTGACCTGTATAGTTCAATAGGTCATCACTGCTAACCTGCCTATCCCCGAACTCTCTCCAGGAATCTATTCTGTTTCCTCTTTGGATAAATTATAGTGATGACGCTCTTTCCCTCCCACTTCCTTCCTGGGCAGGAAACAGATACGAAGCGGTGTCATTGACTCCTGTGGCCTCAGTAAGCATACAACTGACTTCCAGTTAGCGTAGTATTTAGCATAGGCTGCACCTAACACTCGGCTTGAGTTAATTTACCTTGGCTAATGCTAATGCTAACATGGCTAATGCTTGACATGGCTTCCTGTACATGAATACGTCATGTTCTCTTGGTTTAGGTGGCACTGTAGTGTGCAGTCACAGGTCACAGGTAGAGTTAGGCACAGGGTGGTCGAGGTGGGTGAGGACTATGTCTATGACGTCTGTTTATGATAACAACTATCCCTGTCCCTCTCTAAGGAGTGATCAAAAGATGACAAAGTAAACTTCCATTGTGGAATTCTTTGTCAGACTACACACTTTGACTGATGGTGTGCCGATTGATATAAGGTAACCAGCTGTACACCAGCTGCCAATAGTTCCTCTCAAACAGTATACACACACACAAACACACATGCACACACACACCTGGCAACACTTCCAAACTCCTAAATGACAAGAGGCCTGACGCGCACGCGCGCACACACACACACAGCCCTACAATGCCCCTGCTGTCTGTCTGTGGCCAGCAATAAAGCCCCCAGTGTAGCAGTCCAATAAGGCTGCTCTATCAGAAAGCCTCTCTCAGGGCTCTACTCTAGAGAGGACAAACTAACTGGACTCTTTGTACTGACTCCCTCTCTGATTGTTTTTCTTTCTCAGACTAAGAGACACAACAAACCCATCAGGCCCTGAAGGGAAAAGCTAAAGCAAGGTGAGCTAACTACTACGTCAGGCGGTATGTAGAGTGTTGCTGAGGGGTTTAGTCCTTTAAAGTTGTGTACCTCTGGTCTAGTCACTAAAATGTGACTGATGGAGTTTAAAGTTCAGGTGTGTGGGATACTGACCTTGGTGAGGTAGTAGACACACTGCTGAAAGGTCAGCATGATAACTTCTTCCAGAACCGTCATGACTTCTTCACTGGCCGACCTCACACAAGACAGCCTCATCTCCAACAGGGCTGACAACAAACAGAAAATATAGGTCAATGTCTTAATAGATGTTATGGATCGTACGTAAAGTTCTTAGTAGACTTTCTTTAGGCTTTTAGTCCCCTGGCTAGCAGGTGAGGCTAGGCTAGAAAAGGCCAAAACTAACCCATACTCTCCTCCTCCCTCTCTTCATCTTCCTCGTCATTGTGTTCCTCTCCCTCTGCCTCCACCCCTTGTTCTAGGTGTGACCTCCAGGCCAGTGTTTGGGGCAGCTGTTGTTGGATGTAATACAGCAGCTCCAGGGAGTTGGACATCCAGACCACCAGGGGACGCAGGCCTGAGACCATTTCTGCCAGGTTGAGAGGCTGCTGCTCCTCTGGATCACTACAGAGACTGGGATACAAAGGAACAGATGTGGAATCAGATCCTATGCCTATAACCATACAGGGGCAAGGATTTTATTGGCATGTATAACTCTGTGTAATACAGAGATGGAAATATTTGGCTTTGTGCAGGCACTCACACTTCAGGTTGGCTAGCAGCAAGCTCCTTAGTGTGTTCCTATAACAAAGCATGAGGACAAAATAAAATATTAGGCCTATAAACTTTTCTGATCCAAATGTAGCTATATCATTTATTACACACACTTTAAGAGAAAATAAGAGATGATCATTCATACAGCCATATTGAATATAAAGTAACATACAGTAACCTCACTGACCCACATGGCGTTCTGGACCTGGCTGGCTATGAGCAGCAGTAGTCTGCGGAGGTCTGAGGTTTGGAGGTGTGTGGCGGAATGTTCGACACACACACTCAGCAGGAATGCTACAGTAAACGGCGGCTTGTCTCTATGGACACTCCCAATGGCAACGATTTCCTTGACGACGGCATCCTCGTGCTCCACAACGTAGAGTAGGTTCAGGTCACGACCCTCAGGGTCTTTTAGGCAAGCTGTGGCCCTTCTAGACCTGACGAAGACCATATCAATGGAAAAGTGTGTCTATTTATTAAAATTTCTTATGGTGTTAAGAATTAACAAAAATGCAGACTTGAATGCAACACTTTAATTAGTTGCCTGGAACGCAGTTCCTTAGCAACTCAACAAGCGCAGCTGCTACTAATCGCCAATCAGCCGCCATGGCTGTCCTCACTCTCCTTAATCACCACTGCCACCCTACTTAAACCTGACCAAACTAACATTCTTCCTGTTTGTTCTGCAGCGCATGTCATGATGCTGTGTGTTTACGAGTTTTGCATCCCGCCTTCTATCTAGGATATCTTATGTTCTTTTAAGGATCTCCTGGGAAGATTTCCATCTTCAAAGCAGCCTAACTACCACTGGCTGACAATGATGCCTACCTGAGACTCCAAGCCAAACTCTAGAGTTCACCCCTCTGGATCCTTAATCTGCAGCTCTCTGCTTCATCCAGTCCATTCTTACTTCCCTCCTGAATCCTCATTCTCACATACATTGCATTTCCTCAATAAATATTCTAAACCCATTTCAATGTCTGGTCCTTAAACTTGTGAATTGTTTTTTATTTAAACCTGTATCACTAAAAGCTTGTGCGAGCAGCAACCAGTGAGCAGATGTTACCTTATTTCTCTGGTCCCACTAGATTCCCTCCTAGCTGAGATGCAGGTGTTGCAGAGTGCTGGTTCACTAGTAGCAGGTGTAGTGGCCTGGGGTAGAGCCCCGGGGGCAGCAGTGACTGTAGGATCGGGTGAAGAAGTGGGGTCCTTCACCTAAAAACAAAATGCATCAGAAGTGAAACTTTAACCTTAAAAAAATCCCCAAAATCTAAATATCTGTTTAGTAACAATCACAGAGCTAGAATAAAAGTGTTAGTTCTAAATGTTTGCATAAGCTAGGTATGCATCCAATTGGTCATGCAAATATTCTCGAATCGGCATAAAGAAAATATGATAATTTTCCCAACAGTGGCGTGTTTCCACCAAATGGACTTGTTGCAGATAAAAATCAATGCATGATGATATAATGGACACAAAATGTACTTGGTCGCTGAAGTTTTCATATAGCGAATAAAAATACAGAGTTCAATATGTTTCCACTGCATTTGCAACTTAATCACAAAACTGTTACGTTAAATAGCAAATGAGCCTACTCTGGTATTAGCACGTGTGCTCTAGCCAACAGCTCGCAGATACAGTAAATATGCTGTGCAGGTAGGCTAGTTTACATGATGAGATTATTATAGATGAGAGCTCAAATATTTGTATTTGTCAAATGGCAGTCAAGCATCGATCATCATGTCACCACATTAAGACCCTCTATATTTATTGGAAAGGAGCATCAAGATCACTGTGCACTTTCATAACCTTGTGAAGTTCATAATTTATTTAATCTGTAGCCTAATAACTGCATGGTTTCCCGAGTTGTAGTGGGAGGATCACACACCATAACATCGCGTGGCTTCAAGTTTACTTTCGATATGATGGTTATTATATTAATATGCATAAAGACGTCTCCACTGTCATTTCTTGCAAAATTAATTTTAGATCCCATCATGTCGAACAAACAAATGATCTGTTGGCATTTAAACAATTTTACCGAAACTCCCTGTTTCCATCACAGCTGTCGTGATTTTTTTTATATGGTATGACTTTACTCGCATAAAAACTGTTGATGGAAACGTGGTTTTAATGAGTAAACTTATTCACCTTCTGCATAATAACCCAGGCAGTGGGGTCCTTGAACAAGAACAGGTAGTGGCGTCCCATCCCGATGACATCACCTGGACTAAGCTCCGCCTCTTTGTGCAACGTCTCCCCGTTCCGTGTTACCATAGCGCTGTGGAAGGGGCGGAGCCGCATGGTGGAACGACCTTTATCGTTGTTGTCATGACGACATAGGCAGCAGTGACGAGGCAGGATGTCGGGGGCATAGAGCAGGAAGTCAACCTTTGACCTCTCCTTGTCTTCGCCACTACATCGACCAATCAAAGTGCTTGAACCGTTCAGCAGGTAGATGACGAAGTCCTGAGAAAAAAAAAAGAGAAAGATTTTCAATTGTAAAATCCCATTTACTTTATTGGGTCAAGACCCTACAGTACATCAACATTCAACTGTCAGACATCATGCACCACGGCCCTCATGTGTACCAGCCTGTAAGAAAAATATAAGATCCCCATCATCATCAACAGAGCCCAACACCCCCCTGAAAGCCCCATATATTGATAAAGAACCTAAGGTTCCCCACCAATCTGTAGAATGGCAATTCCATGGTAACACTTTGACTCAGATTTTGAACCATTGATTTCAAAGTTTAGCAAGCCATACAACTCTATGCACAAGGACTACTTTGAAGAATTTATACAGCAAATTTCATAAAAACATTTACTGGAAGAACTGTGCAGATGCGAAGTTTGGTAACATAATTAGGGTCAAATCTTCCTCAGGTTTTTATGCGACCACATTTTTCAAATCTCTTAAACGTCTAATGCGGATTAAGATTCAAAGATGTCTGCAGAAAGAATGGGTTGTCGGCAATGACATGACACC
Source organism: Thymallus thymallus (assembly GCA_023634145.1). Taxonomy (NCBI): domain Eukaryota; kingdom Metazoa; phylum Chordata; class Actinopteri; order Salmoniformes; family Salmonidae; genus Thymallus; species Thymallus thymallus. The sequence continues at coordinate 18,446,472 of CM042387.1, forward strand.
TTGAGTTTGGGAAAAAAATGTTTTAGTTATTGAGTGGATGTACATCCGGTAATAGAACTATGATAATAGAATTACATCACGGGCTCCTGATCTGTACAATACAGAAATTCATAATTATGGATATGAATATTATTGTCTTCATGGTGATGTATCCTGAATAGGTACACAAAGGTAGAAATATGCAATATCCTTATTTTGCATATTTGGGTATTATTCTACACACTGGCTATTATTCTAATGAGCTCCACCCCCAAGCAAGACCAACTTTGGTTGGTCCGGACGAGATTATTTGCGGGTGTGGACCACCAGATGCTAACAGTCAGTATCTAAATAATATGTGTGAAATGCTTGATAGTGTATGTGATGTAAACAGAGAGATCTACTTTCTTGGGGACCTGAATATTGACTGGTTTTCATCATTCATTCTGTCCGCTCAAGAGGAAGCTTTTCTCTGTAACCAGTGCCTGTAATCTGGTTCAGGTTATTAATCAACCTACCAGGGTGTTTACAAACACTACAGGAACAAGATCATCCACATGTATTGATCACATTTTTACTAATACTGTAGAACTCTGTTCTAAAGCTGTATCTGTACCCATTGGATGCAGTGATCACAATATAGTGGCTATATCTAGGAGAACCAAGGTTCCAAGAGCTGGGCCTAAAATAGTATAACGATTTTGCTGTGACTCTTACATGGATGATGTACAAAATATTTGTTGGTCTGATGTGATTAATAAGGAGCATCCAGACGCTGCACTTGATGAATTTATGAAATTACTTCTTACAATTATTGATAAAACGTGCACCTGTTAAGAAACTGACTGTTAGAACTGTTAAGGCTCCATGAATTGATGAGGAATTGAAAATCTGTATGGTTGAAAGAGATGTGTCAAAAGGAGTGGCTAGTAAGTCTGGCTGCACATCTAATTATGTGACTAAACTTAACAGAAAGAAGAAGAAACTGTATTATGAAGCCAAGATCAATTATATAAAGAATGATGGGAAAAAAAACTTTGGCGTACTTCAAATTAAACTTGGGTGTACTTCAAGTGAAATTCAACTCCATCTTTCATCGAATCAGATGGCTTATTCATCACAATTTGATGTTGGCAATTATTTTAATGATTACTTCATTGGCAAAGTGGGCAAACTTAATCAGGATGCTGTGAGGTGTTGCAAGCATACAGCCAAAGCAACGCTGGAATGGCTTCAGAACAAGAATGTAAAAGTCCTTGAGTGGCCCAGCCAAAGCCCAGACTTGAATCCAATTGAAAATCTGTGGAAAAATGTCTGTTCACTGCCACTCCCCATCTAACTTAACAGAGCTTTAGAAAATCTGCAAGGAAGAATAGGAGAAAATCCCCAAATCCAGATGTGCAAAGCTGATAGACATACCCAAGACAACTCAAAGCTGTAATCGCTGCCACAAAGTATTGACTCAGGGGTGTGAATACTTATGTAAATTAGATATTTCTGTATTTCATTTTCAATACATTTGAAAAAGTTTCTAAAAACAGGTTTTAACTTTGTCATTTTAGGTTATTGTGTGTAAATTGGTGAGAGAAAAAAAATCAATTTAATCCATTTCGAATTCAGGCTGTAACACAATAAAATGTGGAATAAGTCAAGGGGTATAAATACTGTCTGAAGGCACTGTATGAGCTGAACATAACAGTATGCCAGTGGAAGGGAGGACAGTAGCTGGTGACCCAACTGTGGTTTGTGACTACTATTGTTCTCCATTGTAGCCAATTCAATTGCAGAGAAATGAGAAAATATCTTTAAAATATGTGGGTTTTTTACAAGGCATAAGGCAATGTTTCTTAAACTTACAGAAGGCAAATAATTTCACCATAGCCAAATATGTGTTGATATTAGTTGGCATGGGCGTTAACTTCAACATTATTGTGTTTTGATGTATTTCTAATACTTTTGAAATCATTTTTCATCTAGATATTGTCTAAGACCAATTTTCCATCTGTTTGACCAGAAATCAAAGCCTTTGCTTATTCCACATTTTTAGGATGGAAAATGGTTGAAAAATGTATATATGCTTTAATTCTTAAAAAATATAGACTTAGCTTTCATTTGACACCAAATTTGACATGCTCCTATGAACTTCACATGTTGGTGCTAATAGTCCTTTTCGATGCAAATGCCCAGAGAGGGATTTGTGTTCCAGTTTCCAGGACCACGAATAATGCATGCAGAGCAGAATTAGGCTGATACCCGCTAATTATCAAAATCCAGAGAGAGAGACGTTAAATTCTACAACCACCTAAAAGGAAACGATTCTCAAAACTTTCATAACAAAGCCATCACCTACAGAGAGATGAACCTGGAGAAGAGCCCCCTAAGCAAGCTGGTCCTGGGGCTTTGTTCACAAACACAAACAGACCCCACAGAGCCCCAGGACAACAACACAGTTAGACCCAACCAAATCATGAAAAAAAAAAAAAAGAATGCTATTTGGCCCTAAGCAGAGAATATACAGTGGCAGAATACCTGACCACTGTGACTGACCCAAAATTAAGGAAATCTTTGACTATGTACAGACTCAGAGAGCATAGCCTTGCTATTTAGAAAGGCAGCCGAAGGCAGGCTATATGTGCACACTGCCCACAAAATGAGGTGGAAACTGAGCTGCACTTCCTAACCTCCTGCCAAATGTATGACCATATTAGAGACACATATTTCCCTCAGATTACACAGATTCACAAAGAATTCAAGAAAAAAAATCACATTTTTATAAATTCCCATATCTATTGGGTGAAATACCACAGTGCGCAATCACAGCAGCAAGATTTGTGAACTGTTGCCACAAGAAAAGGGCAAGCAGTGAAGAACAAACACCATTGTAAATATAACCTGTTTATTTATTTTCCCTTTTGTACTTTAACTATTTGCACATCATTACAACACTGTATATAGACATAATATGACATTTGAAACGTCGTTATTCTTTTTGAACTTTTGTAAGTGTAATGTTTGCTGTTAATGTTTTTATTGTTTATTTCACTTTTGTATATTATCTATTTCACTTGCTCTGGCAATGTAAACATATGTTTGCCATGCCAATAAAGCCGTTACATTGAATTGAAGAGAGAGGAAGATAAATGAGCTTTAGAATACCTGGCAGAACATACAGTATGAGATGAGTTTGAAATGATTATAGTTGGACGATTAACCCTTTGTGTGAGATAACAAATGGATTACTATGTGAACAATGAACAAATACATAAAAAAATCCTTGTGTTGCGTATGTGTGCACATCTTGCATGCACGTGTGTGCGTGTGCATGTGTGTGTATGTATACCTCCCTGAATCAATTATAGCCCACTGTAATCAGTCAGGAAGCAGTGCCACTGTTGCACCACTCTGTATCCGGATGTGTGTTTTTACACATGTTTCTGCTCACGCTGGCATTTCCAAGAAAGATTCTCTCCGCTGTTTGTCCCTAACTGTCTCTGTGAATTTTTCCAGTGGGAAAATGGGATCGCTTGCCTGGAATCTCACATGTTCCAACTGTAATGTTTACTGTGAGACAGAGATAGCATGTAAGGGGCGGACTGGGACCAGAACTCGGCCCTGGCATTTCTAACACATCAGAATTTTCTTTCCTTGATCCCCCTATTAATAGCCAAAGAAAAAAAAAAAGACACCTTGAGAGAACAACATAGTTATTTTCCATACGGAGCAACAACCTCAGAAAGAGAGGGAGAGAAGGGTGAGGGAGAGAAGGGTGAGGGAGAGAAGGGTGAGGGAGAGGGGTGAGGGAGAGAAGGGTGAGGGAGAGAGGGGTGAGGGAGAGAGGGGTGAGGGAGAGAGGTGTGAGGGAGATAAGGGTGAGGGAGATAAGGGTGAGGGAGAGAAGGGTGAGGGAGAGAAGGGTGAGGGAGAGAGGGGCGGAGAGAGAGGGGAGAGAGACAGGGGAGAGAGGGTTTCAAGAGGGGGATTGATGAGACTCAATGTGTGTGGGGT